>JAWWNF010000026.1:600000-1060000 GCA_034641395.1 Darevskia armeniaca | reverse complement strand
GCATGCTGGCCGCAGGGGCGTGGCATGCTGCCTGGGGGCGTGGCACGCCACCTGTGGGGGCGTGGCGCCCAGCGCAGGCGGGTGGGCAGCCGCGATAGCACCCTACTGGGATCGCGCTGCCGGGGGCAGTGCGCTCCCCGCGCACTCCTCTTCCTCTTACTACACGTTCGGGACGTTGATGCTGCAGCGATGGCAGTGGCAGCCGCCTTAACCTCAACTGCCACATTTCCCCTTTCCCTGAGGCTTCTATCTCCTTTATCCATGAGCCTGGGCAGCCCCTGAGTTGTTGGTTCTTCGGTGGTGGTGGTGGTGTGGAAGCGGTGTGCTGTGGGTCAGGCATGGAAGGGGGAGAAGGAGGGCCGAGAGCGGCAGTGGCGAGGCTCGGGCAGCGTGATGCCTCGCTTCCCATCGGAGCAGCCCCAAGGGAAAGGGAGGCTTCCCTTTGTCTAACTGAGAGGTCCCTGCCCCCTCCTGCTTGCACGCAAGCTCTGATAGGCAGCGTGAAGCCTCCCTTCACAGCTGAGAGATCCTCGCCCCGCTCCTGCTTGCACGCAAGTAGGAGTTGGGAGGCTGCTCCAATAGGCAGCTTAGGTAGTTGCTGGGGTCAGGGAAGGTGGAGGCAGCCCGGAAGCTGCCTCTTAGAGCCCCTTCTCCACCATCATATGGGGACTTCCGAGCAGCTCCTGAAGCCTGCCAGAGCCAACTGCTCCGGGCTGCTGAGACTGCCGTTGCCGCTTTCCCAGGGACATTAGATTAAATCCGGGGACATTCCGGGGATGGAATTTGTCCGGGGACTTATTCGTAAATCTGGGGGTCCCTGGGAAACGGGGGCGTCTGATAACCCTAACTTAAGGCATGAGGGGGAGGGGTCACAGAGATCCTGCTCGGGCCCGTCTCCTAGGCACAAGCAGCATGCAGTCCACAAGCAGCACACAGGGAATCTCTGCTTACTCACCTGTGGAGCAGATAAATGCTACTGAGGATCCTAGAAATTAGGGGAGATTTAGAAATGGGGCCCAAATCCACCAGTTACAAAAACCATGTCCCCACTCTACATAGCGTCACTGTAGTTAGGCTTGGTCTACCTTTGCAGCAGAATAAAGTGACGGACTCCTGAGACAGGCAGATGGCAGATATGATCATTGCCTGCAGGCAGGAGATGACCTCTCTGGAGATTTCCAATCTATATGTTTTTGGGGTTGTTTGTTTTTAAGGATTCTTTAAGTAGCAAAGTATATCAGAAAGAAAGATTTTAAATGTTGGCTGTGTCCTTTGGTGTCAAATTTCAGCAGCGCTCTGTGCAATGTCCTGCCTCTCGCACTCCATTGTAAATCAAAGTTGTGCCCCAGTGCCACACACATACACACCCAGGCAACTGAATCAATTGTGCTCCCCTAAATCTGCCTCTGTCCTAGTTTTACTGCTTTTTTTTTTTAATGAGGAAAATTAATTTAAAACAAAAACAAAAACCAGTGACATTCTCCACCTGCATCCAGAAATGGTAACTTCCTTCTTTCACTGTTGAAATTTACCACTTCGTTCTCTCCCTCTCTCTGAGAGATGGGCAAAGAAGTACACTCTTTACCTGCTCAGGAGCACTTTCACCTATTGTTTTCCATATGCAGTACAGTAAGCCTACTACAGATAGGTAGCCGTGTTGGTCTGCCATAGTCAAAACAAAATAAAAAATAAATAAATTCCTTCCAGTAGCACCTTAGAGACCAACTAAATTTGTTCTGGGTATGAGCTTTCGTGTGTATGCACACTTCTTCAGATACACGGAAGCTCATACCCAGAACAAACTTAGTTGGTCTCTTAGGTGCTACTGGAAGGATTTTTTTTATTTTTTATTTTGTTTTGAGTAAGCCTAAGGTAAAGGTAAAGGGACCCCTGACCATTAGGTCCAGTCGTGACGGACTCTGGGGTTGTGGCGCTCATTTCGCATTATTGGCCGAGGGAGCCGGCGTACAGCTTCCAGGTCATGTGGCCAGCATGACAAAGCCGCTTCTGGCGAACCAGAGCAGCGCACAGAAACGCTGTTTACCTTCCCGCCGGAGCAATACCTATTTATCTACTTGCACTTTGATGTGCTATCGAACTGCTAGGTGGGCAGGAGCAGGGACAGAGCAACGGGAGCTCACCCCGTCGCGGGGATTCGAACCGCCGACCTTCTGATCGGCAAGCCCTAGGCTCTGTGGTTTAACCCACAGCGCCACCCGCGTCCCATATATACAGTTACAGGTAGGTAGCCGTGTTGGTCTGTCATAGTCAAAACAAAATAAAAAATTAAAAAATTCCTTCCAGTAGCACCTTAGAGACCAACTAAGTTTGTTCTTGGTATGAGCTTTCGTGTGCATGCACACTTCTTCAGATATCGCTCATACCAAGAACAAACTTAGTTGGTCTCTAAGGTGCTACTGGAAGGAATTTTTTTTTTTTTTTATTTTGTTTTGCCCATATATATATACAGTACTGTATTGCAAAGTTAAATCCTGGCAGCAAAGCTGATCTCTCCGGGGAAAATGGGCATGGAATAATCCCTGGTTCCCTATGCTCTCTCTCTCTCTCTCTCTCTCTCTCTCTCTCTCTCTCTCTCTCACACACACACACACACTCACACACACACACACACACACACACACACACACACAAGCTCACTTGTCTGCATAATTTGACCGGCCCCCGCCCGGCCCTCTTGCTCCGCGAGGACAAAGGCAGAGTCGGCGAGCTTGCGCGCAAAGTCCCACGCCCCTCCCCTCTCCCCTTTGCGGAGGGGCGTCCTTCGCCTCTGCGTGGGAGGAGTAGGGGGGCGGCGGCAGCAGGTGCTGGGCGGGACAGGGAGAGCTGCCCCCCTCGGCAGAAGCCGGCCGGCTGCCCCCTCCCCGCCCTGACCAACGGAGGCTGCTGCCGCCGCCGCCGCCGGAGCGCAGCTGGGGCGCCTGGCCATGGAGAGCCGCACCTGGCGCGCCGCGCAGCCCCGACCTGCCGCCTCCTGCCTCGCCAGCGCAGCCTGCCGCCCCCGCCGCTCCTCTCGCCGAGGCACCTTTTAGCCGCTGGGCGTCCTCCTCCCGCAGCAGGGCTCCGCTCATTCCTGCCATGCCTGCGCTTTAGGCTGCCGCTCCGGGGCATGCAGCTCTCTGCCCCCCTGGCAGCGCGCTCCGCTCCCCTCTCCAAAACAGGAGGCAGGCGCCCGGCGTCCGGGCTGCTCCGTCGCTAGGGGTGGTTTGCGGAGCTCCGCTTGGCGGGAGAGGATGCCGTCCAGCAGCCTGGCGGGGCTGTGCCTTTGGCTGCTCTTGGAAGCGCAGCTCAAGGTAGGTTCTCCCAGAACAGCTGTGCCAAACCCTCCTCTCTTTCCCTCTCTTGCAAATCGCAGTAAAACCAGGTCTTTGCCAATATTCGGTGATCTCCACGGCAGGACCATCCCAAATACAGTATTTTTTAAACCCTCCAATGCTGATTGCATTAAGAAGGACTTTGCAATATAGAGAGTCCATAAATAAATTCTGCTCCTTCTGACCTTTCCCCATTTGCCTATATTTCTTAAATCTTTGTATATATCCAGCCAATAGTATAAATAATAGCATTGTTGTTGTTGTTGTTGTTGTTGTTACTACTATTGCCACCCCCTCCCTTTTCCAGGGTGCACCTGTGACATGTGCAGGTCAAGCAGCTGCTGGGAGCCCAGATCTCCTTTCCTCTTTGCACTCTGAGTTGCTGGAGTTCACAGACAACAGTGGTAAGTGAGCAGAGTAGATCCTATATTGTATTAACCCTTGTGATTGGTTATATTAGGATAACAGCCTGTAAGGGAGTTGACTGGTGTCTAATGGAAATGATCTCTTTGGCTTCCTTTATAATTCTCTGCATATGCTCAGGAGCTCTTCTGAAATGGGGCTTGTAAAGCCTGATGCCTGTTTACTCAGAAGTCAATGAGTTTCCGTGTATTCAGGGAGACTTGCTTCCAAATAAGGGTGCACAGAATTGCAGTTATGTGGTGAAATCCTGTGCATGCCTCCTCGTGAAGTAAACTCCATTGAGTTCAATGGGACCATTGTCTAGGTAGGTAGGGTTTTATTTGGAGTGGTTGATTGAGGTTCTGCCCATGTTAATAGGATTAATACCTGGGATCACGAAGTGTTTTGAAACAGGTGTTGTTAATGTTTAGATTCTGTGGCTGTTCTAGGCTACAGGTCCAATGCAGGTCTACTGAGAAATAAGCCCCACTGAGCCCAATAGGGCTTTCTCCCAATTACAGCTTAATTCCAAAAACATACGCTTATGACTGGGCTGTAAACAAAACCTGCTGCTTTCTATAAATGAATAGTGAAAACTCTTTGATTAATATGTTGGTATCTGGAATAGCAGAGATTGTGAAACATGGGCTATACTTCAGGCATTGCCTTTGATCGGCGTTAATGGATTTCCACAGGCACATAAATGTATATGCTATTTTAGCATGGCTTTCTTAAATTAAACTGATATATTTGTAACTGGCTTTCTTCCCGTCTGGAGTGGCTGCTGCCCTGCAGCATAAGACCTAAGAATAATAACTTAATGGGTGAGGAAATCACATCCACACACATTCAAGCTAATGAGTAACTGTTCCCCTCCGTGAGGTCTTACTACATGGTGATAGAAGCCCAGAAGGAAAGGCCTGCCCAATTGCTGAGTTCCTCCACTCAGAATTGAGCCTCATTAACAATCCAAATATTGTGGGATGCAGAATCTGCACCCTTTCCCCACGATTGTGACCAGAGTTCAGCCTTTTTTATTAGGCTTATAAAACTTCCAGATGCAAAATGCCCTACTGGAACTATCCTGTTCTGTAATAGTGTCAGAAAGCAACATGAATCAAGCATAATTGTTTTTAACTACTCACCTGGTTGCCATAGGTCAAGCATGTCCAACAGGTAGATCGTGATACCTTAGGGAGCTGGGTATGTTTAGCCTGGAGAAGAGAAGGTTAAGGGGTGATATGATAGCCATGTTCAAATATATAAAAGGATGTCATATAGAGCAGTGTTTCCCAACCTAATCTAGGCAATGGCACACTTGAATCAATGAAAAAATCATGCGGCACACCGCTCCTCCCCCACCCGGCTGCGCCGGGTCTCCTGACCCAGAGTTACCTCTGGGATCAGCTGTAGCGCGGCGCGCGCGAGGCTTCCGGTCGGGATTCTCGCGCGAGGCTGCTGTTGCTGCTGCTGCAGCAGCAGCCAAGGGAGCAGCGCCGCCCTGGCTTCCGCTTCGCCGCCGGGCTCCAGCAGCGCCGCCGCCACGGTCCTGTGCAGCCCTGGGCTGCAGGTCCCTTTTTCCGCGGCACATCAGCCGGTGTCTCGCGGCACACTAGTGTGCCGCGGCACACCGGTTGGGAAACGCTGATATAGAGGAAGGAGAAAGGTTGTTTTCTGCGGCTCCAGAGAAGCGGACACGGAGCAATGGGTTCAAACTACAAGAAAGAAGATTCCGCCTAAACATTAGAAAGAACTTCCTGACAGTAAGAGCTGTTCGACAGTGGAATTTGCTGCCAAGGAGTGTGGTGGAGTCTCCTTCTTTGGAGGTCTTTAAGCAGAGGCTTGACAGCCACCTGTCAGGAATGCTTTGATGGTGTTTCCTGCTTGGCAGGGGGTTGGACTGGATCGCCCTTGTGGTCTCTTCCAACTCTATGATTTTATGATTCTATGATTCTATGGTAGATCACTGGACGTCTGCGGTAGATCACTGGTAGATCATTGGGTCCCCCCAAAGAAGCTGAACTACTGTGGCCCCCCTAAAAAAAGCATAACATTTTACCTCCTCCCTGAAAAAACTCAACAACTTTGACCTGAACCCCCAAAAGGGGGTAGATCACTGCCAGTTTTTAACTCTGTGAGTAGATCACAGTCTCTTGGGAGTTGGCCACTCCTGCCATAGGTTATTAGGAAGGTCACCCAGTTGAGTGAGCAGGCTGTCTGAAGATGGGTGGAGTGTTTGTCCCTTCCTCTGACAAGTCACCTATGTTTCTGGGCAGGGGGTGGGGGCACTCTTCAAAGAAACCCAGCAAGGTCACAACAGAGGTGTGCAGTGGTTGACCCCTTCCTTCAGCATCTCAGTTTGTTAACTATGCTGGGAGGCTTCCTTCCCCCCCCACCACCGCCGCCACCATGGAGGAGTCATGCAGGCTCCCAGGGAAGGCACAGATTGCCTCTACCATTCTCTGGCAGCCTCTTGGATTTCCATACTGGATGATGCTCACAAAGCAAAGGTCGTTCCATCCCTCCCATCCCTCCCATCCAGCAGAGGACCAGCAGCAGATGGAAAGAACTGCCAGACTGGTGGGCCTCATGCATGCCTAACATGGAATCTTAGAATTGGAAGGGACCCTGAGGGTCATCTAGTCCAACCCCCTGCAATGCATGAATCTTTTTGCCCAACGTGGAGCTCGAACCCATGACCCTGAGATTTAGAGTTTCATGCTCTACCAACTGAGCTATCTGGATCAGGGTGCTAATTGGGTACTTGGGCTGATTCACATGCACCATGCTTCTGTTTATATTCATACAATGACAGCATAACCCTTTGTCTATGTAAGTCTCACTGAGTTGAATGGGACTTGCCCCTAGGTAAAGGTAAAGGTACCCCTGAACATTAGGTCCAGTCGTGACCGACTCTGGGGTTGCGCGCTCATCTCACATTATTGGCCGAGGGAGCCGGCATACAGCTTCTGGGTCATGTGGCCAGCATGACTAAGCCACTTCCGGCAAACCAGAGCAGCGCACGGAAACGCCATTTACCTTCCCGCCGGAGCGGTACCTATTTATCTACTTGCACTTTGATGTGCTTTTGAACTGCTAGGTTGGCAGGAGCTGGGACCGAGCAACGGGAGCTCACCCTGTCGCGGGGATTCGAACCGCCGACCTTCTGATCGACAAGCCCTAGGCTCTGTGGTTTAACCCACAGCGCCACCCGCGTCCCTCTTGCCCCCAGGTAACCATGCCTAAATATAGTTGGTTGGCAGCAAAGGGGCTCTATCACCAGCCTACTAAGTTTCTAGGCTGGATGTACATGGAGCAAACCCTCTTTTTGCAATCTCAGCAACCGGTGAGGAGACAGGGAGCCTGCCATCCAGCCCATTGCCGCCACCAAACACTCTGAACAAGCGAGTCTTTTTTTGAAAAATGTTGCAGGGCTGTGACTTTTGAGAGCCAATTTACAAGTCTGTATTAAAAGAAGTCATGCTCGTGGAGATAAGAAGGAAAACACCAGGGGGTGCTGAATAGTGAACGTTAATAGCCTGAAACATTCAGTGAAGGTCTCCCTGGAATTCAAATGGAACTTTCTCGTTAAGTTTATCAGGACTTTTATTTGAGATGCTCTCAAGATAGCATTTAAACAGCTTTGGGGAAACCGCTATCCTTTGTAGGTTGGAACTAGATGGATTAAACACATGGCTTCTGGCAAAGATGGAGCCGTCCTGTATATACTGGTAATCCTCCCCTTCCCCTCTGTTGCATCTAGTAAGGATTATCTGGGCCCTAAACACAACAAGATTACTCACATCCTCACTGCTATTAGAATAAGTTATGTGTTCTCATCATCTACCCTTGAAATGCAGCATAAATGCTACGTCCGTAATCACTAGGAAAATGCATCTGCTTAATAATAATAATAATAATAATTTATTATTTGTACCCCGCCCATCTGGCTGGGTCCCCCCAGCCATCCTGGGCGGCCTCCAACAGATATTTAATTACATTAAAATATCACAGGTTAAAAACTTCCCTAAACAGGGCTGCCTTCAGGTATTTTCTGAATGTCAGATAGTTGTTTATCTCTTTGAACTCTGATGGGAGGGCGTTCCACAGGGCAGGCACCACTACCGAGAAGGCCCTCTGCCTGGTTCCCTGTAGCTTTGCTTCTCACAGTGAGGGAACCGCCAGAAGGCGCTGGACCTCAGTGTCCGGGTTGAATAATGGGAGTGGAGACACTCCTTCAGGTATACAGGACCGAGGCCGTTTAGGGCTTTAAAGGTCAGCACTAACACTTTGAATTGTGCTCAGAAATGTACTGGGAGCCAATGTAGATCTCTCAGGACCGGTGTTATGTGGTCCCAGCGGCCACTCCCAGTCACCAGTCTAGCTGCCGCATTCTGGATTAATTGCAGTTTCCGGGTCACCTTCAAAGGTAGCCCCACGTAGAGTGCATTGCAGTAGTCCAAGCGGGAGATAACTAGAGCATGCACTACTCTGGCGAGACAGTCTGTGGGCAGGTAGGGTCTCAAAAAAAAAAAAATTGCGATAATGGATTAATGAATCATAGAATTGTAGAGTTGGAAGCGGCGCCAAGGGTCATCTAGTCCAAGCCCCTGCTATGCAGGAATGCAAAAAGGCTATGTCCACAAAACTCCCATTTACTACAGGGGTGGGACACTGGATCCAGCCCACAACCCCCTGGGCCAGTTTTGATAGGTCCACCTGTCAATCACTTGATGCCACAGTGAAATCCAACCACTGCAGGCAAAGGATGAGCAGCTGTTCGTAAAGCACTCTGCATTCCCAAGCAGCAGCTCTCTGGTGGAGCCAAACCCAGCAGCACGGTCAGGGCAGTCAGCAAGCCTCCTTGCAAAGAAACCGCCTTCCTATTGTTCCTTTGGAGCGTCATCCTTACCTGCCCCTAGCACGTGACACGGGTGATGTCAGGTGTGGAGGCAGCTAGTCATGGTTTGAGGGGGATGGCCTTAAGGGCCAAATCTGGACTCATGATGGATTTAATGAAACCCATTGATCAGAAGTTGTCCCACCCCTGATTTGAGGTCTCTCTTGCCCCTTCTGCACTCTAAATCAGGCAACATACCAACAGTCAAGTCTCACCTCAGATAATCCTAATTGTAGTTTGTTATGGGTGCTGAGAGTTCTTAGGTAAAGGGACCCCTGACCGTTAGGTCCAGTCGTGTCCGACTCTGGGGTTGTGGCGCTCATCTCGCTTTATTGGCCGAGGGAGCTGGCGTACAGCTTCCAGGTCATGTGGCCAGCATGACAAAGCCGCTTCTGGCGAACCAGAGCAGCGCACGGAAACGCCGTTTCCCTTCCTGCCAGAGTGGTACCTATTTATCTACTTGCACTGCGTCCTTTCGAACTGCTAGGTTGGCAGGAGCAGGGACCAAGGAACAGGAGCTCACCCCGTTGCGGGGATTCGAACCGCCGACCTTTTGATCGGCAAGCCCTAGGCTCTGTGGTTTAACCCACAGCGCCACCCTCGTCCCTGAGAGTTCTTAAAGGTAAAGGTAAAGGGCCCCCTGACCATTAGGTCCAGTTGTGTCCGACTCTGGGGTTGTGGCGCTCATCTCGCTTTATTGGCCGAGGGAGCCGGCGTACAGCTTCCAGGTCATGTGGCCAGCATGACTAAGCCACTTCTGGCGAACCAGAGCACCGCAATAGCGTATGGAAATGCCGTTTACCTTCCCGCCGGAGTGGTACCTATTTATCTACTTGCATTGTGTGCTTTCGAACTGCTAGGTTGGCAGGAGCAGGGGACCGAGAAACGGGAGCTCACCCCATTGTGGGGATTCGAACCGCTGACCTTCTGATCGGCAAGCCCTAGGCTCTGTGGTTTAACCCACAGCGCCACCCTCGTCCCTGAGAGTTCTTAGGAGCCTCCTATTTCCTTTCATAGAGCTACCCAGAGTGATTTAACAATCAAGCCCTCCTCCCAGGGGACATTTTCAGTAGCCAGGTTGCAACAGAAAATCTGTGCGTACAAATGCATGCAAACACTTGCCTTTGCAGCTGCCGCCGTCCATGCTGCTGAAAGTTCTAACTCTATGCATTGACTGCTTACAGAATATGTTATTGTGACAGCATATGAAGTAGACCAAAATGGGGATTATGTAAGTCATGGAGTTGCACACCATGAAAGGAGGAAGAGAGAAGCATCAGAGGGAGAAACTGACTCGCTGCACCTCCACTTCCATGGATTTGGCCACGACTTCCAGCTTGACCTTAAGACTTCAGATTTTCTCGTGGCACCTGGATTTACAATACAGACACTGGGCAAGGGGAGAACCAAGTCAATACACACATACCCAGCAGAAGACTTTTGCTTTTATCAAGGGGTCTTGCGATTGCACAAAAACTCATCTGTAGCACTTTCAACATGTGGAGGCTTGGTAAGTAAGAAGCAACAAGTTGAGGGGGGAAACTAAATGCAAAATGTTGCAGCTATTGTTACAATGAAATTCAGGATGGATGTGCAGGTAAAACATCTGTGGGAGCTTCAAAAAGGAGGAGACTTTGTGTTGTCTTTTAAAATATGTTTTTATGTATGAAACATTTTACAAGAAGAATGCACCGGCAAACATACATTTTACTGCCCCATGTATTCCATAGGTATGTGGTTGAGTGTGTGAGAAATAAAAGGCAAAGGGACCCCTGACCATTAGGTCCAGTCGCGGACGACTCTGGGGATGCAGCGTTCATCTCACTTTATTGGCCGAGGGAGCCGGCGTACAGCTTCCGGGTCATGTGGCCATCATGACAAAGCCGCTTCTGGCGAACCAGAGCAGCGCACGGAAACGCCTTTTACCTTCCCGCCAGAGTGGTTCCTATTTATCTACTTGCACTTTGACGTGCTTTCGAACTGCTAGGTTGGCAGGAGCAGGGACCGAGCAACGGGAGCTCACCCCGTCGCAGGGATTCGAACCGCCGACCTTCTGATCAGCAAGCCCTAGGCTCTGTGGTTTAACCCACAGCGCCACCTGGGTCCCTTGTGTGAGAAATATATATACATAAAACAAGCATATTAGCATATATACCTGTATATCATAATATTATGCATAATTTTGCGGAAGCTATAATTCCACCCACCCACCTCTGTTCACAGGGAGCATTTATTGTAAGAATGTCAGAGCGCAGCTCACAGTAGACAATATATCACAATCCTGGATTTGCATAATGCCAGGGTCATGAAGGGCAGCCAAAGTGAAGGCAGGTTTTAAAATGGCAGTGGCCATAGAACTGGAGCAAGAAGGGAGAGCCACTGAGAGGGTGGAAATTGGGATTTTAAACAGTAGATTTTGAGTAGACCGAGCAGGGGGTAACACTGAGGCGGGGATGTGGCAATTTAAAACAAGGTTTGAGAACAGTGAAAGGGGAATTTGGAAAACTTGTTAGTTTCTGTGTTGTACCTACCTCTGCTATTTCTATTCGTTAAAACAGGTGCTTAAAAAACACAGCTCCCCAGTAGCCTTCCATCCCTGCTTCATTCAAACCTCTGCTGTTGTTTTGTTGTTGTTTGACTCATGTTGGTAGCTTCGAGAACACTGTCCAACCATCTCGTCCTCTGCCGTCCCCTTCTCCTTGTGCCCTCCATCTTTCCCAACATCAGGGTCTTTTCCAGGGAGTCTTCTCTTCTCATGAGGTGGCCAAAGTATTGGAGCCTCAGCTTCAGGATCTGTCCTTCCAGTGAGCACTCAGGGCTGATTTCCTTCAGAATGGATAGGTTTGATCTTCTTGCAGTCCATGGGACTCTCAAGAGTCTCCTCCAGCACCATAATTCAAAAGCATCAATTCTTCGGTGATCAGCCTTCTTTATGGTCCAGCTCTCACTTCCGTACATCACTACTGGGAAAATGGTTTAACTATATGGACCTGTTGTTTAAAACTGCCATTTTCCTCTCAGTATCTTTCCATCCCTGCTTCACTCATTCTGCCATTGTGAGCTGCATTCAGCCTGGTGTGTCACAAGTTGTGCAAACGTGGTATATGCATGTACATCGAAACAGGTCATCCAGGAAGCCATTATTGGTTGTGGCTCCTTTTGTCTTCAGGCAGTTTTAATAATAATAATAATAATAATTATTATTATTATTATTATTATTTATTATTTGTACCCCGCCCATCTGGCTGGGTCTCCCCAGCCACTCTGGGCGGCTTCCAGCAAACATTAAAATACATTAACAGATCACAGATTAAAAATTTCCCTAAACAGGGCTGCCTTCAGGTGCTTTCTAAATGTCATGTAGTTGTTGATCTCTTTAACCTCTGATGGGAAGGCGTTCCACAGGGCGGGTGCCACTACCGAGAAGGCCCTCTGCCTGGTTCCCTGTAGCTTTGCTTCTCGCAGTGAGGGAACCGCCAGAAGGCCCTCGGCGCTGGATCTCAGAGTCCAGGCTGAACGGTGGGGGTGGAGACGCTCCTTCAGGTATACAGGACTGAGGCCGTTTAGGGCTTTAAGACACATGCTTGCTGCTCCATCATGTTGGAAGTGCCCCTTAGAGTAGAGTGGAATTCAGTGTTATACCATGATGAATGTTTCATTTGTGCAAGCATTTCAGCTTAGCAGACAGAACAACCCCCTCCCCTCCATACAGTGTTCTAGGGGTTCTCCAATTGAAGGGGGCACATGGGGGAAGCCCCATTGCTCAAGTAAAAGTACTTGCATATGCCTTGTTGGGTGAATCCTACCCTATGTGGAATGAATATCTGTACATAAACACTGAAAGTTCAGTGAAGCGGGCATTAATTCTCTACAGAGATGATTTCACTGAATATATTTTTGCTGTTGAATAATTTGATGTTCATCAAGATTGCCAGGGATGATGTTATCTTCTCTTGTTTGACCTAAAGGCGCATCTCCACCCAAAGGCGGTTTCTCTAACTTCATAAATCTGTTTTTCTACTCGGAGATGTTCAGGTTTTAGCTAAAAACTTACTGAAGTGCTGCACATAGTCAGATCCTATTACATGCCCTCTATCACATGTTCACGTGAATACACATGTGGAGAATTGCTGTTGGTCCATTCCTTATGGTTCGTTCACATATGCAAATCATCAAAACCTGTGACAGTGTCATGTGGTAATCAGCCCTTGGTCCTATCTTAAAGGAGATAATTTTGCAAAGCTTACATTAAAGGCTGCCGACATCATGTTGGGATGTGCAGTCTTGGAGGTAACCATCAAATAATTTGGTTGGGACGACTAAAGTATCTCCACATACTCATGGACAAAGTTTGTTTGTCAGCCACTGCTTTCCAGTCACTGGGAGCTGCAAAACAGTCAGCTGAAAACTACTCTTGCTTGAGTTGAGTACATAAGACTGAATTAGTAAAGGTAAAGTAAATTAGTAAAGTAAAATTAGTAAAGGTAAAGGGGCCCCTGACCATTAGGTCCAGTCGTGGACGACTCTGGGGTTGCGGTGCTCATCTCGCTTTATTGGCCGAGAGCCGGCGTACAGCTTCTGGGTCATGTGGTCAGCATGACAAAGCCACTTCTGGCGAACCAGAGCAGCGCACGGAAACGCCGTTTACCTTCCCGCCAGAGCAGTACCTATTTATCTACTTGCACTTTGAGGTGCTTTCGAACTGCTAGGTGGGCAGGAGCTGGGACCGAGCAACGGGAGCTCACCCCGTCGTGGGGATTCGAACCACCGACCTTTTGATCGGCAAGCCCTAGGCTCTGTGGTTTAACCCACAGTGCCACCCGCGTCTGAGCAAAACACACACTTCCTTGATGTATTCAGCACTTAGCATTTGGACCTCTAAGAAGCAGTAATTATATACTGTTGTGTTTATTATGCTCATGAACTACTCCAGTGGCCAGGTGGCTATGGCATCCGCCTATAACCTACCTTTTTTATCTTGCATATCTGGGTAAATTTGCTTTCAGCAGTCATTCATGATTTTCTCTCATCTTGCTGTGATTATGGATTTGGTTCCACTCTGAAAAGCTTTGATGAAACCAGTAGTAAATTCGTCCCAATTCACTCAAACTTACCTTTTGCCCCACTCTTTCTGGGCACAGGTCTGTGCTGGGGGGTTTTTCCACCCCAGAACTTTCCCCACAAAGAGCATTGGCAGGATTATTGTAATAACCCGCAGTTTTATAAGAGTATATATTTAAAGTAGATGAGCAAATTAAGTCAATTGAGATATGCAGAAAATATTTTTAAAAAATAAGTTTAAGGAACCGCAGAAAGACGGGGAAGGAAGTCAAGTTTTGAAATGTTAAAATGATTGTAAAGTTATTGAAATGTATAAAACTGAAAATCATAAATAAAAATAAATATATGTAAGAACTTCCCCCAGAAAAACCCGCTTTTTAAAGCTGAAGCGCAACAAACGGCAAGTCGAGTTTTCTGCAAATTGCCATTTGCTCCAATTCAGCAGTAAAGAGCAGGTTTTGGCAGGGAAGGCTTGGGGGGAGGGAGGGAGAAAGCTTTAAAGCAGGCATCCCCAAACTTCGGCCCTCCAGATGTTTTGGACTACAATTCCCATCATCCCTGACCACTGGTCCTGTTAGCTAGGGATCATGGGAGTTGTAGGCGAAAACATCTGGAGGGCCGCAGTTTGGGGATGCCTGCTTTAAAGCATCGACTGTGCCTGTAAAGTGTGGATAAGCCCTTGGCATGAGTATGTCTTCAGCTACTCATCTCCTGTGTCATTTCCAGAACCACTGGTAATGTAGGAAGCCCTGTGCCCATTCTCAAAATTCTTCCAGGTGAAATATGGGTTTCAGGCCCAAATACCAGTTGGGTGTTCCTGATTTAGTTCTCTCTCCCACCCCCCAAGATATGAAACTTTCTACTTTTACCCTGTTTTCCTCCATGCTACCATGCTCTGGGAAGTTTTTTTTAAATAAAAAAAAACGCTAGTTAAGTACAGCACGCTGCAATCCTTTGTGCGGTGTTTTGTAAGTTGATATGACAACACAATAACACATAGGAGGTGTTCCTTCAGAGGTAGCCTTTGGAGACCCAGAGATCTACTACATGCTTGACCCAGAGGGCAAACGAGCCCTTGGCCTTATAGTAGGAAATATAAAATCATAGTGGTGGGAAAGACTATTAGCTCACCCAGCCTCTGGCTTTGCCAAATTAGAATTGTTTCCTTTGGTAGGATTTCTAGTGCTGTGACAAATTCCATTTTACAATCTCTGTATGAGTTGGTTGCTGCAATTTCCCTGGTGCTTAATATTAAATGCAAAGGCATCAGGTTGCGCCCAAGATTGAGGGGGGGCCCTGTGCGCATTGCATGCATGTGAGTTTAATCATGTTGCACATTGCATGCGTGACATTTGGAGGAGACGGAGCATTCTAGCGGAGCTGCCCTCTGAAGCTGGCACACGTGATGCGTAATGCATGTGACATCATGAGCATGTGACTCGTGCCAGGCCCCTTCAACATGGAGGGGGCCTGGCCCTCTTCCAACAAATATTGAGGGGGGCAAAGACCCCTCGGCCCCCTAGAACTGGCATGCCTGATTAAATGGATTGGTGCACCATACTGTTAGGTAAAGGTAAAGGTACCCCTGACTGTTAGGTCCAGTCGTGGACGACTCTGGGGTTGCGGCGCTCATCTCGCTCTATAGGCCGAGGGAGCCGGCGTTTGTCCGGAGACAGCTTCCAGATCATAACAATAATAATAATAATAATAATAATAATAATAATAATAATTTATTATTTGTACCCCGCCCATCTGGCCGGGTCTCCGCAGCCACTCTGGGCGGCTTCCAACAAATATAAAGATACATTAAAATATCACAGATTAAAAACCTCCCTGAACAGGGCTGCCTTCAGGTGTTTTCTAAAGGTCATGTGGTTGTTTATTGCTTTAACCTCTGATGGGAGGGCGTTCCACAGGGCGGGCGCCACCACCGAGAAGGCCCTCTGCCTGGTTCCCTGTAGCTTTGCTTCTCGCAGTGAGGGAACCGCCAGAAGGCCCTCGGCACTGGATCTCAGTGTCCGGGCTGAACGGTGGGGGTGGAGACGCTCCTTCAGGTATACAGGACCGAGGACCATGGCCAGCATGACTAAGCCACTTCTGGCAAACTAGAGCAGCACACGGAAATGCCGTTTACCTTCCCGCCAGAGCGATACCTATTTATCTACTTGCACTCTGATGTTCTTTCGAACTGCTAGGTGGGCAGGAGCTGGGACCGAACAATGGGAGCTCACCCCGTCGTGGGGATTCGAACCTTCGACCTTCTGATTGGCGAGCCCTAGGCTCTGTGATTTAGACCAAAGCGCCACCCGCAAATTCCCATAATTAGCCTTAAAAATGGGGGATGAATGCATAACAGGGGAAGAGGGAGATGCATCTGTGGGTACTCCATGTCTCCCACAACATGTTTGCTCCAGGCTAATGTCCCCACTTAACTAAGATTTGAGAATCGATCCCAGAGGCTGTTTCCCATTTCTGGTTTACACAAAGAAAACCTCCAGTATTGCTAACCACAGTTAGCATCAGTGTATATGTAATGTTAAGATTTAATAAAATTATGATTAAAATTCAGAAGGAAATTCGGAAGAGAGGGGAGAGGATGGATTTGCTCCGGAGAAAGAAATGTGCATCTCCCTAGACTGATTTTTTTGTTTTCAGATCCTGATTCATAGGGAGCCAGTGTTAAGTTTACAAAGGAACTCTGTTGTCTAAAAAACCTGCTGTACAAATTAAGATTTGTTTAGGAGCTCCGTGTGGGAAAGAAAAATATCTAAAAGGAATGAGTATCTTCTGAAGGACAATCTGAAGCCACTGCTCTCTCTTTTAATTGTGTTTTGTCTTTCTAGTCTGGCTTGATAAGGACGCAGGAAGCTGATTACTTGCTGAAACCACTACCTCCAAATATTGCACTTAAACACAACTTCTCTGCTCCTCACGGTCACCGCCCTCATGTACTATATAAGAGATCTACTGAGCCTCAAGTGGCATTTGATAATGAGGTAACTGTGAATGATGAGAGGCAAAGGGAAGTGGATGTTCACAATCATGTTTTTCAAGAGACCCACCATCATCGCAATTCCGAGCGGCGGCAAAAACGGCACTTTTGTGGGAGGCGCAAGAAATGTATGTAAGGACACAGTTTCCCCCCACCTGAGTTAATTCCACTGTCTGTGTAGCTGTTGTTAAGATTGTTCCTTTGCAGTTCAGTAGTTTCTTTCCAGTAAACAAATGCCTTCGCAAGTAAGAGTTAGGAAGTGAGGTTATGTGAACACTTTGGACCCAAGCGTTGGATGTTGGTGTTGCATGTCTGCCTCAACCAACTTTGACATCAACTGTGAAACCAGTCACTCTGATCACTCCTGTAGTCCCAGCTTGTTGCCATGTTCTGGTTTCACTTCTGACTTTTTTTGTTCCTGAAGTTAACACACAAAAGGCTGGTGCTGAGCTTTGCCACGGTGTTTGTTCCCTAACTGTGTGAGTGGTGATTTGGATAAACATATCACTGTGTTCTTTGTTCTGTCCTTCAACTTTTAGGTGGTTTTTTTTATAATCTATTTATTGAATTTTCCAATACAAATCACAGCAAATCACATTGAAATTATTCCCAATTACATTTCAAATTGCAATCCAAATTAATTATACAAATCCCAATTAAAAGAAACATTCCCATTATGCCTAATTATTATAACAAATTTTTTATATATATGGACTTCCCATGCCTCGGACGCCAGAGCTTCCCTGATCACCTCCATCGATTGCTTTTCAAAATTCTTTCCAAGAATTTCCCCATGCCACATTCCGACCATCGCCATCTTCTCGTCCTGTTGTTCACGCTGCTACTCTCCCCCGCTTGCTTTGCACATACCCCTTTCTAGGAGTGCCAGTCTCTAATATAAATCAAATTTCAATAAACAACCAGAACTGGCTTCTCCCTATGGAGTAGTGCTCTGCCTCACGGGCTCCCCACACCGATTCGATTCTTACAGTGCCTACTTTTAGTAAGGTCTTTCAAAACGGTTACATTTAGTTAGGTGCAAATCAAAATATTTGCCAGTATCTTCCTAAACTTCTTTGGCACAATTCAGCCAAAGTAAAGTATGCCTTAAGTCTCATTGTTTTTTATTCTTTAAGGTAAGCTGCTTAGAGATTTGTATTATATTAAACAGTATATTATTTAATAAAGAAATTTATTTAAACAGGAGAGATGTAGGTGTGTACTTAATGGACCAGTTTGAAATCAATAGGACTTAAAAAGTATGGTAAATGTTTTTGTGCAATTTTGCAAAGTTAGTGGCACAGCACCCTCTGGCAATGTTGGCTAAGCTAACAGGTTTGGTACTAAAATCCACTGGAGTCGGGTGAGGAGAACCTTTCGCCCTCTAACTGTTGCTGAACTACAAGCATGGCCAATGGTCAGAGATGCATAGCTGTCAACCCTCCCTTTTTTTGGCGGGAAACTCCCTTATTCCAATGCCATTTCCCGCTGCTATCCCAGATTGTTGTTATCCCTTAAATTTCCCGGATTTCAAAGGAAGAAGCTCCTCTCCCTCCCTGCCGGCCAGGGAGGCTCCTCAGCTGCGTTGCTCGGCTGCCAATAAGGAGTCTGAGACCGACTGGGGGCGGAGCTTGCATGCCTTGTGCAGCCAGACCCTCACGCCCAACCAGACAGACAGCCTGCCTGCCATCTACGCGCTCGCTCTTTCGCTCACCCGTTCACGCGCAGCCTCTGGAGCGCAGGGTGGCGAGGCTAGTTGGTGCCATTGCACCACCCTTGCAGCATCCCTTATTTTCAAATCCGAAAGTTTGGGAAAATCCCTTATTTTCAAATCTGAAAGTTTGGGAAAATCCCTTATTTTCAAATCCGAAATTTGACAGCTATGCAGAGATTATGGAAGTTGTAGTTCAACAACTTCTGGAGGGCCAAAGATTCCCTGCACCTGAGTGGAGCAGTGTGGTTCATGTCTCCATCCCATATTTCTCCAGTGACACCTGTATGTGGGAAATCAAACAGGAATGATTAATAATGTTCTGTACAGTGTGCATGAAACACTAGATGGGAAAGAAAGGGATGGAGCAGAATGTTAAGAACCTTAGTGGTGTTAAGTTGCTTAAAAATATCAATAAACTCCACTGCCCTCTGGAAATGTATCAAATGCTTGCCACACGTTCTTGACCCTTCCCAGGGCTATGGGTCTCTGAGATCTTAACACAAGGCTTTCATTGTTACATGAGATCCATTAACTTGGGGGTAGCTATGCTGTGGCCATCAAGATGATGGTGGGTTTCCTTTGGTCCCCGCCAGCATGGCGAATAGTTTTGGGATATTGTAGTCCACCTACATCTAGAGTACCACAGCTTAGCTACCCCTGCTTTAACTAGAGACACTAAGCTGCTCTTCTGCCTTAAAAAGGGATGCCATGCTCTGCTATAATTCTTTCCCACTACATGGGAGTTACTTTTTGGGAGCCTAGTATAACCCTGTTCACAGGTTTAGCTCTTTGGTTTGACGTTACTCTGTGAAAAGCACAGCTTTAGATTTACTTGGACATCTCCTGTCTTGCTTCTTGCAGATATGCCCCAGCCTCCAGATGGAGACACTTACATCCTGCCAGATGAATATAGATATCGACTGCGAAGCAAACGATCTCTTGTGAAGGCTCACAAGAGCAAAGAGCTGAATGTTGAGACCTTGGTGGTGGTTGACAAAAAGATGATGCAAAACCATGGCCATGACAATATTACTACGTACGTCCTGACTATACTCAATATGGTATGATAGTCCTTTTTCTTGAGACACGTTGGGTGATGAATACAGATTCAAAATTAATATTGTCACTTTATAAGCATGTTCAGCCACTAGTTTGTACTCTCTTCACCCCTCCGCATACTTTCTGGAGTGAGACTGAGAGCATCCCCACCCCTCTCTGTGACGGTACCGGTATGTGAGGCTAACATATGGGAGTGCTGGAAGGGAAATAGTTAAACAGGTTACCCAATCAGAACCCAGAGGGAGGGGGAAGGTGGAGTCAGAGGGAATATAAAAGCCCACTCTGGGGAAGTTGGGGGAGTTGAAGTTGGTTGTTGGGTGGAGGTTCTGAGGGAGGTTTGAAGTGGGTGGTTGGTTGGCAGTTGAGAGTCAGTTAGTCAATGAGGAAAGAGGCAGTAGTTCAGTTGAGTTAGGAACAAATAAGACAATTACCGAACTGTAGTCTTGTGAACGTTATGAAACCATATGCTGTTAAACTACACTAAATAAACACAAGTTTTAGTTCGAGTTAACTCTGACTGGACTCCGTGTGTTACCTGGTAGGGGCCTGGGTTGTGACAGCAAGACAGAAAAGTGGTGGCACAGGGTCATTAGACGGTCAAACGTCCGGGGGCTCTGTGTGATCGCCACACTCTCCCTGGCCCTTACAGCAAAGCGGGTCCTCCATGAAAGAGGGCACGTGTTGCGGTGCGACCGGCTACCTGACCCAGTGTTGTGGGTAGTTAATTGGGAATCAGCCACAACCCCTGATAGGTTGGTCCAGGTTGCTGGGGTGTAATCTGGCCAATGGGGTGCCTCCGAGAAGCAGCAACGCGGGACCTATATAAGCCCATGCGAGGCTACTGAGCTTCCTCTTTGGGGCTTTCATATTGGAACACCCGCCCACCTCTCCCTATATTTAGGGCTTGCGCTTGACCTTGCTATGCTGTCATGTGTCATCTGCCATTGGGACGGGGGCACGGCAGGAATTTTCCCATTTGGCTGATTGGCTGGTCCCACTTGGGTTTTGCCTGCCACGTAGCAATTAGTCACAACTTGTAAGTTGCGGATAGGCTCTGGTTCAGGTGATAGGCGTGGCATGTGACGTGGCCACGCCTATGAAAATGCAGGATATTCCGGTAAAGGAATCCAGGGACTCATTGGTTTGGCGTTCCCCGAATGGGGTCCTGCCCGCGCCCGAGTCCAGGGGACATTAGGGCGGCTGTTGGGCGCACCCTCCGGCAGCTGTCCCTGGTGTTCATCCTTGGCTGTCCTACGAACGTGGCTCTGGGACAGCTTTGCCTGCAACGGTGCAGGGAGCTAGTGGAACCAGAGCCTATGCAACCACCCACTTGGTTGTAATCAATAAAGTTGTGGCCTCAATTCTGCCAAAAACCAAACCAAATATCTGTCTCCTGTCTGAATTTATTTGGGGAAAGGTAAAAGGTCTAAACACGCAACTTAAGAATGCTGCTTGAAACACAGGATAGGGGGTGGAAACGACCTCACTGTGTTTCAAGCCGCTAAAGTGTATATAGCCTTAATGCTTTGTGGCATGTCTGATTTAGTTAATCTTTAGTTTTCCTGAGAGTGGAGCGATGAGATCTGTGCAACATGGAAGTAAAAGTTAATGAACCACAAATGTCGCCCTTGTTGCACATTGTTTTGTGCCCTGCAACCCTGAAATCACATGCCGCTTTTGCAGGAGGGAGCTTACTTTGATGCATGTTGTATGGGTTTCTTTCTCCTTTAAAGTATGGGTATGATCTGGCAAAAATTGAGCACGTTTAAGACTCATTGATTGCGTGTCGAGGTCCCCAAACCACCCCTCAAATAACTCACACCTCAGACAGTAATTTAGGTTTTGGTTTTTGGCATAATTTTGGCCACAACTTTATTGAAATACATGATATGTGAGTGGTTGCATAGGCATTGGTTTAGACTATCTGTCCCACTGGGGACAGAACTGATGACCGTCAGTAAAGGGAAAACACTTAGGGGAGAGAAAAAGGAGGCCGGGGGTCAGACCCAACGTCTCTCCCCAAATGCTCCCAGAGGCTCTTGCGTGGCCCTAGCCCCCGACCGGAGGATATGGACAAAAGCATGGTGAGCCCCTGGATTCCTTTAGCGGAATTCCCCGTGCAGCAGCAGCATTGGAGGGGCAGACACAGCCAATCTTTACCCCTCCACCAACGAACACAATAATCAATGCCTAACCGCCAACCTTACAAGTTGTGACTAATTGCTACGCAGTAGGTGAAAACCAGATGGCACCAGCCAATCAGCCAACTGGAAAAATTCCTACCAGGCCCCTGCCCCAACAGCAGACGACCCCATGACAGGCATAGCAAGGTCAACGCAGAGGCCTAATAAAAGGGGGAGGAAGGGCGGGAGATCCGTTGCACGCAGCAAAGAGGAACATCACAGGGCGTGCCAAGGGTTATATACCCGCTGGGCTGTCCATCACAAATTGCAACAATTAAATCTCCCCAACAACAACCCAGGACCCAATCAGAGCTGTGGCCATCTATCCGATCCCGCCCAGCACCAGAGGGGTGATTTGCTGGCCCCCACCGCAACACGTGCTCTCCATGAAGGAGAACACGCTTTGCAGCAAAAGTGTTGAAGTAAGCTTAGGCAGCTACATGGGCTGCCAGACTTCTAGGGGTACCACCTCCCTTAGCTGTGTCAATGTCTTGGAGAAAGAGCCGCAGCCTCTAGTTGGGGGAGGCTCATCAGCTAGGCTGACAATCCATGCACCCAGGGAACAAGATCGAGAGCTTTCTGATCACTATCAGGGTGTGGGCATCCAGGATGTAGACATAGTTGTAAAAAGGAGGGAGTAAAGAAGTGGCAGACATTATAAATGAAAACAAGAAAATAATGGCCCCAGGCCACCCTTGTCCATTAATGTGCCTTTGTGTTCTGTTGCTCAGGGAGCAATCTTGGGCATAACTCCCCCCTTTGAAATCAGTAGGGTTCAAGTACTTGACTTTGGTTGAATTACACTGCATTAAAAAAACCCAAAAAAAGAATCGCAACGATCTGTTGTTACGTGTAACAACAACAAAAAAGAAAGAGTCCTGTGGCACATTAAAGGTAAACCTATTGTGGCATAAACATTGATAGGCCATGATACATAAGCAAAGTTACAACAGTAATGATTTTATGTATGTGTGTGTATACACACACACACACACACACACACAATAAAAAATTATATATATATATATATATATATATATATATATATATATATATATAATCGTTGGATGTTTGTTAACAATCGCCTTTCTCCATAACCCCTTGATCAATTCCGTTCAAATTTGGACACAACGTTCCATGCCCATATGGGAGTGATCATATGTACTTACATTGCACAAATGCCACACCTTTCCCAGGTAAAAATGTGATTTTGTGCAAAAAAAATATAGCGCCCTCCAGTGGACGTTAAACAGCACATCACAACACACGCTTTCTCTTTCATACTGTATCTTACTTTTGCATTTCACCAGATCAGCCACAGCAAGGCATGGCCCGGTCAGCTAGTATAAATATATAAATACATTGTTTGATGGGCACATTTTCAAGTACTTTTCCATAAGCAGGAGGCAGCAGCATGGCATTTGTATGAAACCAATAGATTGTATTCTAGCCCTAATTCTGAAATATGAGAGGCCCCCTCAGTGTTGGCATCCCACCAGCTCCTGAAGACATGCCTGTTTAGGCAAACGGTTCCCTGAAAAGAGCTTCTGGTTTTGGTGTTTTAACTGTTTTAAGTGTTAAACCTTTTCAATTTTTGCCTTATTATATATTTTAATGAAGCATGTTTTAATGCCAAATGGATTTGTCATTGTATATTTTGATTACGTATTGATTTTATAGTTGTAAGCTGCTTAGGCGCCATTTTGGCATATAAGCGGTATATAAATCAAATAATAAAGATAATTAATTTTTCACTGCAGATGATGGCACTGCATTAGCTTCATCAGCTTTCATTTTGGGTCTTTCCTCTTAGGTTTCTGCTTTATTCAGAGATGGAACCATTGGAGGAAATATCAATATCGCAGTTGTTGGCTTGATACTTTTGGAAGAAGAACAGGTAACCGCGAATATTGCACCGTTTTCTTTGAAGCTGAATAATTAAACATTGTTTTACTATTAGAGGCCCCCATTCATTATTGTCAAAGTTCAGTCTGTCAGACTTATGGCAGAAATGATTTTGCAAGAGTGAAGCAACTAATCCAGGCATCCCCAAACTTTGGCCCTCCAGATGTTTTGGACTGCAATTCCCATCATCCCTGACCACTGGTCCTGATAGCTAGGGATCATGGGAGTTGTAGGCCAAAACATCTGGAGGGCCGCAGTTTGGGGATGCCTGAATTAAACTCTGGCTGGTGGGAGCTCTGACTCAAGCCGCCATGACGCCATCTTCCAACCCTCTCCTTTTCAAGCACAAATTTCCCTGTGTATTCCCCGTGACTGAGAGTTGTGCCAACTCCATGCTCAGTTCTAATCAGGTAATGGTTTGTAGTGAGCATTGTTAACTGACTCAATTCTAAGCAACTATGCTTAGTGTTGACCGTGGTTAGCTGATGCATAGCTGTCAACTTTCGGATTTGAAAATAAGGGATTTTTCCGAACTTTCGGATTTGAAAATAAGGGATGCCAAGAGGACTGTCCAATGGCACCAAGTAGCCTCGCCACCCTGCGCTCCAGAGGCTGCACGCGAACAGGTGAGCGAAAGAGCGAGCGCATAGACTGCAGGCAGGCTGTCTGTCTGGTTGGGCGTGAGGGTCTGGCTGCACAAGGCATGCAAGCTCCGGCCCCAGTCGGTCTCAGACTCCTTATTGGCAGCCGAGCAACGCAGCTGAGGAGCCTCCCTGGCCGGTAGGGAGGGAGAGGAGCTGCTTCCTTTGAAATCTGGGAAATTTAAGGGATATCTACAATCCGGGATAGCAGCGGGAAACGGCATTGGAATAAGGGAGTTTCCCGCCAAAAAAGGGAGGGTTGACAGCTATGCCACAATGTCACCAGAACCCATACCGATGGTTAGAGATGGTGGAGAAATGCTGCGTGTAAGAATGGAGGTTCAATACGAACTCTCAGCTCTCTCCCTGTCCCCAACCATGTGTACCTAACTCCACTAGACACACTTTGATTTGGAACCCGCTTCTAAAATGACCACTTAATGAAGCACTTAAAAACTCCATACTTGGAGATACTGAAACCCTGTGTCGTTCCTACATTGAGCCCTGCAAGAACAGCTCCCGATCCTCACTATTCCAGCTGTTACAACCGTGTTGACAGAGACATGAAAGCCTACTCTCCCTTCATTTACTTGCCTTTTTCCTTTTTTGTTTTTGAGTTGTCTCCAAGCCCCTGTGCAGTAGAACGCTCTACTAGCGATGTAATGCTTCATTTTATGTGCTGAGCGATCAGGACTCCTTAAGTGACAGGTTAATTACATTGAATGTTGAGCTTTTCGTGCTTGGACCACGTCCAAGATGAAAAGAGTAAGGAGAGTAATCTTTTGATCTTACACCTGTGATATAATTTTCCTTTACATCTTATGCTTAAAAATTGCTGCTCTGTAATTGTAAATCTGTTGCTTACTGCGCCACTGCTTACCATTCTTTCTTTTTCAGCAAAGGGAGTTAAAGGAACAGTTAGTACCTGTTAATTTTATACGGGCAGCTTTTAGTTAGTTACAGCATAATTCTAACCATGCCTAAAGGCAAAGGGACCCCTGACCATTAGGTCCAGTCGTGACCGACTCTGGGGTTGCGCGCTCATCTCGCATTATTGGCCAAGGGAGCCGGCGTACAGCTTCTGGGTCATGTGGCCAGCATGACAAAGCCGCTTCTGGCGAACCAGAGCAGTGCACGGAAATGCCGTTTACCTTCCCGCTGCAATGGTACCTATTTATCTACTTGCACTTTGACATGCTTTCGAACTGCTAGGTTGGCAGGAGCAGGAACAGAGCAACGGGAGCTCACCCCGTCGAAGGGATTCAAACCGCTGACCTTCTGATCGGCAAGCCCTAGGCTCTGTGGTTTAACCCACAATGCCACCCGCGTCCATGCCTACTCAGAAGTAAATTCTGTTAAATTCAAATGGAGTTTACTTCTTGATCAGTAGAGGTTATGTGAACACTTTGGACCCAATCCTGTCCATTGGGTACTCTTAGCTCCATCCAGAGTCCAATCAGGCTCTGGTGATTTTCTTTACTTTTATCCTTTGTTCCTGTTATTATGTCATATAACAGATTTTGTAAAAAGGAGGAAGAAATATTGGACAAACATACCTTCAGATACAATATTATGATTTATTTTAAATGATATTTACAACCTGCTTCTGATATTTTGGAAGCCATGTTCCTCTCCCTTGCTGTTTTTTTTCTAAAGAGGAACCTAGAGCTGAGATTCATACTATCCTCCAATGCTTATGTTTAATGATGACATGCAATATATTTCAAATTTGGATACCACAGTTCATATAGCATATACAGTCGTACCTTGGTTTTCGAACAGCTTAGTTCCAGAACGTTTTGGCTCCCAAACGCCACAAACCCGGAAGTGACTGTTCCGGTTCGTGAACTATTTTTGGAAGCCGAACGTCCGACTGGGCTTCTGCGGCTTCCGATTGGCTGCAGGAGCTTCCTGCAGCCAATCAGAAGCTGCGCTTTGGTTTCCGAACATTTTGGAAGTCGAATGGACTTCCGGAACGGATTCCGTTCGACTTCCGAGGTACAACTGAAGAACACTGATCGACAGGTCAGAGCAAATGGCAATTGGGGAAAACCCAAATTGCGGTCTGCTCTGATTGAGAGATAAGGAGCAGTGTCGTAGTGCCAATGCCCAGGGTGTGCACACACGCCGGGCAGGGTGCAGAGGGTGAACGGAGCCTGCCCCACCAGCCCTTGCCACTGGAGCCAAGTGGGGCCACACTGTGCCGCCCGCCAGCCCACAAAGGAAGAAGCCCAGCTGGCTGATGCAGCCCTTGGTGGGTGAATCCCCCTGACGCCCGCAGAGAGGAGTGCCAGGCCAGGCCACACTGGGGTCGCCCCTTGCCCACCTCCCTTCCTCTGTGTCTGCTCACCGTCTGTGCAAGAAGCGAGCAAGCTCTGGCCGAGTGGCCATTCAGCAAGGGGGCCAGGGACATGGCGGTAATGCCAAGCCAGGCTCCGAGACTGTGTCTTTCGCTTTAAACACCTGCTTGTTTTTATCAACTTGCCCACAGCTACAAAACTAAATCTCATTCCCAGTTCCCATTTACTGTATTTTCTGGCGTACAAGGTGACTGGGGGTATAAGACGACCCCCAGTTTTTCGAGTTAAAATATAGAGTTTGGGATATACTCTATATTTTAACTCAAAAAATGTCGAGTGGCGCCGGAATCGCGTCTGCGGCTCCGCAGAAGTGAATTCTGGAGCTGCGGACATTTTGGGTATGGGCAGTGCGGCACCAGAAATCGCTTCTGTGTGTGTCCGCGGCTCCGCAGAAGCGATTTCTGGCGCTGCGGACATTTTGGACATGCGCAGAAGCGATTTCTGGTGCCGCGCTGCCCATATCCAAAATGTCCGCAGCGCCAGAAATCGCTTCTGCGGAGCCATGGACGCAATTCCAGCGCTGCTCGGCAAGTCCCCACGCCGCGCTGCAGTATCCGGCGTACAAGACAACCCCCGATTTTGGAGCAGATTTTTCGGGGTTCAAAAGTCGTCTTGTACGTCGGAAAATACGTGCAGTGGACTTTTTCCTGCAGTGGACTTTTCCTTCTGTATGCCCCTCGGAGGACCTTAAGGTCCACAAATAACAACACTCTAGAGGTCCCGGGCCCTAAGGAAGTTAGATTAGCCTCAACCAGAGCCAGGGCCTTCTCAACACTGGCTCCAACCTGGTGGAACGTCCTATCTCATGAGACCAGGGCCCTGCAGGATCTGATTTCTTTCCGCAGGGCCTGTAAGACAGAGCTGTTCCGCCTGGCCTTTGGCTTGGAATCAACTTGACCCCCTCCCCCCTCTTTCCTTTTTTCCTTCTGTGATGGAACTCCTATTTGGGGACTTCCCTGGCTTTTTTCTGGCCCACGTAGGACCAGTCCGGATAGTTGGCCTTGGTGAAGATTTGACTGTTTCTTCCCCAAACAGTTTTTGATTTGAGTTTCTACTGAAATGAGGCTGCACTTTAGTGTTGTATTTTAATCTTGTTTTTAAGTTGTATTTTAATCAATTGTTTTTATACTTGGTGTTAGCCACCCTGAGCCCAGTCTTGGCTGGGGAGGGCAGGGTATAAATAAAAATTTTATTACTATTATTCTGTTTGACTCTTCCGTTCAGCCAGGGCTCGTGATCAATCACCACGCTGACCATACCCTGAGTAGTTTTTGTCAGTGGCAATCCGGGCTGATGGGGAAAGATGGGAGCCGCCATGACCATGCAGTTTTGCTTACCGGCCTAGATATATGTTCCTGGAAGAACGAGCCATGTGATACGTTAGGTGAGTCCTTGCTGGCAACCTACTGTGGTCATCGCTGCTGAAGCATTAACCACTGCTCCTAAAAGTCCTTGGCAAAATCATTGTATTTTGCTGATGGTGCTACATACCTAAAATCCAGTGTCTAGCTTGACACTTAACCGGCTAAACACATATTGGCCCTATTATTTCACAATTGACTGGCATGATTACACTCTAGCAACTGAAGGGTCCTAGACCCTATCTTGCCCTCTGAGAATTGCTACCCACCATGCCCCACAAATGCCAACAGTGGTAGGATAGTTGCAAACTAACGGGCATCTGTAGGAATAGAATTTGAGGGTTGATGTTTGTCAGGTTCGTTTAACGGTTGCTCATGAGTAAAGACCAAGTCCTTCTTGTCTTTCAACTATTTTATTGTGCAAATATGTACAGTGCGGAGCTAACCCTAAACATGACCGTCTAGTCGCTAGCGGAATCTGGAAGTGCCCCCCTCCTGTTGCGGTGCCAACACTAGAGTCTCGGCACTCTAAAGTGCCGCCTTCTCCTTCTGCGTAAAGCGGGCGCCGGAAATGGCATCTCCCCCTCCGAGTGGGTCTGCTGAGTGGTGCTAGGTCTCTCTGCATCTTCCTGGAGACCTCTCACCCCCTGGCTCCCTCCCGGTAACTGCTCCTCCCCCGAGGAGGAGCTGGTAGACTCACTGGGAGACGAGTCCGTCGACAACAGAGGTTGAGGCTGCCGGTAGCCACTCAGTGCTGGACTGGCAGGGGTGGGCACATCCCTGACAATGTTGAACAGGGATCTTCTGTCCTGTCCCTCCCCGCACCCCTGTATTCCTGGAGCTTCTTGGAGAACAATGGAATATATAAATACAGTGGTACCTCAGGTTACAGGCGCTTC
Source organism: Darevskia armeniaca (assembly GCA_034641395.1). Lineage (NCBI taxonomy): Eukaryota > Metazoa > Chordata > Lepidosauria > Squamata > Lacertidae > Darevskia > Darevskia armeniaca. Next base: position 1,031,191 of record JAWWNF010000026.1, on the reverse strand, counting down.
AGGTTACAAACGCTGCTAACCCAGAAATAGTATCTCGGGTTAAGAACTTTACTTCAGGATGAGAACAGAAATCGTGTGGGGGCGGTGAGGCAGCAGCAGGAGGCCCCATTAGCTAAAGTGGTACCTCAGGTTAAGAACAGTTTCAGGTTAAGAACGGACCTCCAGAACGAATTAAGTTCTTTCTTTTTTTCCCCAATAAATTTTTATTGGTTTTATCAAATTAGTACAATAAAACACACAAACAACAATCAAACAGAAAAAACACAGCATACAAAAGAAAAACAAATAAGAACATACATACATCCTTTTAACCTATCATTATTTCATATCATCGTGGGTTGACTTCCTCCCGTCCTCTCTTCCTGTGTACCATGTAAATCATCTTTAATAATTTCTTTACATCATTAAAAACATTTTTTATTAATTTACCTTAACATCTCTACTTTTCTATTGTCCATAACATTTATTCAAACAATTATAAAACATAAGTCTATTTTCTAACTCTACAGCCTCACTTATCTTTCAGCTTACTTCTAGTCTTTAATCTTACAATACTTTTTTAAATATAATTTAAATTTCTTCCAATCTTCTTCCACCGCTTCCTCCCTCTGGTCACGGAGTTTTCCGGTCAGCTCAGCGAGTTCCAGATTGCAGAACGAATTAATTTCTTAACCCGAGGTAGCACTGTAAATAAATTGGGGTTCCGCAGTCCAAAACCATACCGCCTCTCAGTTTATACCCATTGGATTCCTCAGGGCAGGACATCGGTGTGATAAATGCTGGAATTAAACACAACCATCACAAGCTATCAGATGTTTGCCATGGGTTTTGCAATATTCAAGTGATGCAGGAGAGATGCCTCTATTTTGTTATCCAGTATAATAGCTCTGCCAATACCTCTGGTCAAGAATTAGTGGTGTGCTCGGGGTGTGTGTGTGTGTGTGTGTGTGTGTGAGAGAGAGAGAGAGAGAGAGAGAGAGAGAGAGAGAGAGAGCAGGGATCCAGTTGTGCACTGAGATACATAAAAGCAGAGAAAGCAGTTCCTTTCTCATTCATATCACAACACGGAAGCTGTGTGACGCTGGCAGCAACAGTCTACTTTGCCAAACCCAAGTATTACATTTGCATTTTGAAGCCAACAGACCAAGTTCTTTTGTATTTTCTTTTTTGGTATTTGTTAAACTACCATTCACAAAGACAATTTCCTAATGAATGCTGTTTCCCCTCCCTTTACATTTAATTTGCCAGGATTTGCTCCAATAAACGGAATGTGCAGTAAATACCGCAGCTGCACAGTTAATGAAGATACTGGTCTCGGTCTGGCATTTACTATTGCTCATGAGTCTGGACACAAGTAAGTTTGTATGCATATCTTTGGAAAGAGATACTAGATGTATGTATGTATGTATGTATGTATGTATGTATGCTTGTTTGTTTGTTTGTTTGTTTGTTTGTTTGTTTGTTATTTTCCAGCATCCTTTCTAACAGGTGAAGTAGAAATTCGTTGTGCTTCAGTTAAATATCAGGTGACAAGCCAAATGGTTGTTTGTGCTAACTGTGGTTAGAATTCAAACTGTGATATGATCTTCCAAACAAACATATGGTAATTTAGGTCTGCTTGTTTGCCTTCGTGTTTCATCTGCTCAGCGTTTCCGAGTTCAGATTCTATGGCTTTGGGGGCTGGAACAATGGCTGGGACTATCACTCTATGTGAAGCATCGTATTGGGTAAAAGTATTCAGCGGGGATTTTCAAAAGAGTCCTTAAAAATTATTGATAGGTTTTTTCCCCTCTAAAAACTTGTTAGGATTAAAAATGGTGCACAACAGAGAAAGGTCTCATGAATTTGCAGTTCAGAGTGCTGGTATTGTTAGGCAGTATTTATATAGAGAGAATTCAAGTTATCATTTTTGCCTTCTGCAGCTTTGGCATGATCCATGACGGAGAGGGAAATATTTGCAAGAAGTCTGAAGGTAACATCATGTCACCCACACTGGCAGGACACAATGGGGTCTTCTCCTGGTCAGCTTGTAGCCGTCAGTATCTCTACAAATTTCTAAGGTATGCATGTTGTGGAAATGAGAGTTAAGTCACTGAAAACTTTGCTTCCCGCCCCCCACACTTTTGAGAAAGGGAAATCTGGATGTTTTAACTTACCTGTGGCTCAGTATACCAGAGCAGATAGATAACATTCATCGATCTCTTTGGATAGTGGATTGACTAGGAATTCACTAGGCCCCAAGACCAGCCAAGGGTCCACTGTCGCAAGAATACTGCCTTTCTCACTATATGGAGCATAATGAAAATTAGAGGGAATATGTTTTTTTATATATATAATCTATTTATTGAATTTTCCAATACAAATCACAGCAAATCACATTGAAATTATTCCCAATTACATTTCAAATTACAATCCAAATTAATTATACAAATCCCAATTAAAAGAAACATTCCAATTATGCCTAATTATTATAATAATTTTTTTATATATGGACTTCCCATGCCTCGGACGCCGGAGCTTCCCTGATCACCTCCATTGATTGCTTTTCAAAATTCTTTCCAATATTTCCACAGCCGCTGATATATGCCAGCAAGCAGTCTATTTTTTTTTTAAATGCTTTTTATTGATTTTCTTGTTACAACTGATCATTCCACATTATATTACATACATATTTACATCATTGTCTCTTTCCCGAGATATGACCTCCCTCCCTCCTTTCAACGGTTTTCCTGTCATAGCTCGTGTAGCGCTTTTATTTTTCCCCTACCCCTGATCTTCTTTTAATTTTCGCATCTTATCTTCCGATCAGGTGTTAAATATTGCCTACCATGTAGGGATTACAAAAGTCCTGTCAGTGTGCTTAAACTTACACAGTTTTCTTTTAGATAATCTACAAATTTACTCCATTCTGTAATGAACCTCTGGTCGTCTTGGCCTCTAATCTTACCCGTCATCTTCGCCAGTTCGGCATATTCTATCATTTTTTGCTGCCAATCTCTTACTGTTGGTACCTCTTGTACTTTCCATTTTTGGGCAATTAATAATCTAGCTGCGGTGGATGCGTACATGAACAGTGTCTGGTCTGGTCTTTTAATTTCTTTTCCCATCAGACCTATCAGGAACGCCTCCGGTTTTTTGGGAAATGTATATCTTAACATCTTTTTTAATTCGTTGTAAATTGCTTCCCAGAACCCCTTAATCCTGTCACACGTCCACCACATATGGAAGTATTCTCCATCCCTCTCCCTGCATCTCCAACATAACTTATCTTTTGTTTTATACATTTTTGCTATTTTGATTGGTGTCATGTACCAGCGGTACATCATTTTCATTACGTTCTCTTTCAGGATGGTACACGCCGTGAATTTTAAGTTCTGGTTCCATAATTTTATCCAATCATCTAATTCAATATTATACCCAAAATCTATTGCCCATTTGGTCATCACCTCTTTTACCTCCTCATCCATAGTGTACCAGTCTATCAAGTAATTATACATTTTTGACAGCAATTTCGTTTCTCCCCCCTCCACCAGTTCTGCCTGGAATTTAGATTTTTTACTTTCAAAGCCATTGTTCTTTATATCCCATTTTAGTAAATCGTTAACCTGGTGATATTGTAACCAGCACGAGAGGTGGTTTTTAATTTGTTCATACGGTTTAAGTCTCACTCCTTCCCCTGTATCACTCACAAGTTGTTCCGGCGGAGCTGCGGCCATCGCAGGGTGCGCGAAATCTCCTCCTGAGGTTTCGGGCAGCACAGTGGGAGTAGAGGCCGCGCAAGGGCTATGCGGACCTCGTAACCTCGAGGGGGTCTACCTTGAGGGTCTGGGTACCCGGCAGTGTCCGTAACTGCTTTCCGGGCTCCCCGGTCTCCTCGTTTTTGGAAGACTTGGGGAAGGAGAGCGGAGGATGCGCGTGGGGCTCATCCCGACCACTGAGCTGTGCAGTCTCGAGCGCCTGATGAAAAGCAGCCCGTTTCCACAATTTAACAACCAATTGGGATTATAGAGTGAGGTATCGGAAACAGCAAGATACCGGCACCAAAGAAAAGAACTTAAAAATCTAGAAATTGGAAAATGGTACGGGGCGAAAAAAGGGAGTCCGTCCCGACAACGGCGTGGAATATGGCGCTGGCAGAACGACAGTAGGAGGAGAAACCAGAAGAACCTGCGGTGTGAGTAATAACGTGGAAAGACTCTGCTAAACCCATCGGCAGATGGGTGCAGGATCAAAGCTATTTTATTCTTGATGTTTATAGAAAAGATTTAAAGTTAAAACAGAACTTCGTGAAGTCTTGGGCGAAGAAGAAGTGGGAGTGAAAAGAAACTCTTACTTGATTTCCCCCCCCCCCCCGACAACGCTTCAACTAACCTCCTAAATAGTGTTGGTGGAAAAGAAGTGAAAGTGGAGAGGAGGGGACTCGAGTGAATGGAGGGTGAAAATAATGTAGTTTAAAGGGGGCGAAAATAGAAACCTGTATGGTGAGAGCGGCAGGACTCAGACGCCATTTGGCAGAGACGGCAGAGACGGCAAGACTTGGACTCCATTTGGAAAAGGCTTGCAAGGCTCTGGGGGTAAAGATAGATCGTGAGAAGATGGCGACGCCGGTAAACGTCTCACTCGTTTCCTTTTGAGCTTTGCTTCCTTTTTCTTGGGGCTCCTTTCGGGAGCGGGATTAAGCCAGCAAGTGGCAGAAGGTTTGTTGCTTTTCTACAAAAGGAAGGTACCGACCACCCCAGGACTATAAACATTTAACTCTCCTTGGAACCCTGGAATTTTGGGAACTTCTTGGAACTTCTTGGATCTCCGGAACTTATTAAAAACTCTTTAAGACTTGTTAAAAACTTTTTAGGACTTATTGAGAACCTATATAGAACTTTAGACCACGGGACTTTGTCAACGAGAATCTACTGAGCTACAGGTGACGTTGGAATTTTGGGGGGGACCTGGTGGGAGGGGTGAGAGACTTTAATTTTGGAAATTGAATGATATGCACTCTGGAGACTTTTTCTTCCTAATGTTGAGAGACTCAAGTTAATACCAGAGGGTGTTGTTTCCAATGACTTAAAATATTAAGGGGAAAGTAGTGAAAGGTAACTTTGTAGCAGGAAGTAGCTATATGGGAAAAGAAAGTAACGAAAGCTGAGCTACGGTGTTAAAACGCTACATTGTGTATAAGAGCTGCCATCTGGGGGTAGAAAGAATAAGTGCATACAATTTTGAAATTTTTTGTTTTGCAGTGACCCCAAGTGGTAAAAAGAAGTCATGACAGGAGACCAACATAAAAATTTGAAGGGCCCAAAAGGGGCAGGAACACCTGGAGATAAAAGGGGATCAAAACAGGAGGAATTGAAAGAATGGGAAGGGCTTTTATCTGAAATTAGGAAGGAAATTAGACAGAGTGAACAGAACATAGAAAAGAAAATAACAGATCTACAGGGGTCAATTGATCAAAAAGTTGAAAAAGTAGTAGGAGAATTATCAGAACAAATAAAAGATTTAGCAGGGAAATATAAAACAACAGAGGATGCAGTGAAAAAGACACAGAAAGAATTGAAAGAAGCAAAAAAAGAAACAGAAAAAGTAAAAGGGGAAATAGCTGAATTAAATAAAATTCAGGAAGACATTTTGGATAGTATTGCTCTCCTAGAACTAAGACAGCAACAGAAGAACCTCAAATTTAGGGGGATACCGGAAGTGGCAAATGAAAACATTAAGGTTAAGCTGACAGAGGAGTTAGCAAAATGGCTAGATGTAAAAAGTGAAGAAATAGGATATGCGATTGTGAGTGCTTTCAGAATAAGGGTGAAATCAGCCAAAGCAAGAGCAAAAAAACTTCCGGGAGACTGTTTAGTGATGTTTAACAATATGGAAATAAGAAATGAGATCCTGAAACAGAATTTTGAACAAAAGCTTTTCATCGATGGAAGAGAGATTATAATATATAAGGAAATTCCACCGAGATTTCTTCGTAAGAGAGAGGAATACAAACAGCTGGCAGGGATCCTGAATAAAATAAGAGTGCAGTACCGTTGGGAGTATCCGGAAGGTCTATCGTTCTACTTTAAGGAGAAGAGATTTAAAATAACGAATCCACAGGAATTAAAAAAATTCAAGAGGAGATACCCTAAAGAGTTGGGCCTAGTTAAAAAGAAAGAAGAAGGTGGAGGAGGAGCAATAGGAGGAGAAGAAGAAGAAGAGGAGGAAGAAGCGGAAGAGGAAGAAAGAGAAGAAACAGAGGAACAAGAAGAGGGTTAAAGCAAAGCAACTAAAGGGCAAAGAAATACCCGAACCAGATCAAAAAGTAAAATGACGTTGAAATTGTTGTCTTGGAATATTAACGGTTTAAATTGTAAGATTAAACGAAATAAAGTGGAACATATTTTAATTAAGCAGAATCTAGATGTTATATGTTTACAAGAGACACATATTGCAAAAAAGCATGAAAGAATATTGATAAATAAAAGATTGGGATTGGAGTTTGTAACAGCAGGGGAGTGTAAAAAGAGAGGGGTGGTACTATATATAAAAGCAAAGTATGAACCAAAATTAGTTTATAAAGATGAGGAAGGAAGGGTGGTGGCAGTTCAAATGATGGTGCAAGGTCAGAAATTATTGTTAATAGGAGTGTATGCTCCAAACGAAAAAAAGGCTGATTTTTATAAAAAGTTAAATGAGAGTTTAATGGAGTATATGGATCAAAAGATGATCTTGATGGGGGACCTAAATGGGGTAATGATACCAGAGATGGATAGATTGGCAAGGAAAAAGGATACCTTTGAAGGGAAACTGCCCAAGTCCTTCCTGGAGATCACAGACAACCTTGAATTAATAGATATATGGAGGTTAAAACACCCAACAGTTAAACAGTTTACATTCTTCTCAGAACCAAATCAAAGTTCGGGAAGAATTGACTACATATGGACTTCAAAAGAAATAGGGATAAGAGTAAAGAAAGTGGAAATTCTCCCCAGAACGTTATCAGACCATAATGCAATTTATATGGAAATGAGTGGAGAACAATCCTCATATAGATGGAGAATGAATGAAAGTTTGATGGATGATCATAGAGTAGTTGAGAAAGCGAAAGAAACAATTAGAGAATATTTTAATTTGAATATGAATGGAGAAACGAATTTAAACACGGTCTGGGATGCGAGTAAAGCCGTTATGCGAGGCTTTATGATACAGCAAAATAGCTTCAAGAAAAAGGAAAGGGAAAAGAAAAAAGAAGAAATCCTAAAACATTTGAAAGAAAGTGAGGAAAAATTGATATCAAAACCAGGATGCAGTGAAATTAAAAATAATATCAAGATGTTAAAATCCCAATTTTCTATGATAGTAAACCAAGAGATCGAATGGAAGATAAAGTGGTTGAAACAACGGAATTTTGAATATGCAAACAAAACAGGAAAACTCTTAGCTTGGCAGTTGAAGAAAAGACAGACGCAGAATGTAATAATTAAGATACAGAAAGATAACGAGGTGACGGAGAATCCTAAAGAAATTAGAGAAATTTTCCATAAATTCTATAAAGAATTATATCAGAAAGAGGAAGAAGATGAAGAGGAGATAGAGGAATATTTGAGAAAACATGGATTAAATAGAATTAACAAGGAACTGCAAGATCAATTAAATGAACCAATAACATTAACAGAAATCCAATCGGCAATAAAAAGAATGAAAATCGGAAAGACACCAGGACCAGACGGATTATCATCAAAATATTATAGAACTTTAAAAGATCAAGTGGCTCCAGTATTAGTGGAAGTAATGAATAATATCTTAGAGAAAGGTCAAATTCCAAATTCGTGGAAGGAAGCCCATATTACACTAATTCCCAAGCCAGATACAAATGCATTAGACGTAAAGAACTATAGACCGATCTCGTTATTAAATAATGACTATAAGTTATTTGCAGATGTGCTGGCATGCAGAATGAAAGAAGTTCTGAAAGGAGTAATTCACAGAGATCAAAATGGATTTTTACCAGGGCGACAAATGAAGGAAAATGTGCGAAATATAATTGACATCATTGAATATTTGGATTTAAAGATTGATAAAAAAGCAGCTTTAGTATTCATTGATGCGGAGAAAGCTTTTGATAAGGTATCCTGGCAGTTTATGAAAAAGAGTTTGGAGATGATGGGAATAGGTGGTAAATTTGGAAAGGGTATTTCTGCAATCTATTCAGACCAAAATGCTAAATTGATTGTTAATAACAACTTATCAGAAAGCTTTAATATTCAGAAAGGCACAAGACAGGGTTGTCCGTTGTCTCCGTTATTATTTATTACAGTACTTGAGGTATTAACAACAAACTTAAGAGAAACAGATACAATAAAAGGGATAAAGGTTCGAACCAAAGAGTACAAATTGAAGGCATTTGCCGACGATTTAGTCTTAACATTAGAAGAGCCTCAAATAAGTGTAATAGAAGCATTAAAAAAGATTGAAGAGTTTGGAAAATTAGCGGGACTGAAGCTGAATAAGAAGAAAACTAAAATATTGGCTAAGAATATGCGAAAGGAAGAAATTGTGGATTTACAACAAAATTCTGGCATCATGACCGCTAAAAAGATCAAATATCTTGGGATTTGGCTCACATCAAAAAACATTAATTTATTTACAGATAATTATATACCAATGTGGAGAGAAGTACAGAAAGATCTGGAAAAATGGAGTAAATTAAGTATGTCGTTAATGGGCAGAATCGCTGCTATTAAAATGAGCGCCTTACCTAAGTTGTTATTCCTCTTTCAAATGATACCTATTATAAAAGGTACAAGACAACTCAAGGAATGGCAAAGGGTCTTTTCAAAATTTGTCTGGCAAGGGAAAACACCAAGGATAAAACATAAATTGATGGTCGACAGAAAAGAAAGAGGTGGATTCTCCATGCCAGATATAAAATTTTACTATGAGGCGTCGTGCTTGTGCTGGGTGAGAGAGTGGTTAAGACTGGACAAAGAGGACTTGTTAGAACTCGAAGGCTTTAATAATCGTTTCGGATGGCACTCCTATATTTGGTATGAGAAAGTAAAAGTGCATAAAGATTTCTTAAATCATATAATAAGGAAACCCATCTATGAAGTGTGGGAGAGATATAAAAATGTACTGGAAACAAAGACCCCCAAGTGGCTCTCTCCGATTGAGGCATTAACAGTGAAAAAAACGGATGAAGGAAGGAGATGGGCTACCTATGGCCAGCAAGCAGTCTAAATTATAATAAACAATGTCTCTGTGTGGATGAAGTCGATCTTCTTAATTCCAAAAGCCACATTCCGACCATCGCCATCTTCTCGTCCTGTTGTTCACCAAACTTCTTCACGCTGCTACTCTCCCCTGCTTGCTTTGCACATACCCCTTTCCAGGAGTGCCAGTCTCTAATATAAATCAAATTTCAATAAACAACCAGAACTGGCTTCTCCCTATGGAGTAGTGCTCTGCCTCACGGGCTCCCCACACCGATTCAATTCTTGCAGCGCCATTACTTGCGAAGTCGGAAATCGGAGGTCCTCCATTACTAATAAATCTTTCAGAGTCTTATTTTTAATTCCACACAGTTTATAAATATAAAATCAAATCTTTTCTGCCAAAATCAATCTCAGTCTTTAAAGTCCGCTTGCTATTAGAGGGACTATGTTTTAATGTTCTGCCTCCTCTAGGATTCGGGGCAAGGGGCGTCCACTCAACTTTTCTACTTTATTTTACTGACTAGTGTTTGCTTAGGTAAGATAAGAGTCAGAAAGGTTATCCCGAACAATTTTTAATCAAGAAGGATTACACTTCACTTGATAAAGGATTTCCTCAAACATGAGGCTCTTAATCTCAGGGCTGTGGGTTTGAGCTCAAGGCACCATACATGGTTCTCTCCACATGCTTCCATTTTCCCCTCACAGCAACCCTGTGAAGTAGGTTAGGCTGAGAGAATGTGACTGTCCCAAGGTCACCCAGTGAGCTTCGTGGCTATGTGGAGATTTGAACCTGTATCTCTCGACAAAGTATTTCACTACTTTGGGGCTGCGTTCACATCACAGTTTATTCCATTTTCCTAATTGCTACGTTCTGCATTATATTTGAGCATATACATGATGTAAAACCTACATCTGGAACAATAGTGGGATGTGATGCAAATTTAGTGTTCATTTCCATGTTGCAGTAAGCCCACAACTTTGTTGTTGTTTTTAAGTCATTTAGTCGTGTCCGACTCTTCGTGACCCCATGGACCAGAGCACGCCAGGCACTCCTGTCTTCCACTGCCTCCCGCAGTTTGGTCAGACTCATGTTGGTAGCTTCGAGAACACTGTCCAACCATCTCGTACTCTGTCATCCCCTTCTCCTTGTGCCCTCCATCTTTCCCAACATCAGGGTCTTTTCCAGGGAGTCTTCTCTTCTCATGATGTGGCCAAAGTATTGGAGCCTCAGCTTCAGGATCTGTCCTTCCAGTGAGCACTCAGGGCTGATTTCCTTCAGAATGGATAGGTTTGATCTTCTTGCAGTCCATGGGACTCTCAAGAATCTCCTCCAGCACCATAATTCAAAAGCATCAATTCTCCAGCGATCAGCCTTCTTTGTGGTCCAGCTCTCGGGCATCCGGAGAAAAATACTTAGGCAATCCTATTCAGCACTGAACCCAATGTGTTTTGACCATATGTGATTTTGGCTTTAGGCATGATCCCCAGAACATAACCCCCACACAAGTTGTGGGCTTACTGTATTTGCTTCCAGAGGGTAAAAACCATTTTGCAATTAATAAGGAAATAAGTGATAAACTTGTGCTAGATTCTACTGTGGTTCCAAAGGTGGCTTTTACATTGTGTGAATGCTCAAATATAATGTGGGGATTAACAGGAAAATGTTGTGAAAATGGAATCAACTCCCATGTGAGTGAAGCACTGGTAGATGACTATGCATTTCTTAACAGATGCACCTGTAACAGGGATCTGTTCAGCTTTCTGAAAACAGCAAGCATTCAGTGAATGAGCTTGCAGTAAGTTTTTGAGTTGACTTGCTTTTCTGTCATTTGTTAGATAGATGCTGTGTTGCAGATGCTAAGAAGTTCCATGCAGAATCCTGCTGTGCTAAATTTCTCTCAGTCACGCTAATAGCATTGACCACATTGTCCTGTCGTGCTTCCACTATTAATAGCAGAAGATCTCATCCCATTTAGTGATGCCTGTATGGTGGAACTTATTTTAGGAGAATGGGTTAATGTTAGACTCGGCCACTCACACGTCTGATATCCCCAGGATGTGCTCATCTTGTTTTTCAACAGCACAGAATTGAAGACAACTAGATGCAAGGCAAATTAATGGCCTGGTTTGAACCAGAGAGTTTTAGAACACCGGCCATTGCCAGAATTAAAGAAGTTGAGAGCCAACTTCATTGCTGTTGCAGGCACAGTTTAGCCCTCTGAACATTCTCAGCTGGTAATATTAGATATGCTGAGGCTCTGATGATAAATGATATCAAATGGGGCCGGCCCACCCATTAGGCAAGGTGAGGTGACCACCTCAGGCGGCAGGATCCACAGGGGCAGTGGGTCCCGATGTGGAGCTCCATTCCCTCTTTGTTCCTAATGTTGTTCTTCACTCCTGCTTTTTCCTTGGCTGGGATGGGGGGCATCATTTTGTGGTTTGCCTCAGGCACCAAAATGTCTTGGGCTGGCCCCAATATCAAACATGCTCATCTGAGTGCTGATTACAATGGAGAGTTACAATGTACACACCCAGGTCTGGCAGACTTGATGTGTTCTCGAAACCTTTTGAATGATATGTGAATGGTTTTATTTGTAGTTCCTGATAGTAGAACATAGCTCTATTCCAGGTTTTGTAGTCCTTGTAATAATCTAGAACAGCCTTTCTCAACCTTGGGTCTCCAGATGTTTTTGGCCTACAACTCCCATCATCCCTGACCACTGGTCCTGCTACCTAGGGATGATGGGATTTGTAGGCCAAAAACATCTGGGGACCCAAGGTTGAGAAAGGCTGATCTAGAACCACAACATTCTTGTCTGTAGCTGACCTAGAACTGCCCTGTTTCACAGCTGACTAGCTGCAACAAAGGTCCCTTTTAAAACTGCATTTGACATATCAATCAATCAATCAATCAATCAATAAAATTTATTTGACCGTCAGTCAGAAAGCACATACAAAAGTTAAAACGTCTAAACATCTGGAAAAGCGTGACACTTAGAAACAGCGAGAAGTATATTATACATTTAGAACCGTGTCAATACAGTCAATTTTAGCCTTACGACGCTTAAAGGCCAAAAAAAGAAATTTGGCCACCGAGAAGGTTGTTGTTCCAGTGAACTTGTTCAGCAAATACAAAACCAGTCTTTCTCTGTCTACTGGAGTGGAGCTATAAGTTTTTGTCTAAGATCTGCATAGAATGGGCAGATCAAAAGACTATGTTCAGTTGACTCAACCACTCCCAGAGCACAGGGGCAAAGTCTCTGGGCGTATGGGACTCCCCTGAACCTTCCCCACAAAACCGCCGGTTCCAGAACGTTTAACCTAGCGGCTGTAAGGAGCCTACGGTATTCCACATAGTGGATTTCCGCCAGATAAGGGGCTGGTGAAATCTGAGATATCTGTTCCCCCAAATACATCCCAGGTTTCACAAGAGCAATGTCCTCTTGCCTAGCGATATCCCTCAGTCTTTGAGAGATCACAACTTTAGCTTGGCTAAAGGTCATAGACTCCAGGAAGAGATGCGACAATCCGCAGGTCTGCACTTCATTTATAATCTCCTTTTCTCACGATGATTGAAAATCACCCCTCAATATCAGGGGGGCCAAACCCACCGGGTTAAAACATAACTTGAGCCATTGCCAGAGTTTAGTCTTCAAGGCCACGTACCGAAAAGACTGCCAACCCACCTCTAGTCTCATGACTGCCCCTGCTACAGAAGGGGGGATCCTGAGGATGGCTCTAAGAGATCGGGTTTGGATAGCTTCCAATCTAAGAAGTCCCGACGTATACCCAGGGAAATGCCCACCAACAGGAGGGGAAGGACTTTCATTTGAAAGAGTCTCAAAGCAACTTTCACTGATTGGGCCTGGTTCTTAGCATATAGGGATCTGATCATCATGGCTGCTTTGGAGGCATTTGTACTTATCGTATATAGTCTCTGTGAGCCAGAAAGGACCTATTTGATCGAATTACTTGACCCAGGTATTTAAAGCTGTTAACCTGCTCTAAAGTAATACCATTCATCGACCATGAGTGAGATTTTGGTCAGGCGGAGAAGACCATAATGTTGGTCTTGGCATAATTAAGTTGGAGCTCATGGTGTACGCAATATTCATGGAGCGCTTGTAGCATTCTCCTCAGCCCAATGGGAGTTCTAGCTAGGAGTGTGACATCATCCGCATACATTTGACATATCCAAATACACCTTGTTTGGGTCTCTTGCAGCTCTGCTCAGTCCTTGTGTCTCGCTGATCAGCCTAAGCCCGTGCATGAGTACAAATATCCCGAGAAGCTACCAGGAGAGCTGTATGATGCTGCCACACAGTGCAAGTGGCAGTTTGGTGAGAAAGCCAAGCTGTGCATGATGGACTTCAAAAAAGTAAGAACCTGATTTGTTTCACCGCATACGTATCCCACCCTTAATCCAAGGAACTCAGGACAATGTGCCTGTGCTATGGAGTGCCATAACTGAAAAGGTCCTCACCCAAGTAACCACCCACTGGATCTCAAATGGCAAAGGAACTCAAGGAGGTTCTTGGTTTGCCCCGTGTTGTTTATGTCCTACATTTATAATCACAAAAAAATAAAAAAATAAAAATCCTTCCAGTAGCACCTTAGAGACCAACTAAGTTTGTTCTTGGTGTGAGCTTTCGTGTGCATGCACACTTCTTCAGATACCTGCACATGAAAGCTCATACCAAAAACAAACTTAGTTGGTCTCTAAGGTGCTACTGGAAGGAATTTTTTTATTTTTTATTTTGTTTTGACTATGACAGACCAACACAGCTACCTACCTGTACTTATAATCACAAGACAGAGAAACCAGTAGGAGAAGACTTCAGTCTCCCAGGACATTCTATACAAGATCTCAAAGTAGCTGTCTTATTGCAAAAGAATTTCAGAAATAGACTGGAAAGAGAAGTTGCTGAATTGCAACTGATTACCAAACTTAAAACCATGGAGAGACCTGGTCTGAATAGAGACATTGGATTATTATCTCATTATACATGACAAAGCTATTTTTAGACATCTCACCCCTTGCTTTTTCCTGTAAGACCAATTGCAGTCGTTAACAGTCGTCAACAGGTTTACCACACCTATCAGCCAATCACCCATTCCCACAACCCCTCTGAGTAATACCCCTCCCCACCCTCTCACTATATATAAGGGTCTGGTGGCTTCTGTTTCAGTGTATCTGAAGAAGTGTGCATGCACACGAAAGCTCATACCAATAACAAACTTAGTTGGTCTCTAAGGTGCTACTGGAAGGATTTTTTTTATTTTGTTTCCACTACGGCAGACCAACACGGCTACCTACCCGTGATTACATTTATATGCCACCTTTTCCTCTAAGAGCCAGTGTGGTGTAGTGGTTAAAAGTAGTGGACTTGTAATCTGGTGAACCGGGTTTGATTCCCTGCTCCTCCACATGCAGCTGCTGGGTGACCTTGGGCTAGTCACACTTCGCTCAGCCTCACTCACCTCACAGAATAAAAAATATTTTGATGTTAGATTATGTGGACAGAAGCCCCATTAATTTTGGTCAAATGTACCTCTACATGGAGGTGTTACCCACTGAAAATTATATAGTGAGTCAACTGACCATTGGGCATGATCAGCAGCATGAGTTTGCTCTGTTTTAGCCATTTTTAGTCGCAACAGCGGACACATTCAGATATTAAATGCCGACTTCAGTTTGTTGCCATTTTCCCCCATTTAGGATATTTGCAAAGCGTTGTGGTGCCATCGGATCGGCAGAAAATGTGAAACCAAATTCATGCCCGCTGCAGAAGGTACAACGTGTGGTTATGACATGGTAAGGAAGGTTTGTTTGTTTGTTTTAGTTTGGCAATGGTTTGTTGTGGAAATGGGGATGGTGACAAAAGAGAACGGGATTGTGGGAGTAGAACAGGAGTGGAAAATGAGGTGACCTCCATCATCCCTGACCATTGGCCATGCTACTTGGGGATGGTGGAGGATCGCAGACTCCTCATCCCTGGAGTAAAGGGTATTCTCTCTAACACTCTGGCACAGATTACCTGAATATTATCTGGCCCAATGCTTATGGCGCGATGAGTTCATAAGCCCCTGGGCTCGTAAGATTCATGCCAAACTTTTGCTTATTGGAATTTCGCCCTTAGAAATGCTGAATCAAGCTCTAAATACAGCAAAAAAGACCATCTCCCAAAGATTGGATGATATTGAGTTGGAACGCAATGTTATGCTGGGCGGGGGGGCATGCTCACCGAGATCCCTGGGCATTGTACCCCCACTTCAAGTACCAGCCTCTCTATCAACTCTTTCTATTGCTAGTCATTGTTTCGCTTTTATTAAAGCATGTTTTAATGTCTTCCCCTCAAACGTCCTTTTTCATAGATTTTCTAGGGGCCAAGTTTCGGTCTTATGTGCCTGTGATAACCGTTCGATTGAATCTCTTCATCACATAGTGTTTGTCTGCCCCTTGTATTCTGCCGCCCGAAAGACTCTATTACTTCCATTAACTCAAAAATTACCGGGGTATTTGGAAGAGTCTTACCTTGCTCTTCTGTTGCAAGATTCAGACTCGATTATAGCCCTAGATATGGCAAAATTTCTGACATCAGTTCTGACACTTAAGAAACGCAATGGATTGTTATATACAGCTTGAAATTTTAATTTAATTTTTATCATATTTAATTCAATTGAGTATCCCTTTTAATCTATTTTACTTTTAGCAATTGTAAACCAGACTGTGCTGTTTCTGTTTTTGGTTGTTATGTCTATGGGCTTAAAGCCGAAATAAAATGAGTTGAGTTGAGTTGAGGGTATTCTCTCTATGGGCCTTTCAGGACATCCCTTTTATAGTGTGCTCCTAACGATTTGTGCCCATGGTGGTATCTGGGATGGTTTTACTCAATCCCATTCTCAGCACCGTTGGTGCCAGAAAACAGTATTCTGTTTCAGACCAGACATGCTGCTTCATTTCCAGTCAGTGCAGGTAACTGCCTGCTGAAATCCTGTAACATTTTATATCTGAAATACTCTGGTTTGTTTTATTTTTTTTTTTGCCTTCCTTTTGCTGCGCTGAAGTGCAGGAGTGCCCCTCTAGCGCAAAAAGCATCACATAGCAGCTAGTAAAGGGGAATGGTGGGTGGGTGGTCGAGCATATATCCAACACTAATGCGCTGTTATTGCATCAATAACATGTTGCAAAATACACCTGTAAAAAAAAAAACTTGTAACAATAAAGAAAGATAAAGGGCCCTTTGATACCTTTTCATCGCAAGTTACAGTACATTAAATGAGTAAGCTTCCATTCACAATTTACTAGGAAACCCCCATTTCCTCCTTCTTACGGAGAGGGTTATCCGTTTTCACATATGTAAACCAAAGGTATCCTTACTTTTCTTGCAGAGCTGTTTCATATCCCTATTCATTTCATATTCCAGGCAACATATAAAAAGCAAGTTTGAACTTAATAGCAATTATAATATTTCAAGGCCCAGTTAAAATATTCATTGTTGCCATCTTGCTGCCATTAAAAATTGGCTTCTGATCATTATTCCCCACAACTGTGAAAATGTTTTATCCTTTGAAAAGGATCCAATAGATTATGGGGGGGGGGCGCACATTAGCATCACTGGGCCCTAGAGATAATAATAATAATAATAATAATAATAATAATAATAATAATAATAATAATAATAATAAAAAATTTATTATTTGTACCCCGCCCATCTGGCTGGGTCTCCCCAGCCACTCTGGGCGGCTTCCAGCAAGCATCAAGATACATTAACACATCACAGATTAAAAACTTCCCTAAACAGGGCTGCCTTCAGATGTCTTCTAAAGGTCATGTAGTTGTTTATCGCTTTGACCTCTGATGGGAGGGCGTTCCACAGGGCGGGCGCCACTACTGAGAAGGCCCTCTGCCTGGTTCCCTGTAGCTTTGCTTCTCGCAGTGAGGGAACCGCCAGAAGGCCCTCGGCGCTGGATCTCAGTGTCCAGGCTGAACAGTGGGGGTGGAGACACTCCTTCAGGTATACAGGACCAAGGCCGTTTAGGGCTTTAAAGGTCAGCACCAACACTTTGAATTGTGCTTGGAAACGTACTGGGAGCCAATGTAGTTCTCTCAGGACCGGTGTTATGTGGTCCCAGCGGCCACTCCCAGTCACCAGTCTAGCTGCCGCATTCTGGATTAATTGCAGTTTCCGGGTCACCTTCAAAGGTAGCCCCACATAGAGCACATTGCAGTAGTCCAAGCGGGAGATAACTAGAGCATGCACCACTCTGGCGAGACAGTCCGCGGGCAGGTAGGGTCTCAGCCTGCGTACCAGATGGAGCTGGTAGACAGCCGCCCTGGACACAGAATTCACCTGCACCTCCATGGACAGCTGTGAGTCCAAAATGACTCCCAGGCTGCGCACCTGGTCCTTCAGGGGCACAGTTACCCCGTTCAGGACCAGGGAATCCCCCACAGATAATGCAGTAGTGTGGGTACCTCCCATATAATTGCATGGGTTCACTTGGGGTGGAAACAATTGACCATCTCCCTGACCACAGGTAGAGCTTCAGCCATTCAACCACCATTTTGATGGCTGCCACACCACAAGGAAAACTCTCTTCCATACCTTATACTGTTTCTGCCTCCTCATGGTTTCTCTGTCCTCCCTATCTCCTGAGAGTATGATCTACTAAGCTATTCATTTAGTAACACCATTTAGTCACAAGGGGTGAGGGCCACTTTTACATTTCAGTAACACAAGGTGGCCATGCAGTTAACTCCAAGGGTGTGTTTTTCTTTCCAAATTAACCACCCGCCCCCCACAATTCATTCTGTATTAATTAGCAATTGCATGGTGCTTTTTAAGTGTTAATGTGAGATACACCCCCATTGCAGTTTGGCACCCTGATGGAGAAGGGAAGGGGGCTTAAACCATAGCTGTCAACTTTCGGATTTGAAAATAAGGGATTTTTTCCTCAAACTTTTGGATTTGAAAATAAGGGATGCCGCCAGGGCGGTGCAATGGCACCAAGTAGCCTCACCACCCTGCGCTCCAGAGGCTGCACGCGAACGGGTGAGCGAAAGAGCGAGCGCATAGACGGCAGGCAGGCTGGCTGGCTGGCTGGTTGGGCGTGAGGGTCTGGCTGCACAAGGCATGCAAGCTCCGCCCCCAGTCGGTCTCAGACTCCTTATTGGCAGCCCAGCAACGCAGCTGAGGAGCCTCCCTGGCCAGCAGGGAGGGAGAGGAGCTGCTTCCTTTGAAATCCGGGAAATTTAAGGGATATCAATAATCCGGGATAGCAGCGGGAAACGGCATTGGAATAAGGGAGTTTTCTGCAAAAAAGGGAGGGTTGACAGCTATGCACTAGAAGGGGGCCCCATTTGTACTCTTATTCAATGAAATCTGGGAGACCCCATTCAGCCTAGGTCTATAAAGGTAACGGGACCGCTGACCGTTAGGTCCAGTTGCCAACGACTCTGGGGTTGTGGCGCTCATCTCGCTTTATTGGCCAAGGGAGCCGGTGTACAGCTTCCGGGTCATGTGCCCAGCATGACTAAGCCGCTTCTGGCGAACCAGAGCAGCGCACGGAAACGCTGTTTACCTTCCTGCTGGAGCAGTACCTATTTATCTACTTGCACTTTGACGTGCTTTTGAACTGCTAGGTTGGCAGGAACTGGGAACGAGCAACAGGAGCTCACCCCGTCACGGGGATTCGAACCTCCGACCTTCTGATCGGCAAGCCCTAGGCTTTGTGGTTTAGACCACAGCGCCACCCACGTCCCACCTAGGTCTATAGTGGGGAGCAAAGGGTTGAAGGTCACCTCCCTCCCTCACCACAGGCTTGACACTTAAAAACCCCCACTATTCACAGAGTTGCTAATTTTAGTGTAAATTCATGCCAGTGCTAATTGAACAAATGGTGCCATATTTATTTTGGCCCTGCTGCAAAACTGCCACCACCTCTTGCCACACTCCTCTAAGGAGAGGAACAGCAATGCGGACCTGGTGATGCAGGGATTTTTTGTCTCACCTCTTCACATTTTTGATGGGCTTTGTGTGGTGAGAAAGGTCTCCAGATAATCCACTAATCCAAACAGATTAACATAGTTGATCTCTTTAGCGATGACTCCAAGGAGGGATAGCACCAGTTCCTAGAAGAAGAAATATCATATCAGTCTCTTTTTCCAAACTGAACTGTTGAGTCATTTGACTCCAGACTAGATTTTAAGGATATCATACACAAAGCACTTGTCAAGATGAATGCAGACAGACACAGTTTAAGATCTTCACATCAAAGTGAACATGTGCTTTTAGGTTAAATTGGGTGTAATCCTGACTGACAGTCCCAAGAGAAGTGGTGTGTGCAGTTTTTATTTTATTTTTGTCCAAGAATAACAGGCAGAGACAATTAATCTCAAATAGATTACTTCACCTATAAATCAGATGGTATACTATATACAGTCCATTTGCTTCCCTTACAGAATTCTCCCATTTCCAGTCTCTAAAGTTTCACTTGCCGTAAATCGTAAACCATTCTCAAAGCAAAAGGGGGTCATGACTGAGATTAATCCATAACAATAACAGAGAAATCTAATGAGATGACTGTGGGTAGTTACTTTGAAATGTAAGATTTTAAATACCAGTGCCTGGTCCAGTAAGGGTAATTCACAAACAGAAGCAGGCTTGTGCATTCATCCAAATACAGAAGTCAGATATTCTCAACTCAGTTTATTACAGTAAAAGCCAGCAATATAATACAGTATAATTCCAAACCAGTGATCAGAATATTGCTACAAGGCGTCAAAATCCAAAGGATTAGAATAATTATTTTTAAAAAACCAATGGCGCAAAAGAAATTTATAGTATATTTTCCAGTAGAAGTGATTTACATTTTTTGATGGCTAAGGTGCAAAACTTGGCCACAGCATAGGATACTGAGCTCAAAGAGTCTTCCAAAAGGAATTTGCGTAGGATTTCGGGAATAAATTCCAGATAATATTGCAAGGGTTAAAATTTTGATAAAAGGGGTAATATAAGTCGAGACCGTTCTTCACTGTAAAGTACACAGAATAGAAGAATGTGAGTAACAGATTCCACCTTATTGGTCATGCATGGACATAGGCGCTTACAGAAGTTACATATCAGAACTGTAATACTTTCAAACGGATGAACATTCTACTGTGCTTCCCTAACCGGAATGCACAGATTGGCCATAATGGAAAATGCTCACCATCTCTGATCCATGCACAGAATCCTGCTTCCGTGCATGGATTACCATCTCGGGATCAGGGTGCATGTCCTGCACAGAAGGCATTCACGGCAGAATTATATTAGCAAGCTTTCTCAGTCTTTCTTCATCTTATATTTTACATATGGCTCGCCCCCCCCCTGCTCTCTCTACCAGGCCAGCTAATTATTAATATTAATATTAATATAATATTAATATTAATATTATATTAATATTAATTATTTATTAATATTAATTAATTATTAATATTAATATTAATATAATATTAATATTAATATTAATATTAATATTAATATTAATATTAATATTAATATTAATATTAATATTAATATTAATATTAATTTACCAGTGTGGTGTGGTGTAGTGGTTATCATATTCTAAGGAAATCACCTATGGAAGTAGTTTCTCCAACATTAGCAACTGAAATGACAAAGATACAGAAATTTCCAGTTCTACCACTAATTGATGAGTGGATTCTGGGATGTCGGGAAATAATCAAGTTAAGTGAATGATTAAAAATTGTGAGAATTGGAGTCAGCCGGCTAATCAATAGCAGCTTTCTATCTAAGTGGATTAAATCCATACTATCTTGGGCCGTGTTAGATAGTATAGAATTATTGCTTTCTTCTTTTAGATAGTGATGGCAGAATCCTATATTATAATCTTCAAGTGTCCCTGCGTCCACCGGCAATTTTCTGTGTGTCACGGAAGTGACGCATGACACAGACGGACGCAGGGATTGGATCGTACAGAGCAAAGGAGACCAATAGGCGATGGCGGTTACGCCTCTTCCTCCCCACCCCCACCTCGCCTCCTCCTCCTCCCACCGGCTCGGCAGCCCAGGTGCGGAGCTCCGGCGCTGAAGGCGGGGCGTGCGGGGCGGGGTGCAGGCTGCCAGGACGGGCGCGCAGCTCTCGCCCGCCGGCCTCCTGCGTCCTTCACCGCCTCCGCCTCCTCCTCCTCCCACCGGCTCGGCAGTCCAAGCGCGGCGCTCCGGCGATGAAGGCGGGGCGTGCGGGGCGGGGTGGAGGCTGCTGGGACGGGCGCGCAGCTCTCACCCGTCGGCCTCCTGCGTCCTTCGCCGCCTCCGCCTCCTCCTCCTCCCACCGGCTCGGCAGGCCAGGCGCGGCACTCCGGCGCTGAAGGCGGGGCGTGCGGGGCGGGGTGGAGGCTGCTGGGACGGGCGCGCAGCTCTCACCCGTCGGCCTCCTGCGTCCTTCGCCGCCTCCGCCTCCTCCTCCTCCCACCGGCTCGGCAGGCCAGGCGCGGCGCTCCGGCGCTGAAGGCGGTGCGTGCGGGGCAGGGTGGAGGCTGCCGGGACGGGCGCGCAGCTCTCGCCCGCCCCTGCTTTGCCGCGGATGCTGCCGCCGCCCTCCGGAGCTACAGCCCGCAGGGGCAGAGGGAGCGAAGGGCCCCGGGTTGCTGTGACATGTCACCGGGGAAAGCAGCTAGCGCCCGTTTTTTAACGGGCTAACTTCAACTAGTGTTAAATAATCTTGGATATTTCCCCTAATATTATTTTTATATTTATTTTATATTATAATACTACACAGATGACCACAAATAACTTATTTCCTATTTTAAAGAGAAATATCCTTCTTGGATAGCAACTTGTGAGGGCAGCTTCCTTTCTGGGGATTTCCAAGGTATAATTTCCATAGGGAACCTGTGGCCTTCTAAATGTTACTGGACTTGTTGTTGTTTAGTCGTTTAGTCGTGTCCGACTCTTCGTGACCCCATGGACCAGAGCACACCAGGCACTCCTGTCTTCCACTGCCTCCCGCAGTTTGGTCAGACTCATGTTTGGTAGCTTTGAGAACACTGTCCAACCATCTCGTCCGCTGCCATCCCCTTCTCCTTGTGCCCTCCATCTTTCCCAACATCAGGGTCTTTTCCAGGGAGTCTTCTCTTCTCATGAGGTGGCCAAAGTATTGGAGCCTCAGCTTCAGGATCTGTCCTTCCAGTGAGCACTCAGGGCTGATTTCCTTCAGAATGGATAGGTTTGATCTTCTTGCAGTCCATGGGACTCTCAAGAGTCTCCTCCAGCACCAGAATTCAAAAGCATCAATTCTTTGGCGATCAGCCTTCTTTATGGTCCAGCTCTCACTTCCGTACATTACTACTGGGAAAACCATAGCTTTAACTATACGGACCTTTCTCGGCAAGGTGATGTATTTGCTTTTTAAGATGCTGTCTCTAGGTTTGTCATTGCTTTTCTCCCAAGAAGCAGGCGTCTTCTAATCATCTGAAGTGATCATGGAACCCAAGAAAGTGAAATCTCTCACTGCCTTCATTTCTTCCCCTTCTATTTGCCAGGAGGTGATGGGACCAGTGGCCATGATCTTAGTTTTTTTGATGTTGAGCTTCAGACCATATTTTGCGCTCTCCTCTTTCACCCTCATTAAAATGTTCTTTAATTCCTCCTCACTTTCTGCCATCAAGGTTGTATCAAGGTTGTTACTGGACTACAGCTCCCATAATCCTTGGCCATTGGTCATGCTGCCTAGGGCTGAGGAGTCAACCACATCTGGAGAGCCACAGATTCTCTATTTCTGCCTTAGGTCCAGAACCAGATTATAGCCTGGTGCACCTCTGCTAGATGTTTTCTTAGGGTAGAGAAACTAAATCAAACCCCATTTCTGCATTTCCTGGAGAGACATGACTATCTGCCAAGGCAGGATTGTACCTACATTACTCCTGATAACTTCTACCTTTGTGGTTTGTGGGGAATCCCATGGTTGTGTCCTAGCCTGCAATGCCCAGGTTGCTAGGTAAAGGTAAAGGGACCCCTGACAGTTCAGTCCAGTCACAAATGACTCTGGGGTTGCCGCGCTCATCTCACTTTACAGGCCGAGGGAGCCAGCGTTTGCCCGCTTCCGCACACAGGTCATGTGGCCAGCATGACTAAGCCGCTTCTGGCGAAGCCAGAGCAGAGGACGGAAACGCTGTTTACCTTCCCGCTGGAGCGGTACCTATTTATCTACTTGCACTGCATTCTTTCGAACTGCTAGGTAGGCAGCAGCTGGGACCGAACAAAGGGAGCTCACCCCGTCACGGGGTCTTGAACCACCGACCTTCCGATTGGCAAGTCCAAGCGGCACAGTGGTTTAAACCACAGCGCCACCTGCGTCCCGCCCAGGTTGCTAACATGATTCAAAACCTCACAATTCACCCTTATCCCACTGGACTGGAAGTTACCGAGAGCAGCATGAGAGCAATCAAAAGATGGTAGCAACCACACCACAACATATGAATGAGGCCAGAGAACTCAACAGAGAGACTTCCAGCTGGGCAAAAGGACCTGAACATCCATGGGACAAGGGCACCTAAGTCTTGGAGCCCTTTCAGATCAGCAGCCACTATGTTGCCTTCTATTTTATTCCTGGAATTTGAGCAGGATGGTCTAGTCGAATGCTGCAGACAGCCCAACCCCTTTCCAAGATTTAGCTTTCCTTTTGAACTCTGATTCATTGCTGACTAAGCTTTTTTTAAAAAGGATCGTAAATTAGAGATGTCAACGAAGCAAGACAGTGACAGCAAAGCCCCTTTTTAAGACCATGATCTGAAGCCAGAAATACTTCAGCAGGGGTAACTTGAATATTCAGCTTGATTGGTGGTTAACAAGGGCACAGAACACCAAAGGAAAACAAGTGTGCATTTGTAGATCTTTCTGATTCTTTATATTGAAAAATGGCAGGATGCATGTATTGGCTTTTTAAAAAAGAAAGAAAGAAAGAAAATGTCAGTAATAACCTTGTTGCACAGTTCCCAACTCAGGAAAAACAGAATCCCTTTTCTCCATGCAACGAGGGAAGCTCACGGTACACTTCAGAACTGTGCATAATCTGAGTTCTAAATCATGCAAGGAGTTCAGTGGGCTTTTCAATGCTTGGAGAATAGGAAGTCTGAGCTCCAAGGCACATCGCTGTCAACCCTCCCTTTTTTTGTGGGAAACTCCCTTATTCCAATGCCGTTTCCCGCTGCTATCCCGGATTGTTGATATCCCTTAAATTTCCCGGATTTCAAAGGAAGCAGCTCCTCTCCCTCCCTGCCGGCCAGGGAGGCTCCTCAGCTGCGTTGCTCGGCTGCCAATAAGGAGTCTGAGACCGACTGGGGGCGGAGCTTACATGCCTTGTGCAGCCAGACCCTCACGGCCAACCAGACAGACAGCCTGCCTGCCGTCTATGCGCTTGCTCTTTCGCTCACCCGTTCGCGCGCAGCCTCTGGAGCGCAGGGTGGCGAGGCTACTTGGTGCCATTGCACCGCCCTCGCGGCATCCCTTATTTTCAAATCCGAAAGTTTGGAAAAATCCCTTATTTTCAAATCCGAAAGTTGACAGCTATGCCAAGGCATGTAGCAGAGGTGGTGGACCTTTCGAGTGTATCTCCACTGATTCTAATCACATGAGAAGAAGAACTTCTGCTTGGGCCACCAGGCAGATATTCTAAAGTGCTGAATGTGGCAATACCACATCTCACCCCACATTTCTTTACAAACCATTACCTGAGGGGTGATGTGTAAGGAGCAGCAGCAGCAGCCACACACACCCTCCCGAAAACCTAGGCAGGGTGTCAATTTCATTTTTCCAGTTCTCCTCACTTCTGAATCCACTTCTGATTTTCTTTCTTAAGCCCTCAAGAAAATCCATCAGCATTTTAGCGTGAATACCTCCGGACGTTCACATCTTTATATGCAGTTTTTCCTAATCTATACTCTCAGGTTCCCTTATCGGTTGTTCAACAGAAAAGCCAAGCCATTTGTCTTTTAGTTCTTTTAATCAGTGCCAAATTATTTACAGTGCAGAGCTGAATCTTATCATGTCTGTTCACTCACTAGCAGAATCCGGAAGTGCCTCCCTCCGGTTTTGGCGCCAACACCACAGTCTTGGCAGCCTAAATTGCCTCTTCCTCCTCCTACGTAATCTATGCACCGGACCTGATGTCTCTCCCTCCGATCGAGCCTGCTGGGTGGTGCCAGGCTTCTCACTAAATCCCTGGAGCCCTGGCACTCCTTCTCTCCCAGCCGAGGGACTGCTGTTTTCACTTGAAGATGTATCTGTAGTTAAAACAGGTGGCGGCTCTCTATAAACACTAAGAGCTGGACTGGCAGGGGGAGGCAGATCCCTGACATATACATTTTTGCAAATTGATTCTCCGTATTATAATATATTTTTGTACACTGTTTTCGCTATGTGTTTTTCTGGACACTTTATCCCAGTATATGCATTTGGGGGCGTATTAGTTTCCTGGAGAACTGCATTGCAAAATTCAGGGACATGTGACTTTTAAAGGATGGCAAAGCTTCAGTTCTCAGGTTGTTTCAGAAAGTGTGGATTGGGTAGATCCACCTTTGAATATGAACTTAAATCTAATTTCTACCCCCATCCCTATCCACAGATTACTGATGTATATACATCCCATTTGTTGCAAAAGAAATAAAAACGAATGCCAGTATTTATCCTGGATAAATAGTTTTGTGCAATGTGGTTTGCTTACTTTCCTCATCAAAGTCGTCAAACACCAAAAAGCGTGTTAACTTCCCAAGTGAAGGCTAGGAGACACTGAAATGGAACACACACTTGGTTGTTTTGTCTCCTGGGAAAGGAGTGTGACCTTGGACATACAGTACTTCATCACATTGTCCAGGTCTCTCAAAGGAAAGCATAAATCTTCAAGGGAGTTCACCTAAAAGCCCAAATTCTTGTGGTTTAACTTGTATCTCAGTCTTAGCAGGACTTCTGAATGCTAAGAAATGCTCACAATTTATACAACCCATGTATAAATCTTGCATATCAGGGCAGCTAAGATTTGTGTTCCTATTTGGTGGTCTCTTGTATTTGCACATATGTCCTCTTTGGGGGCTCCTGTATAGTTTCAATTAATGCACAAAGTGGGGGCACATTGTGGCACTCCACCTCCCAATTTCTGTGTGTCTGTCACATACCTATGAATATTGCCAATGAAGACATATAACGGTGGCAGGGTGTGCATGGATCCTGCTGCCCTACATGCACTCAGCACACTGCTGGAGGTAGATCTATGCCTGTAGAGTTTAGCACAGTGTAGCAGGAGCCTCTCTGGCAAATTCACCCCATTCCGCCCCCGGTGGAGCTTTTGTCTACAAACAGGGTGGCAACTCCACTCAGTACTAACCCCTTCCCTCCAGTTCAGGCAGTCAGGATTCCTCAGTCCATAACTGAAGCAGGAGGGAGCTTCTAAAAAGCTGTCTCGAGAAGTCAGAAAGTGTTAAACAAAGTTTAAAACTGTGTGGTTGGGTGGGGTAGATAATATACCGTATTTTTCGCTCCATAAGATGTACTTTTTTCCTCCTAAAAAGTAAGGGGAAATGTCTGTGCGTCTTATGGAGCGAGTGTGTGGTCCCTGGAGCTGAACTGCCCAGGGGCAAAAGCAGATCGTGCTTTTTAAAAAGAGAGAGACAGAGAAGGGGGTGTTGAAAGGAAGCCCGCTGAGCTTTTCTCCTTTGCAAAAGAAGCTACAGAAATTTGAGCTGATCCTCAAAAAAATGGGGCTTTCCCCCTCTAAAAACTAGGTGCGTCCTATGGTCAGGTGCGCCTTATAGAGCGAAAAATACGGTGAGTGAGGTGGCTTCTTTGTTAGTGAGACATGCGGCGTTGCAAACTCCTGATGCAAAATCATTTGCACTTGAAAGTATAGAGCAATGACCAAACATCCGCAAACACGTTCTATGTTGCAGTGGTGCCGTGGAGGGCAGTGTGTCAAGTATGGCGATGAAGGGCCCAAGCCAACCCACGGGCAGTGGTCAGAGTGGTCCCGGTGGTCATCCTGTTCCAGAACCTGCGGAGGAGGCATATCTCACCGAGAGCGAAATTGTACGAATCCAAGGTGACTGCGAGTTTCTTTTCTTCAAGTCTAAATGTGGTGCGATAAGCCAGATGTTGCAAAGCCGTAACCATTCCCTTTGTTATGGGTAATGGCTTGCATCAGCAGCTAAGGCGCAAGGGCGCAATAATGTGCTTCACCAATGTCATGCGCTGGATGCCTCTCCTTGTTTATAGCAAACATTGCAAAACACAAGACTGGGGCTTGTCCACACTTCTGCTTCTCCTGTACCCAGAAAGCACAGGTCCAAGCGGTTTTGCCCCACCACTTTTCCGGGAAACCCACTCTCGCTAAACCAGAACCAAATGTCAATCCACGGGGAACCTGATTACGATTTGTTCCGATTTAGCACCAAACCGCGGGTTTTCCTGAGGGAAAGCAGCGGGGCAAATGGATGTATGGATGAGCCTTTTGCTTACCTCCATTTGAGTCATAAGATCCTAAGTTTCAGTCTCCAGGATCTTCAGTTAAAAGGATCTTGTTTAACAGGGTTGGGAAAGGCAACTGCCTGAGAGCATGAAGAACTACTGCTAGTTCCCCCCTTAATAAAGAATCAGGCAACAGCTAGTGAAGCAAGTTTAAAAATAAGATTTACTTACTTTATAATCATTCATTAGTTCACAGCAACAGTAGCCGGAAAAAAGTATGCAGGCAAAATACTTAAATTTACAGTTTAATTGGCTTCAGACATGTGCCTAAAACTGCAGTGAGCAGAGGCATGTCTGCATCCAAAGTTGGTCAAAGGAAGAGAGGCAGAGGAACAGGAAGTATTATATGCTCCTTCCTTTCCAGGAGAGGAAGGGAAATGACATAAGACAGAGTCCTCTCTACCAATTGTATTTCTATGGTTTAAGTATCTGCCTTTCAACAATACAGCTCTGTGGACTTACCGTATTTTTCGCTCCATAAGAGGCACTTTTTTCCTCCTAAAAAGTAAGGGGAAATGTCTGTGCGTCTTATGGAGCGAATGTGTGGTCCCTGGAGCTGAACTGCCCACCGGCAAAAGCAGATCGTGCTTTTTAAAAAGAGAGAGAGAGAGAAGGGAGAAGGGAGTGTTGAAAGGAAGCCCGCTGAGCAGCTACTCAGCAAACGATTGGGGAGAGAGATAAGGGAGAGAGATTCCAGCCCCGCCCCCTTGCAGAGGGAGGCTGTTTCCCCAGTGACATGTGACTGGCTGATTAGATTATCTGTCTGGAAACTGTAGAAATGGCTCCCTTTCCTGAAGCTGTAGAACTGTGAGTTAAACCCCATAAAACAGGATTTTTTTCCCTTTGCAAAAGAAGCTGCAGAAATTTGAGCTGATCCTAAAAAAATTGGGCTTTTCTCCTTTGCAAAAGAAGCTCAACAATTTTGAGCTGATCCTCAAAAAATGGGGCTTTTCTCCTTTGCAAAAGATGCTGCAGAAATTTGAGCTGATCCTAAAAAAAAAACGGGGCTTTCCCCCTCTAAAAACTAGGTGCGTCCTATGGTCAGGTGCGCCTTATAGAGCGACGAATACGGTAGCCACTTCTCATGCTAACTAGCAAGAGCATACATTGGAAAGGTTTGACTGCTAATGTACCACACTGACAGCGCCACATGCTCCTTGAAAGGAGCAAAATTCAGTGGGACTTACTTCTGTACTCCTTGGAGGAAGAGCACTATGGAGACATAAAAACAATCAACTGTTTAAAAAATGTTTGAGGGGAGGGTGTTCCCCATAACATGAAATCTCAGCAAATACATTTAAACAGCTAAGGAAATGTTTTAAAGCACACCCTTTCTCTGGGGAGCTATGCATAGCCTCCTACTTTATCTTCACAGGTTAAACTAAGGTACAGGTTAAACTGAGGGACAGTGACTTGCCCATTAGGCTTTGTGGCACCACAGCAATTTGAACCTGGGTCTCCCTAGGCCTATGTTCAGCCATAACCATATGTTCACGCTGGAGGTAGTTATTTGTTTCTGCTCAACAAAAGTTTAATCAGATGTTTTTAGGATGCTTTCTTGGCTTATCTTTGTTCGAAACCAACTTCTTAACAATTTCCTTTAGCGTTCAGATGCTGAGATTGCATTTCCATTGCACGGTGTCTGCAAAACCGGCATGGGTCATGTTCAGGCTGATTTCCAGAAAATGTAACAGAGGTTCCAGGCACCTTCAGAAAATGCAGAGGGAGACACTCTTGCCAGTCTTGGCTAACCAATCAAAATAAGCACAGGCGTTTGTTATTGAGCACATAAAGGTATATAAGGCCATATTGAAACTGCAGTCTGCTTGTATTTTAAGGATGTAAGATATGGATATTATATTGTGTAAGATTAAATGCAGTAGATGCCTGGTATGGTGGAATTGCCTGTGCCCCATCCAACTTCAGGTGAGGGGAGGTGCCATATTTTCTTTTTACTGCTCCCTGATTTAAAACATGCCCTACGAATGAAAAGAAAATAGCATGTCAGGGGTGACGTTTGTGGTCCAGACCAGGGGTGTAGCAAGGGGGCGGGGGGCGGGCCGCCCCGGGTTCCACCCCAGAGGGGGGTGACACTTTTTAAAAAATAATAATAATAATAATAATTTTAATTTTTTTTATAATTTTAACTTCATTGGAAAAAAGAGATAATAGACACACACACACAACCCCCACACCTCACAAAGTGGCACCATCAGAGGGGGGGTGACACTTTTTAATTTTTTTAATTTTTTTAATTTTTTTATTATTATTATTTATTTTAACTTTATTGGAAAAAAGAGATAATAGACACACACACACACACACACACACACACACACACACACACACACAAAAACCCCCACACCTCACAAAGTGGCACCATCAGAGGGGGGTGACACTTTTTATTTTTTTATTTTTTTACATTATTATTATTATTATTATTATTACTACAACTTTATTGAAAAAAAGAGATAATAGACACACACACACACAAAAAAAAAAAAAAAAAAAAAAACCCCACACCTCGCAAAGTGGCACCATCAGAGGGGGGTGACACTTTTTAATTTTTTTATTTTTTATTATTTTTTTATCATTTTATTATTATTATTATTATTTATTTTAACTTTATTGGGAAAAAAGAGATAATAGACACACACACACACACACACACACACACACACACACAACCCCCACACCTCACAAAGTGGCACCATCAGAGGGGGGTGACACTTTTTATTTTTATTTTTTTATTTTTTTACATTATTATTATTACTACAACTTTATTGAAAAAAAGAGATAATAGACACACACACACACACACACACACACACACACACACACACACACAAAACCCCCACACCTCGCAAAGTGGCACCATCAGAGGGGGGTGACACTTTTTTTTTTTTTACATTATTATTATTATTATTATTTTAACTTTATTGAAAAAAAGAGATAATAGACACACACACACACACACACACACACACACACACACACACACACACACAAAACCCCCACACCTCGCAAAGTGGCACCATCAGAGAGGGGGGTGACACTTTTTAATTTTTTTTTAAAAAAAATTAAATTAAAGTGGTGGGGGGGTGACAAAAAAATTTCCGCCCCGGGTACCACCTGGGCTTGCTACGCCTCTGGTCCAGACTGCTCTGTGTAGGCTAATTCTGTATTTGCTGCAAGTTCGTTTTGTTTTTATGGAGCCAGGTATTCCCTTAGTCAAGTACGCCTCATGTGGCAGAGTCTATTCTGCCACCTCGGTGTGCTAAATGTGTAGACCAGGTTTTAGGCAAAGTTGGAGAGATGGATTCAAAAAGGGTGATCTAGTGCTCAAGAATATCTCTACTGAAACTGGAAGCCCTTGTCTGCATCCTCCAACTAACGTCTGTATTAGATTGGAATAGGAACTTTCTCAGTGTCACTTGACCGGTTCCACCTACGCAATGTATTGTTGGTGCCAACTAGATGCTTGGTAATAGTGGCAGAAATATGCTACCAGACATTTGCCTGGTAGCTGGAGGATGTCTTCCCACTAGGGGGTAAACTTAGGATATAATATGATATGCATAATTGCAGTTCCCCCGGGCTTATCATTTGACCTTCTCTTGGCACAAAGAAGAATATTCTAAGCGCCTTAATGCAGTCTCCATCAAGCCACGAAGCATATTTAGCTGTGGAATGTACACACACATCCTTAAACTTTATTAAAATAGTTATGGGGGATTTCCACATTGACCTCAGACCTTGACAAAGATGACTTTTTAAAATGTTAATTTGTTTAGGGTTTGATCTTGTAAACAGCCTGCTTTCCCAGAATGCCTTTCTGTGTAATCAGCAACTGAAGGGGGCAGTGGGAATGAACCTGGGAACAAAAGCTTTCTGCAAGTTAGGAGCTGGTGTGGTTTTAGCTTAACCGGAAGAAGGATCCAGTGAGACCCGAGCATATACTGTAGCAATGAGAAGCGGGGAGCATCCTGTTTTTATGGGTGCAGTTTGGCCTCTGTTACAGGCAGGTAGCCGTATTGGTCTGCCGTAGTTGAAACAAAATAAAAAAAAATTCCTTCCAGTAGCACCTTAAAGATAAAGGTAAAGGGACCCCTGACCGTTAGGTCCAGTCGTGGACGACTCTGGGGTTGCGCGCTCATCTCGCTCTATAGGCCGAGGGAGCCAGCGTTTGTCCGCAGACAGCTTCCGGGTCATGTGGCCAGCATGACTAAGCCGCTTCTGGTTGAACCAGAGCAGCACACGGAAACACCATTTACCTACCCGCCGGAGCGGTACCTATTTATCTACTTGCACTTTGATGTGCTTTCTAACTGCTAGGTTGGCAGGTGCAGGGACCGAGCAACGGGAGGTCACCCCATCGCGGGGATTCGAACCGCCGACCTTCTGATCGGCAAGCCCTAGGCTCTGTGGTTTAACCCACAGCTCCACCCGCATCGTTAGGTAAAGGTAAAGGGACTCCTGACCGTTAGGTCCAGTCGTGTCCGACTCTGGGGTTGCGGCGCTCATCTCGCTTTATTGGCCGAGAGCCGGCGTACAGCTTCCAGGTCATGTGGCCAGCATGACAAAGCCACTTCTGGCGAACCAGAGCAGCGCACGGAAACGCCGTTTACCTTCCCGCCAGAGCGGTTACTATTTATCTACTTGCACTTTGACGTCCTTTTGAACTGCTAGGTGGGCAGGAGCTGGGACTGAGCAACGGGAGCTCACCCCATCGCAGGGATTCGAACCGCCGACCTTCTGATCAGCAAGCCCTAGGCTCTGTGGTTTAACCCACAGCGCCACCTGGGTCCCAGTCACCCGCATCCTTAGAGACCAACTAAGTTTGTTCTTGGTATGAGCTTTCGTGTGCATGCACACTTCTTCAGATTCACTGAAGCAGAAGTCACCAGACCCTTATGTATAGTGAGAGGGTGGGGAGGGGTATTACTCAGAAGGGTGGTGGGAATGGGTGATGGGCTGATAGGTGAGGTGAACCTGTTGACGACTGCCAACGACTGCAATTGGCCTCTGTTGTTAGCTCACCTGCACCTCAGCTTGAGTGTACTGCAAGGAAGGCTGTACTGAATGCACTTTGAGGCTGATGGATTCAACTAAGCTGGAATCAAAATGTCGCTAGGCGAATGGCTACGTTATCCTCTGTGTTGGTTTATTCAAATATATGTTGTCAAGATGGTTAGCACCTGATTTGAAGTAAGCTTCCTCCCCCACCTCAACATTGCAGACCGTCGCATGGAGGGAAGTTCTGCGAGGGTTCCTCTCGGATGCTGAAACTCTGCAACAGTCAGAAGTGCCCAAAGAACAGCATTGGCTTCAGAGCGGCCCAGTGTGCAGAATTCAACAGCAAGCGGTTCAGAGGATGGAACTACAAGTGGAAGCCTTACACTCAAGTAGCAGGTGAATTTAAATCTGTGATTTAAGATTCTGCTGTTTAAAGATATGGGCATGATCTCCCAAAGCAGGTGCACAGTTGAAGATGCCTGGACATTCTGCACAATGGAAGGAACATGTGAGGCTTCCGTATGTGACTTTGGTGGTTCCCACTCACCTCTGGGATCACAGTATCTGCAGGACCAATTCAGCTGGGCTTTTAGACTACATATTATTTTAGACATACATATTACACTACAGTGTGGTGTAGTGGTTAAGAGCGGTAGATTCGTAATCTGGTGAACTGGGTTTGCATCCCCGCTCCTCCACATGCAGCTGCTGAGTGACCTTGGGCTAGTCACACTTCTCTGAAGTCTCTCAGCCCCACTCACCTCACAGAGTGTTTGTTGTGGGGGAGGAAGGGAAAGGAGAATGTGAGCCGCTTTGAGACTCCTTCGGGTAGTGATAAAGCGGGATATCAAATCCAAACTCTTCTTCTCTTCTTCTTCTTCTTTGGGCTCATCCACACTTCCGTTTGTCCTGCGATTTCTAGGTATGGATCAGAGAGGTTGCATTTTTGTTCCGCAGCTTTCCCCAGGAAAACCCACTGCTTACTGCTGAATTGGAACAAACGTCGATCAGGTTTTGTGCAGATTGATGGAAGAAATTGCGGTGCAAATGGAAGTGTGGATGATCCTGGCAATTTCTCATAAATCACACAAACATGACCTCTGCTTCATCAGATACCTTGTTTTAAGATAACATGAGGGTTATTTCACCCTAATCTCTCTGTGCCCAACCCCCATCCCAAGCAACAATTCAATGGACAAAAATAAATGTATGTTCATGGTTGTGTTTGCATTTCAGATCAAGACTTGTGCAAGCTGTACTGTATTGCAGAAGGCTTTGATTTCTTCTTTTCTCTGTCGAACAAAGTAAAAGACGGGACACCCTGCCTGGAAGATAGCCCTAATGTCTGTATAGATGGGATTTGTGAGGTAATAATGAAATAAGGTACTCTATTTTGCCATTCACTCAACATTCCTTATCCGTAATAAGCAATGAAGGCAAAGTGTGGTGTCTGATTACCTTTCATTTTATGTTGTTCAAGAGGGAGGGGCAAAATGTCAGGCTGGAATTAGACATTGCAGGAGTTGCAGGTGGCTGATGCCAAAAACATCGCCAACAGTCTCGTCTTCCTCTCTTCTACCCTCCGGTCAACATCTAGCAATACAAAAGGATGCAGGCAGCAAAGTGAAGTGTCAAGAGGGTGAATGACAACACAGTATACACGTTGCATTGCGAAATGCTATCTGGAGATGTCAGGGATCTGCCTCCCCCTGCCAGTCCAGCCCTGAGTGTTTATAGGGAGCAACCACCTGTTTTAACTACTGATTCATCTTCGAGTGAAACCAGCAGTTCCTCGGGGGAGAAGCAGTTAGTGGCTGGGAGAGAAGGGGTGTCAGGGGTCCGGGGATTTAGTGAGAGGCCTGGCACCACCCAGCAGGCTGGATCGGAGGGAGAGGCATCAGGTCCAGCGCAGAGATTACGTAGGAGGAGGAGATGGCAATTTAGGCTGCCAAGACTGTGGTGTTGGCTCCAAAATCAGAGGGAGGCACTTCCGGATTCTGCTAGTGAGTGAACAGACGTGATAAGACTTAGCTCTGCACTGTAAATAATTTGGCACTGATTAAAAGAACTAAAAGACAAATGGCTTGGCTTTTCTGTTGAACAACCGACAAGGGAACCTGACAGGAGAGAAAGGAAAAGGCAAATCAGGGTCACTATTTTGGTGACACTTGTGTTTTTCCCAAAACTACTGGTTCTGGTCTCAGGAAATGAAATATGGCCTGGAAGCTTCAGTTGTCCTAATCAATAGATCAGTCAACTATGACTGTTTAATCCTGTGTGCATTTAGGGTCAGACTAGATAGTAAGGTAGCGATATGTGGTGTTCTGCCCTGATCATGTATAGCCAGGGATGGGGTGTTGCTCTAATTTTTAGAGCAAGAAACTAGATATGGGGAAGTGAGGTAGAAGAGGAGAAAGGTTTTACACCCTCACTTGTGTTCCAGTTTTGGTGAAAAGATCAGACCAATGATTAGCTCTCCAAACCTTGCTTTATGGTGAATTCAGTGGGGCTTACTTCCAAGTAAACAGGCATAGGCCCTGGCTTTAGTTTAAATAATTGGTTAGGCCTAATTTTGATACAGGCACACTTTCTTTATCTTTTGAAGCTATTTTGGTTCTCGTGTATTGATGTAGTATAGAATGGCAATATTGCTATGTGCCTCTTAATCTCCGAGCGGTAAGAGATCTCGGGGTTCCCGGCGCATCCCTTGGGTTTGGTTTCCATGGCATGACAGTTACTAGAGGCTGCTGGCATTTTGTATGAGAGGTTTGCTTATGCTCATATACAGATTGAGCATAAGATGGAAAGTTCATGATGTTAACGCTCCCACAGATCCCGCTCTAGCATTAGGTTTGGTGGTGGGGTATTGGTCAAACCCATACCACTTGATTCTGTGCAAGGAATGAGTCAGGCCTCTCTCAGTTTCAGCTCCAGTCCCCAAACTGACAGCCCCTTTCTTCTCTTTTAGACATAGACACCTTGCTGTCATCATCTTTAGCCAGGGGAGCGGGGAGGGGGAGGCCTGCTCAACTTCCAAAAGGGTCTCCAACTACAAATTTCCGTAACGATTCATTGCCCTAGCTTACATTAAAGGTAAAGGGACCCCTGACCATTAGGTCCAGTCGTGTCCGACTCTGGGGTTGCGGTGCTCATCTTGCATTATTGGCCGAGGGAGCCGGCGTACAGCTTCCAGGTCATGTGGCCAGCATGACTAAGCCGCTTCTGGCGAACCAGAGCAGCGCACGGAAACACCGTTTACCTTCCCGCCAGAGCGGTACCTATTTATCTACTTGCACTTTGACGTGCTTTCGAACTTCTAGGTTGGCAGGAGCAGGGACCGAACAATGGGAGCTCACCCCATCGCGGGGATTCGAACTGCTGACCTTCTGATCGGCAAGCCCTAGGGTCTGTGGTTTAACGCACAGCACCACCCACGTCCCTAGCTTACATTACAAATCAGATATTTAACAAACCAGGCTATCTACTTAACAAAGAAACTAGTCTGGCCATTTTAGCAGTCCCTTTTTGTACAGAATCCAGTCTTACATCTGTAAAAGCACAGGATTGGAAGGAAACCACAAAAACCCATTCAAATCTAACCCTGCTCTCATTGCACTATTAAATATAGTCTCTCCTTCTAAAAATGAATTAAAGATGGCCTTGAAGATTAGCGTAGTTGCTCATTCTTTGTTCCTTTTTGAGAATGCAACGATACTCTGTTTCCATTGAAATAATAAAAGTCTGCAATCCCAGCCCCACTTACCTGGGAGAATGCCCCACTGAATTTGATAGGACTCACTTCTGAGTAGACGGGGTTAAGATTGCACTGCAGCTGGCTACCAAAACATATACAGCATAACATCAGAAATGGTGCAGGACAAGAAACAATTACAGTGACCCACAGACTATAGCTGTCAACCCTCCCTTTTTTTGTGGGAAACTCCCTTATTCCAATGCCGTTTCCCGCTGCTATCCCGGATTGTTGATATCTCTTAAATTTCCCGGATTTCAAAGGAAGCAGCTCCTCTCCCTCCCTGCCGGCCAGGGAGGCTCCTCAGCTGCGTTGCTCGGCTGCCAATAAGGAGTCTGAGACCGACTGGGGGCGGAGCTTGCATGCCTTGTGCAGCCAGACCCTCACGCCCAACCAGACAGACAGCCTGCCTGCCATCTACGCGCTCGCTCTTTTGCTCACCCGTTCGCGCGCAGCCTCTGGAGCGCAGGGTGGCGAGGCTACTTGGTGCCATTGCACCGCCCTTGTGGCATCCCTTATTTTCAAATCCGAAAGTTTGAAAAAATCCCTTATTTTCAAATCCGAAAGTTGACAGCTATGCCACAGACAGGTCCAGCAAAACCTGGAGGGCAGTTTTCCCTCAAGGAATTTGTTTTTTTCTTTTCCTCCAGCCACTTTCAGTGTTGGAACAGGGCTGAGAAGAGAAGCTATGGATTGGGGAAGCCCTGGCGTGAGCTAGTAAAAAAAGCAGCAGCAGAAATTGGCTGTCCCTGCTTTAAATTGTCAGTAAGGTATTGGCCCCTTCTCATTTTTTTTTGTTCCACTTTTATTCTGCCGCTCCACCCAGAGGGCATGAAGAGGCCATTGGGCCTATTGTGGAGAGCTACAGAATCCATGGGGGAGGAAGAGAGATTCCTCATGTCAACATAGTTTCATATTATGAGCAATAATACGCTGGCAATTACCCAAGGTGAATGAGGCTTTCTTTCCCCAAATGTCTGCTTACTCAGCCTTTTGTCTGGAGAAATGAAACATGCCTAGGAAATAAAGTTTTGAAAGCCTGATGGATTCCTTCTAACTTTCACAACTGACTTATCACTGTAATCTAAACGCCGGTGTGCAGATGATCATGTGCTCCTTGCCTTGCAGGTGGTTGGCTGTGATCACGTCCTAGGATCCAGTTCTGTGGAAGATGCTTGCGGAGTGTGCAAAGGAGACAATTCAAGCTGCAGAATATATAAGGGGCAGTACACAAAATACCACCCTACAAATCGTAAGTGTGCGTTGAAACAGCATGACTGACTTCATACTCGTAGCTGGCATTGCTCAAGAGTTCAAAGAAACCAAAGAAATCTGTTCAGTTTTGAAAGGTTCAGTCTGCTATCTTGATCATAGCTGTCAACTTTCGGATTTGAAAATAAGGGATTTTTTCCAAACTTTCGGATTTGAAAATAAGGGATGCCACGAGGGCGGTGCAATGGCACCAAGTAGCCTCGCCACCCTGCGCTCCAGAGGCTGCGCGCGAACGGGTGAGCGAAAGAGCGAGCGCATAGATGGCAGGCAGGCTGTCTGTCTGGTTGGGCGTGAGGGTCTGGCTGCACAAGGCATGCAAGCTCCGCCCCCAGTCGGTCTCAGACTCCTTATTGGCAGCCGAGCAACGCAGCTGAGGAGCCTCCCTGGCTGGCAGGGAGGGAGAGGAGCTGCTTCCTTTGAAATCCGGGAAATTTAAGGGATATCAACAATCCGGGATAGCAGCGGGAAACGGCATTGGAATAAGGGAGCATAGTTGACAGCTATGCTCCCCACCTTCATGAGATGCTGGTTATGATACTGAACTCGGTCTCTCTTCCTCCTTTGTCTAGAGTACTACAACTTAGTTACTATCCCTGCTGGAGCACGAAGCATCCGTGTGTATGAAATGAACACCTCCAGCTCCTACATTGCTGTTCGGAGTTCCAGTAAAAAATATCACCTCAATGGCTACTGGACTGTTGACTGGCCAGGGAGATACAAGTTTGCTGGATCTGTTTTTGACTACCGAAGGCCGCCTAACCAGCCGGAGACATTAACTGCTCCTGGGCCGACAAATGAAAGTGTGGTAATAGAGGTACGTTACGTTGTGATACTTAACACAACGTACGTTACGTTGTGATACTTTGTTTTGTTTTTGCGTGGAGTGCCCTATCTGGGTAGATGGAGCAGCCAAGTAACTTCGTTGTCCCCGAAGGGGACAATGACAATAAAATATATTCTATTCTATTCTATTCTATTTAAGATCCATGGTGCAAACGTACAGAGAACATTGTGCAGTTAAATGACATGGCCTGTCCCAGATAAGGAAGGCCCTCTTCTGACAGGTTGTGTGCCCACAACCCGAGACTTCTCTTTTTTTATATACAGTGGTACCTCGGGTTAAGTATGTTTCAGGTTAAGTACGCTTCAGGTTAAGAACTCCGCTAAGAACAGAAATCGTGCTCTGTCGGCGTAGCAGCAGCAGGAGGTCCCATTAGCTAAAGTGGTGCTTCAGGTTAAGTACACTTCAGGTTAAGAACGGACCTCCGGAACAAATTAAGTACTTATCCCAAGGTACCACTGTATACATTTTATTAATTTTATGATAACAAAAAAGAGCTAAAAACAAAACAAAACAAAAACATCAAAATCATATTTCTTAATTAATTGACTTCCCTCCAACTCCAACTCCTGGTTCCATTTTTTTGTACTTACCGTATTTTTCACTCCATAACGCGCACTTTTTTCCTCCTAAAAAGGAAGGGGAAAAGTCTGTACGCGTTATGGAGCGAAGGCACTGGCCGGCAGCGGGATCCCTCGGCTGCCACTGCAGTCTAAGCAGAGGGATGCCTCTGCCACCAGAGCCATGGCTTCCGGTGGAGCAGGAGAGGAACGAACAGCCCAAAAGCAGCGCTTTCGGGCTGTCCGTTCCTCCCCCCCCCCACCTCTCCGTGCCTGCCAGGACAGGGGTGGGGGCAGAGGAACGGACACCCCGAAAGCGCTGCTTTCGGGCTGTCCGTTCCTTTCCCACCCCCTTTCCCGCTGTCCTGGCAGGCGCAGAGGGGTGGGGGGGGAGGAATGGACAGCCCGAAAGCGCTGCTCCTTTCCCGCCCCCTTTCCCGCTGTCCTGGCAGGCGCAGAGGGGTGTGGGGGGGAAGAACGGGGTGGGAAAGGGGTGGCGGGGAAGGATGTCCGTTCCTCCCCCGCCCCTGGAGAGCACAAGGAGGGAGGGAGATGCTTCCCCCCCCTCCTTCCATCTGTCCTTCCTTCCTTCCTTCTCTCTCTCTCTTCCCTCCCTCCCTCCCTCCCTCCCTCCCAGCCTTTTAGAGGAGGAAAACCAGGAAAAAAAAATCTGGTTTTCCTCCTCTAAAAACAAGGTGCGCCTTATGGTCCGGTGCACGTTATGGAGCAAAAAATACGGTACTTGGACTGCTAGGGTGAAACAGGGGTAGAACACCGGCACCCTGTCTTCTGTACAACTTCAACAGCACCCCACGGCTACTGTGAATAACATTGAACTTACCTAAAAAAACCCAAAGAAAACAGAAAAATGAGCCAAGCATCTGTAACAACTAAGCTAAATCAGTCATCACAAGTCCCTGACATTAGACCATGTTACTGTTGAATCATTCACTCTCTGCCTAACCTACCTTACTTGGCTGTTGTGAGGATAATATGGGGGGGGGGGAGAACTAGGTACACCATCTTCAGCCCCTTGGAGGACCAGGTGGCATACAGATGCAATAAATGAATGAAGACAAATTCAGTTACTATTACTGGGTAATATCCAATCAACATGTTCCATCAGTGTTATGCATTAGTTGAACACCGCCCATTGTTGCTGTTGTAGTAAACCTTTAGAGTTTGCTTTTTATATTAAGCAATATATAAATAATAGCTTAACAGTAAGTAAGTATATAGGGACCCAGGTGGCGCTGTGGGTTAAACCACAGAGCCTAGGGCTTGCCGATCAGAAGGTCGGCAGTTCAAATCCCCGCGACGGGGTGAGCTCCCGTTGCTCGGTCCCAGCACCTGCCAACCTAGCAGTTCGAAAGCACGTCAAAGTGCAAGTAGCTAAATAGGAACCGCTCTGGTGGGAAGGTAAACAGCGTTTCCGTGCTCTGCTCTGGTTCACCAGAAGCGGCTTTGTCATGCTGGCCACATGACCCGGAAGCTGTACGCCGGCTCTCGGCCAATAAAGCGAGATGAGCTCCGCAACCCCA
The DNA here is from genome assembly GCA_034641395.1 of Darevskia armeniaca. Taxonomy (NCBI): domain Eukaryota; kingdom Metazoa; phylum Chordata; class Lepidosauria; order Squamata; family Lacertidae; genus Darevskia; species Darevskia armeniaca. The sequence goes on along the minus strand of JAWWNF010000026.1, from coordinate 990,490 downwards.
GAGTCGGGCACGACTGGACCTAATGGTCAGGGGTTCCCTTACCTTTACCTTTAAGTAAGTATATAAATAAATAGTAAATCATTAGAAGGCATACTTTCTTTTCAGAGATTCGTCATTCAGGGAAACTCTCTTGCTAACTCTAAATTTCAGCAAATGCTAAGCCTATGCTGCTATCTTTCCCTCTTTTGTTTTGCTTCTTAGCTTCTCTCTCAAGGCAAAAACCTAGGAATTGGCTGGGAATATTCCGTTCCTAAGGCGGAAAGTGAAAAAATGACAGCACTGAAGCCTAACTATACATGGGCCGTCACCCATTCCGAATGCTCTGTCTCGTGTGGAGGAGGTAATGTATCTCTGAAATGTTCAAAAATATAGTTTTATTGCAGACCACAGACTCTTTCCTGTCCAGGAATAGCCCTCACTAGGCACTTCCAGGCTGCTCGAAAATGTAACCTGTAGGAATGGAAAGCTCATTTATGGGCTATATAATTAGGTTGGCTCCAACGTGTTATGTTAAATATGGTGATAAGGGGGGGCCCAATACTTTGTTACGCTGATCTTCGCTGTATGGAGGAAAGTATTGCTTTAACATGACACTCGAAGAAGCAATACCAACCAATCATACTTCTAAGACTTCAAGTATTTCCACATGTCACTCTGAAGAACATTATTAGCTGGAAGTAGAAGGAGCAGCTGGAAATTTAGAGCCACAGTTTCTGCTTTAGTGGGATGGTAGCACCAAGCTCACCACCATGCATGTTAAACACCATTTTGAACTTAGATGTTTTACTTTTATAACTTAGATAGTAGATATATACCTGCCTTCATTTTGCTAGAAGAAGAAGAGTTTGGATTTGATATCCCGCTTTATCACTACCCGAAGGAGTCTCAAAGCGGCTAACATTCTCCTTTCCCCTCCTCCCCCACAACAAACACTCTGTGAGGTGAGTGGGGCTGAGAGACTTCAGAGAAGTGTGACTAGCCCAAGGTCACTCAGCAGCTGCATGCGGAGGAGCGGAGACGCGAACCCGGTTCACCAGATTACAAGTCTACCGCTGTTAACCACTACACCACACTGGCACCACAGAGGCAAACAGGATCAGGCTTGAGGACTGGATGGTGAAACTGGGGGGTCAAAACTGATGGGTCTTGGGCTTCCAGTTGCCGATCTCTAAGATGACCCCCATGAACATTTTGTTTGTGTGACTGTGTAGCAAACATACACACACACTTGCCCTCAGATGTGGATGCTCTCAGCTACACTGCCTGGTACAGTGGTACCTCGGGATAAGTACTTAATTCGTTCCGGAGGTCCGTTCTTAACCTGAAGCGTACTTAACCTGAAGCACCACTTTAGCTAATGGGACCTCCTGCTGCCGCTGCGCCACCAGAGCATGATTTCTGTTCTTAGCGGAGTTCTTAACCTGAAGCGTACTTAACCTGAAGCGTATTTAACCCGAGGTACCACTGTATTCTGAGAAGATACCCGGATACCAAGTCTCGATTTCAGACAAAGAGTAAATTGTAAGATGCCAGAGTTTGAGCAGCCTCCCATCTGGGGTGATAATCCTGTTGCTTGTTCTCTGTGAACATCTGCCACCTGGTTCAAAAGACTGAAACACTGGGGAAAGAAGAGCTGATGTCATAAAGAAGGTAAAGGTCAAAGTGACTGTGATCCATCAGACGTTGAAGCTGGCCCTTGTTTCAGCAGCTCTAATGCAAATACTTTTGCCTTTGATCTAAGGCTGCTATGCTTGTCAAACTGTAACAGTATTTTTAAGTGATCAGTTTGTTCCCCGGGAAGAAAAAAAACCCCTTCCTTTCATCTTTTCGACTTTTCATTTACAGTATATGTGTTACAATCTCCTGGATCGTTAGGATTAGTTACTGATACATTACTGAATTTCACATGGCTAAAACTGGAACTAAATGCTCAGCAGCCTGCCTGTATTTCATAAGTAAGCAGCCAGACGTCTCTGCTAGAAAAGGAAGGGGGATCTTGGTAGACCACAAACCTGACATGAGTCAACAGTGTGATGCAGCAGTTAAAAAAGCCAATGCAATTCTGGGCTGCATCAATAGGAGTATAGCATCTAGATCAAGGGAAGTAATAGTACCACTGTATTCCGCTCTGGTCAGACCTCACCTGGAATACTGTGTCCAGTTCTGGGCACCACAGTTCAAGAAGGATACTGACAAGCTGGAACGTGTCCAGAGGAGGGCAACCAAAATGGTCAAAGGCCTGGAAACGATGCCTTATGAGGAACGGCTTAGGGAGCTGGGTATGTTTAGCCTGGAGAAGAGAAGGTTCAGGGGTGATATGATAGCCATGTTCAAATATATAAAAGGATGTCATATAGAGGAGGGAGAAAAGTTGTTTTCTGCTGCTCCTGAGAAGAGGACACGGAGCAATGGGTTCAAACTACAAGAAAGAAGATTCCACCTAAACATTAAAAAGAACTTCCTGACAGTAAGAGCTGTTCGACAGTGGAATTTGCTGCCAAGGAGTGTGGTGGAGTCTCCTTCTTTGGAGGTCTTTAAGCAGAGGCTTGACAGCCACCTGTCAGGAATGCTTTGATGGTGTTTCCTGCTTGGCAGGGGGTTGGACTGGATGGCCCTTGTGGTCTCTTCCAACTCTATGATTCTATGATTCTACATTCCGAGGGAAGGAAGCCCCTTAAGCCTATGCCCATTCGCCACTATTCTCACCGCTGGAGCTCTTGATGTTAAAAAGCCAAAATAATACGGAACAGAAAGGCAGCTGGAGTAGGACGTTTTAGAGGGGAAAGAGTGGAAACCAGGGGCGTAGGAAGTGGGAGGCAGGGGGCGGACCGCCCCAGGTTCCATCATGGAGGGGGGGTGACAAATTATCAAGGAACAATTACTGCCCTACTAGGCTGGTTCATAAAAAACTTTTTTTGAAAATGCCTGCTCCAAAGGTCTTATCTTACTACACTAGGGATTATATAGCTATATATGAAATTTCATGCATATCAGTTAATATCTTGACCCTCCTCCACGAAAATAGCTGTTTACTTGGCTGTTTTCCTATGTCGTGAAGGCTGAAATTTCAATTCAGTGGAGCACTTACTGTTCCCAACCCTAACCCTGCGGAAAGCCATCTAATTAGACTTTAATTTGATTTTGACATGTTTTTAGGAGGTAATTTAATTATTGTTTGATTTTATAGCAATGTTATGTATCTGATGTTAGCCGCCCTGAGCCCGACTTTGGCCGGGGAGGGCGGGATATAAACAAAAGTTTATTTTTACTTATTATTATTCCTTTGTAAGAAAATATGAAATAACGTAAAACCATTTTTGCAGGCAAAAATAAATAAATCAATGTGGGGGGGGGGACAAGAAATTTTCCGCACCGGGTACCACCTGCCCTTCCTACGCCTCTGCTTCACAGAACCATTAAGCACACAGACATCCACTGCTTTGTACACACACCCAGTGGCTGAGCTGCATGCTCTGGCACTGGGAGCGGAGAGCAGGCGGGGGCATGGCTGGCGCACGACCCAGGGGGTGTGGTGCATGGCCTGGGGGCATGGCACACCGCCTGTGGGGGCGTGGCACCTGGCGCGGTTGGGGCTTGCATGGCATGCGTCCGGGGCGGCAGCCACGATGGTACCTCCCTCCCCGATGGTGCCGGGGGCTGTGCGCTCCCCCTTCCCCCTATTCCTCCGCCAGTGCACACATCCACAGTGAGACATGTATAGGTTACCAGATATTTAAAAAGGTAAAGGACCCCTGACAGTTAAGTCCAGTTGCGAACGACTCTGGGGTTGCGGCGCTCATCTCGCTTTATTGGCCGAGGGATCCGGCGTTTGTCCGCAGACAGCTTTCTGGGTCATGTGGCCAGCATGACTAGTGAAACCAGAGCAGCGCACGGAAACGCTGTTTACCTTCCTGCCGGAGCGGTACCTATTTATCTACTTGCTCTTTGACATGCTTTCAAACTGCTAGGTTGGCAGGAGCTGGGACAGAGCAACAGGAGCTCACCCCGTCGCAGGGATTCGAACCGTCGACCTTCCAATTGGCAAGCCCTAGGCTCTGTGGTTTAAACCACAGCACCACCTGCGTCCCGTTGCCAGATATTTAGCTGCCGTCTAATTTCCCATGGGTCACTTTGTTGTTGACAACAGCGATTTAAGGTTTATTTCTTCTGCTTTGGGGGGGGGGCGTGTTGCCAGGGGTGTCTGTTTCAGTTTGCAAAATTCCTCTCAGACCATCTCGGTGCAATGAGCTGCTAGCCCTCAGGGATCCAACCCAATCCCTTGAGGCCAAGGTAGCTGCTTTGGAGAAGATGAGAGCCAGAGAGGTCGGTTGGCAAGGCCTTTGGAGATATGATAGCCGCATCGCGCTCCCAAGGCGACAGCTTCGCCGTTGTCATATGAAATGAGGATCTTGGAGTAGGTGAGGGCCACTCTGAGGAAAAGGGAAACAATATTTTAGAAGAGACCCATTCCTTGTGGGACAAACCTGATATCTTCTATGGAGGATCCCCCAGCAGCAAGAGGGATCCTGTTAGTGCAAGGGTGTGATCCATCTGGTATGCAGGCTGAGACCCTACCTGCCCACAGATTGTCTCATCAGAGTGGTGCATGCTCTAGTTATCTCCCGCTTGGACTACTGCAACGCACTCTACGTGGGGCTACCTTTGAAGGTGACCCGGAAACTGCAATTAATCCAGAATGCGGCAGCTAGACTGGTGACTGAGAGTGGCCGCCGGGACCACATAACACCGGTCCTGAGAGATCTACATTGGCTCCCAGTACGTTTCCGAGCACAATTCAAAGTGTTGGTGCTGACCTTTAACGCCCTAAATGGCCTCGGTCCTGTATACCTGAAGGAGCGTCTCCACCCCCACCGTTCAGCCCAGACACTGAGGTCCAGTGCCGAGGGCCTTCTGACGGTTCCCTCACTGCGAGAAGCAAAGCTACAGGGAACCAGGCAGAGGGCCTTCTCGGTAGTGGCGCCCGCCCTGTGGAACGCCCTCCCTGCAGAGGTTAAAAGGGTCAACAACCACATGACATTTAGAAAACACCTGAAGGCAGTCCTGTTCAGGGAAGTTTTTAATCTGTGATGTGTTAATGTATTTTAATGTTGCTGGAAGCCGCCCAGAGTGGCTGGGGAGACCCAGCCAGATGGGCGGGGTACAAATAATAAATTATTATTATTATTATTATTATTATTATTATTATTATATGGGCATAAACCACTGGGTTTGTGAAAGGTGTGTGGATTACCTCCTGGTGACTCGCCTGCCTTGTGCAAAGTTTGTGGATGTCACACAAATAATCTAAATAGGCTGGCATCTGTGGCCTGAGGAAATGTAGTTGTGTGGCCCTGGAAACTAAATTTAGGTTGTTACATAGGACCTTCAAGGTAACTTTCTCTGAAATGCTAACTGTCCCCGTGCCAGCTAGACAGGAAGAGCTAAGAGAATGGGGCCATGATAGCAATACAAAGAGGACAAAAAACCATGTCTGGCAATTTGGAGACAAATGCCATGTATAAATGTTTATATGCTAATGCTTGAAGCTGGTGTTCTGAAGTGTTTTAGAGGAGAGATTCCACCCCAAGTTTCATAAAGTGGACAGCGGTGGCATGGTCATGACAAATGACAATGCAAAATTCCTGTGATTTTCTAAGTTAACAGGGATTTTTTTATTTTTTATTTTGTTTTGAGTTGCAAACAGGTTTTCTTTTTCCTGGAAACAGCCTGGAAATGAGTTGTAAGTTTCTGCTTAGTGCCACTAAATTTCAAGAAGTTATATATTATACATCATGTGAAAGAGCACATAAAACATGAGAATTAATGAGTGAGGAAATGTCGGGAGGACAGACATCTATTTTATCTGTGCAGATGAAAAGGCTGTGGTTGCCTTCCTTCCCAATGCTTGCTTCTCAAAACAATTTGGAGTAATTCCCTCTTGCTGGAACTATCCTGTGCTGTCACTGTTATCATTTAAGCCTCTGAACTTCTTGCTCATTAATTGTGCAGACAGCATGTGACGGGCAAGTCTATAAAATGCATGACCAGTTTGTCTGGAGGCACAGCAAGCCACACATTGTGTAACAAACAAAAATAGCCGAGCTCAGCACATGAGGCAGACTGCGGAGGCAGGGAGGCCTGATAATAGAAGGGGAATAAATTGTGGAATAGAATCTTTCCAACACTGGGTGAAGGGTTAAGTCGCCTCACATGCCACCTTTTATTGGTAGTTTTGAAAGGAATTTACGTTCTGTTTTCTTTGTGTCAGGAGAAAGCAAGTTCATGCAAAGTGCTGTGAGGTAACAAAAGTATGCTGGCAAGTAGATCTGTGAGGGGAAGTTGGGGGGAGATACAGTAGGAAAGGAGTTGGTCTCTGCTTGTCTACAGGTGACTCTTTGAAACATTTCCTTGACTGTGCTCATGGGACGATGCCTTTGTGGTGAAGTGCCAGGGTGGTTAAGAGCAGTAGACTCTTAATCTGGTGAACCGGGTTCGCGTCCCCGCTCCTCCACATGCAGCTGCTGGGTGACCTTGGGATAGTCACACTTCTCGGAAGTCTCTCAGCCCCACTCACCTCACAGAGTGTTTGTTGTGGGGGAGGAAGGGAAAGGAGAATGTGAGCCGCTTTGAGACTCCTTCGGGTAGTGATAAAGCAGGATATCAAATCCAAACTCTTCTTCTTCTAGCAAAATGAAGGCAGGTATATATCTTCTATCTAAGTTACAAAAGTAAAACATCTAAGTTCAAAATGGTGTTGAACATGCATGGTGGTGAGCTTGGAAGCATGTCGAAGAAAACAGAGAGATGCCCAGGCAGGAAGGAAGTAGGCAGTGTTACAGCTTCCAGCCAAGACAGACAAAGGAAGTGATCTCACAAATTTTACAGGAAAGCTCTGTGAGTTTCAGCCCCTCCATGTTCCTAGTTCCCAGTTTCAGCCCCTCCAGTGTGGTGTAGTGGTTAAGAGCAGTAGACTCGTAATCTGGTGAACCGGGTTCACGTCCCCACTCCTCCACCTGCAGCTGCTGGGTGACCTTGGGCTAGTCACACTTCTTTGAAGGCTCTCAGCCCCACTCACCTCACAGAGTGTTTGTTGTGGGGGAGGAAGGGAAAGGAGAATGTGAGCCGCTTTGAGACTCCTTCAGGGAGTGATGAAGCGGGATATCAAATCCAAACTCTTCTTTTGTAGAGGATTCCCCATCATGTGTCTGAGCAAGCAATGTGTGGCGTGTTCTTGAGTTACTAAATAAAACTTGAGAGGCACTGCCACCTTGCCAACCCCCCACAGATAAGTGTCCGTGACAGCAGGGGAGAAAGAAGGTGCAAGGCCAAAGGGAGTTATTGGGGAAAGCATCAACCATAGGTTAGCAGGATGTTCTTCCCACCCTCTATAGTGGCCTGAAATGATGCCATTGATCTAGGGCAAGGCCTCCTTATGAAGGACAATGGGGGGCAGAAATGGAGCAAATGTTTAAGACCAAACTGCACGTTCCTTTTGCAGATATTATATGTCCATGACTGCACCATGTAGCCCTGTGAATATAGGGCATTGCTTGCATGGGTCCTATCCACCACATGTAAGACTGTTGAGCTTTGAGATGGACAGCTAATAATAATAATAATAATAATAATAATAATAATAATAATAATTTATTATTTGTACCCCGCCCATCTGGCTGGGTCTCCCCAGCCACTCTGGGGGGCTTCCAACAAATATCAAAATACATTAAAATATCACAGATTAAAAACTTCCCTAAACAGGGCTGCCTTCAGATATTTTCTAAATGCCAGGTAGTTGTTTATCACTTTGACCTCTGATGGGAGGGTGTTCCTCAGGGCGGGCACCACTACCGAGAAGGCCCTCTGCCTGGTTCCCTGTAGCTTTGCTTCTCGCAGTGAGGGAACCACCAGAAGGCCCTCAGTGCTGGATCTCAGTGTCCGGGCTGAACGGTAGGGGTGGAGACGCTCCATTAGGTATACATTATTATTATTATTATTATTATTATTATTATTATTATTATTACTTGAAACCATTGATTCAGGTCCTACCCTCCATGGCAGAAGAAAACAATCTTGCTGCATGACTAGGTACTTCAGAATCCCCAAATCCAGAGACAAATTTGGATGAGGAGAATTTTGTAAATATTCCTAAACAGACTACTCTAAGAGAACACTTATTCTCTTCTGCGAAAATCCAAAGCGTTTCCCTGATCTGGTCTTTGAAATGTGGTCACGTACATCCCTGTGAATGGAAAGGAAGCCAGGTGTTCTGGAACCCTCTCTCCAAAAGCTTAGTGTCAGGTTCTCTTATCGGTTGTTCAATAGAAATGCCAAAACCATTTGTCTTTAAGTCTTTTTATTCAGTGCCAAACTATTTACAGTGCAGAGCTAAGTCTTATCATGTCTGCTCAGTCACTAGCAGAATCCGGAAGTGCCTCCCTCCTGTTTTGGCGCCAACACCAAAGTTTTGGCATCCTAAATTGCCTCCTCCTACGTGATATCTGCGCCGGAACTGACGTTTCCCCCTCTGAGCGAGTCTGCTGGGTGGTGCCAGGTCTCCCACTAACTCCTTGGAGACCTGGCACTCCCTGGCTCCCAGCCACTAACTGCTCCTCCCCTGAGACGGGACTGCCAGATTCACTCGAAGATGAATCTGTTGTTAACACAGGTTGTGGCTCTCTCAGAGCTGGACTGGCAGGGACTGGCAGATCCCTGACACTTAGTTTTATGCAGCTATACGCAACAAAATCTCTTAACCTCTTCGCCAAAATAACCATGATTTAGGTTTAGATCCAGGTTATGTCCGTAAGAGAAGAGCCATGGGTGGGAGAGACAGGGAAAGAAAGAGGGACTGCAGAAGGGGAAGAGAACAACTGTGGAATAAGCATTAGAGGGAAATCTTATATTATGATTACCAGAGATAATCAGTCATGTAATTAGCAAATACCTAAGGAAAACACCAGACTTGTTTATTTGAGCTGGGCACCCGAACCACAGGAGGCAATCAGAAAAACGAGATTTCTATTTACATTGGGTTATGTAAGACGTACACAGTGGATTTGAGATAACCAAGAGATTGGGTTTCGGATGCACGCAGCTGTTTGCAACTTGGTACTAACCACCTGTGTTCTTTTGTATGCAGGTCAAATGGTCACAAAGGCAAGTTGCTACAAAGATGTGCAGGTACAGGTGGAACCTTCTTTCTGTAACCCCAAGACTCAACCAGCTCCTGGAATTGTTCCTTGCAAAATTGCAGCTTGCCCTCCCAGGTAATGAAACCCATCGCAAATTGTGTGTTTCCTCTTGGTGCATGCATTTATTTAAAAATGTTTGCAACACAACTTTTGGATGAAAAGTTTCCGAGGCTTTTCCAGGGAATGTTATTGGGGTTTTGTTCAATCTGCACTGGCTTCCAGTAAAATAAAAATCCGAGTTTCTAGTCACTGATTATAAAGCCCTAACCTGTTCCAAGACCAGGGGATATGAAGGGCTACCTTCTCCGACTGTCGGGAACTGTCCAGGCTAGGACCAGATAATGTTGGCCCTGTGTACGGCTGCCCTGTCCCCAGTTTAACTCACTTCAGCCATGAATCCCTTTATTAGCCTCAAATTCCTCTTCTTTTTCTTTCTCCTTGTCCTAACCCACCACATGTAATATGGAAATAATACAGTGGTACCTTGGTTTAAGGGATGCGGGTGGCACTGTGGGTTAAACCACAGAGCCTAGGGCTTGCCGATCAGAAGGTCGGTGGTTCGAATCCCCGCGACGGGGCAAGCTCCCGTTGCTCGGTCCCTGCTCCTACTGTGCCTGTGATATTCGCATGTTCTGTTGACCAGAATGTATTATTTAGAACTGATGAAGCAGTAGTGCGAAACCTGAGCAATATCCGGAGGACAGGTTTTCTCCTTCGTTCTTTCATCGCCTCTTCTTCTCAGATGCCATTTATATAATAATAATAATAATTTATTATTTCTACCCCGCCCATCTGGCCAGGTCTCCCCAGCCACTCTGGGCGGCTTCCAGTCAACATTAAAATACATCAACACATCACAGATTAAAAGCTTCCCTAAAAAGGGCTGCCTTCAAGTATTTTCTAAAGGTCATGTAGTTGTTTATCGCTTTGACCTCTGACGGGAGGGCGTTCCACAGGGCGGGCGCCACTACTGAGAAGGCCCTCTGCCTGGTTCCCTGTAGCTTTGCTTCTCGCAGTGAGGGAACCGTCAGAAGGCCCTCGGCACTGGACCTCAGTGTCTGGGCTGAACGGTGGGGGTGGAGACGCTCCTTCAGGTATACAGGACCGAGGCCATTTAGGGCGTTAAAGGTCAGCACCAACACTTTGAATTGTGCTCGGAAACGTACTGGGAGCCAATGTAGATCTCTCAGGTGTTATGTGGTCCCGGCGGCCACTCCCAGTCACCAGTCTAGCCGCCGCATTCTGGATTAATTGCAGTTTCCGGGTCACCTTCAAGGTAGCCCCACGTAGAGCGCATTGCAGTAGTCCAGTGAGTTGTGATTGATTGTGACACCATTAGATTAAGACTATTTTCTTCTATCATCGTGTCCAGCAACTGACATTGTCTTGTTCATCTGTTACAGTCCATTCACCATCAACCTTACAGGAACTTTTTGTTGGCACTGGGATTTTGTCATTACACCTATCTATTGCTGAATGGTTCTATTATATAAACTTTATACATTTTATTATACATGCGATATGTACATGGTTTCATTTATTGTTTGGCTTTAGTGTAAGATTATCGGTTCCTCATAAGAATTTTGTATGTAATCTTCATTCTAGTGTCAGCCATTGTGTGGTGGTTTCTGTTGTTTTCGGTTCATATTATCACCACTGTGATACAGTATGCTGTTTGCAAAAAAAAATGAAAGGCACAAATACAGGATGGGTGACACCTGGCTTGAGAGCAGTACATGTGGAAAGGATCTAGGAGTCGTGGTAGACCACAAACTTGACATGAGTCAACAGTGTGATGCAGCAGCTAAAAAAGCCAATGCAATTCTGGGCTGCATCAATAGGAGTATAGCATCTAGATCAAGGGAAGTAATAGTACCACTGTATTCCGCTCTGGTCAGACCTCACCTGGAATACTGTGTCCAGTTCTGGGCACCACAGTTCAAGAAGGATACTGACAAGCTGGAACGTGTCCAGAGGAGGGCAACCAAAATGGTCAAAGGCCTGGAAACGATGCCTTATGAGGAACGGCTTAGGGAGCTGGGTATGTTTAGCCTGGAGAAGAGAAGGTTAAGGGGTGATATGATAGCCATGTTCAAATATATAAAAGGATGTCATATAGAGGAAGGAGAAAAGTTGTTTTCTGCTGCTCCTGAGAAGAGGACACGGAGCAATGGATTCAAACTACAAGAAAGAAGATTCCACCTAAACATTAGGAAGAACTTCCTGACAGTAAGAGCTGTGCGACAGTGGAATTTGCTGCCAAGGAGTGTGGTGGAGTCTCCTTCTTTGGAGGTCTTTAAGCAGAGGCTTGACAGCCACCTGTCAGGAATGCTTTGATGGTGTTTCCTGCTTGGCAGGGGGTTGGACTGGATGGCCCTTGGGGTCTCTTCCAACTCTATGGTTCTATGATTCTATTTTTCTCTGTATGATTCTATGAAAATAAGCCCTCCAGGTGTTGCCAACTTTAGGTACCATCAGCCCTGGGAAACATGGGGCATCATGGGAGTTGTAGTCTATAATATCTGGAGAGCACCATGCTGGCTAGACTTTTGACAGAGAGGGGTTGACAAGGGGCTGTGCTTTCTGCTCTCTGTGTCTTTCGATGCTCAGGGGTGATTTTTCACATGACAAATATGACTTCTCGTCAGGATCTTAGTTGTGTTAGAGTATGAAGGAGGGGGGAAACGTTGAATACTGGAGATAGATAGATATCAGGTTTCCATGGCTCTTATTAAATATAACAACCAAGCTCTCATTTGGGATCCTGCAAGAAAGAGGAATACAGTCCAGAGTAAAATATCCTGCAGGAAAAAAAGTGCCTACCTAGAATTGCAGTTTCAGAAAGAAGCATACTGTTTTTAATTTTTAGGCACTCCAGCACTTTGAGGACACTTCTAATTTCATTGATCCTGAATCATCGTAGTGAAATAGTTATTTAATCACAGCACATGTTAAAAATGGGCAAGCAGTTATATCATGGCTCTGCGTGCACATATAGTGCCTTACATCATTTATGTGCACTCTCTCGAGTTAAAAGAGACATCGCATTGCCGTCTGAACCTTCCAGACATCATTTCTGGGTTCTACATGGGATATTTTAGAATTCATGGCTGCAAGCCCTGAAGGGGTTTGGCTGCAGTCCCAGATTTGAGCATTTAAGCTAGCTGAGCTAGCTCATGAAGTCTATAAATATTAGGCTTACACCAGAGCAAAGCTTAAGCTGGTTGTTAAATTGCTGAGCATAATCAAAACTTGTGCAGCGTAAAACATTCATGTAGCGTTCTTCTCATGGGTAATAGAAGATGATGATACAATTCCAGTTAATTCCAGTTTAATCCTTATTTATCATTATTATTTATTGATTTGATTTCACAGGTCTAAGGAAACGCACTCACTACATTTGGTCTAACAGGAAGTGATGGCAAACTGTAGAGCAGTTTGAGGGCTGATGCAACTCGCATGAGCAATTTACACATTTACACAGTACCTGTAAGCTATCATTTGACCATGGGCTTATCCAAACTTACCTTTCCTCTGCTCCTTCCAAGCACAGTCCACATGTTAAAACCCCGTGTCCAAGTACCTTTTCTTTCTTTTTCTTTTTTCTTTCCTTTTCTGCTTGGTAGGTTTCCCTGTGAAAACCTGTTCTTTAAAACTTAACTGGAGCAAATGGCAATCCGTGAAAAAGCTGAAGGGACATTTGCTTCAACTGAGCGCTAAAGAGCGGGTTTCCATGAGGAAAGCTTGGAGCAAACAATAAAAAATAAATGCTTGGATAGAGAGCTTTTAAGCACCAACCTGTGCTTAAAGATACCTGTGGATAAGCCCTTACAGTGATAGTCAAACTAGGCCACTAACAGCGATGTTAAAGGTAAAGGGACCCCTGACCGTTAGGTCCAGTCGCGGATGACTCTGGGGTTGCGGCGCTCATCTCGCTTTGCGGCGCTCATCTCGGCCGAGGGAGCCGGCGTACAGCTTCCAGGTCATGTGGCCAGCATGACTAAGCCGCTTCTGGCGAACTGGAGCAGCGCACAGAAAAGCCGTTTACCTTCCCGCCGGAGCGGTACCTATTTATCTACTTGCACTTTGACGTGCTTTCGAACTGCTAGGTTGGCAGGAGCAGGGACCTATTGACTTTGACTTGGTGAGATTAACAGCCCTGAAACTAAGTCCTAGTTCAGGATTTGTGTCCAGTAACAGTTTGGTGTTACATGCTTTCATTGAATATTATACGTATTATTATTATTATTATTATTATTATTATTATTTTATTATTTGTTCCCTGCCCATCTGACTGGGTTGCCCAGCACAAAACATTCACAATCATAGTACACACACAGTTTCACCTTGGAGTAATAATAATAATAATAATAATAATAATAATAATAATAATTAATTTATTATTTGTACCCCACCCATCTGGCTGGGTCTCCCCAGCCACTCTGGGCGGCTTCCAGCAAACATTAAAATACATTAACACATCACAGATTAAAAACTTCCCTAAACAGGGCTGCCTTCAAGTATTTTCTAAATGTCATGTAGTTGTTGTGCATTCATGGTTTAGGCAACAAGTTTTGAAAGGGGGGGAGAGAGGGAGAGGGAGAGAGAGAGAGAGAGAGAGAGAGAGAGAGAGAGAGAGAGAGAGAGAGCTGTGAAGTAGAACATCCCAGAAGTGTTGACGGGAATGTTTTAGGTCACTTGCAGAGGACTTGGGTTACTGCTCCAGGTTTCTCTCTTTCCGCGCTCTTTGCCAATCAGCTGTCATCATCTGCCGGTCTTTTCCATGCCACGGTCTGATATCGGGCAGTAATCTTAGGGGAAGAGAGAGAAGCATGAGCCGATTCCCAAGGCTGCCTGAAGTCCGCTCCTAAGGTCAATGACTAGAACATCTGTTCAAACAGCAGAACAAGGGAAATGATGACCACAGAGAGTCCTATGATTTTTGCCTGCATTTCATTACTAGTTCCTAGATACAGTGGCAGAAGCGGAACATGTACGTGGCTGTTAAATGCACAAGGATGGAGGATTCTAAACAAGCTGTGCTTACCAATATGCGATGATGGATTGAGGGGTAGTAACCCCATCAGGGACGCGGGTGGTGCTGTGCGTTAAACTACAGAGCCCAGGGCTTGCCGATCAGAAGGTCGGCGTTTCGAATCCCCGCGACGGGGTGAGCTCCCGTTGCTCGGTCCCAGCTGCTGCCAACCTAGCAGTTCGAAAGCACGTCAAAGTGCAAGTAGATAAATAGGTACCACTCTGGAGGGAAAGTAAACGGCGTTTCCGTGCACTGCTCTGGTTCACCATAAGCGGCTTAGTCATGCTGGCCACATGACCCAGAAGCTGTACGCCGGCTCTTGGCCAATAAAGTGAGATGAGCGCCGCATCCCCAGAGTCATCAGCGACTGGACCTAACGGTCAGGGGTCCCTTTACCTTTACCTTTTTACACTATATAGAGATTATTCAATTAGCTTCTAAATAAATATGGGGAACAAAATATTCACACATTAGAATGAACAACATTTATATTGCACCTGAGGGGGGCTTCAAAGCCTTTTTGCTATGTGCCCTTTCTTTCATCTTCCTTGACTCTACTGCCAGTCAATCAATTTTCCGCACATTTGTAGTCTCTATACCAGTGTTTCCCAACCTAATCTAGGCAACGGCACACTTGAATCAATGAAAAAATCTCACGGCACACCGCTCCTCCCTCACCCGGCTGCGCCGGGTCTCCTGACCCAGAGTTACCTCTGGGATCAGCTGTAGCGCAGCGCGCGCGAGGCTTCCGGTCGGGATTCTCGCGCGAGGCTGCTGTTGCTGCTGCTGCTGCTGCTGCTGCTGCTGCAGCAGCCAAGGGAGCAGCGCCGCCCTGGCTTCCGCTTCGCCGCCGGGCTCCAGCAGCGCCGCCGCCACGGTCCTGTGCAGCCCTGGGCTGCAGGTCCCTTTTTCCGCGGCACATCAGCCGGTGTCTCGTGGCACACTAGTGTGCCGCGGCACACCGGTTGGGAAACGCTGCTCTATACTACACAAGCCAGCTCTCTCCATAGACCAGACCTGGAAGTAAGAGACCATGCCAGCAGCATAAACACAGGGCAAAAGAGACACTGTTTGAAAGAAGCATGATGGATGAGGTCTAATGTGAAATATAAAATGGGTTCAAAGTTAGCGGCATCCTTACCTGAGACCAAGAAGAAACGGCTTAGTCATGCTGGCCACATGACCTGGAAGCTGTACGCCGGCTCCCTCAGACAGTAAGGCGAGATGAGCGCTGCAACCCCAGAGTCGTCTGCAACTGGACCTAACGGTCAGGGGTCCCTTTACCTTTACCTCCATCACACTGAATTATTTCTCTCATAGCAGCACTGAGATGCGGGAGGGTGCATGATGTAATCTGCACCTTTCTTCTAGAATGTTGTCTTTTGAAATGTGCAATAAAAAACAAAATAACATTTGACAGTTTTTCTTTTTTCAAAGCATATCATGAATCAGGCGGGAGGGAGGAAGTGTTATTCTTTCTGCTACTGATTTGCAAAGGTGAGACTGAAGCAGGAAGGCTTCGGCTCACAGCTTATACTCTTAACTGTACATACCATTTCTCTCCCAAACTGGACTTTCCTCAATTGGTATGTCTCCCTTGATCGTAAGGTCGCTATAAAAGATAGCACTCCCGCTATTTTTAATGTGGTTGTTTTATTAAAATATTTGCATCCCACTTTTCTGAGGGGGTCAATTATCTCAGGAACTGGAAGGAATTTTTAATTTACAATTACAGTGTTGGTCTGTCATAGTCAAAACAAAATTGAAGAGATTGAAGTGTTCATAAATACATAAATAAGTTCTTTGGAATATCTTTCCCTAAGATCCCTAATAAAAATGCTTCTGGTCTTTTAGCAAAAGTCATTTTAAACATTTTCTTCAGTTCATTATAGATCATTTCCCAATATTTTTTCACTTCTTTACATTCCCACCACATGTGATAGAAGGTCCCATCTTTTTCTTTACACTTCCAACATGTACTTGATCCAGTTTTGTACATTTGCCTGTCTACATTGTACCTTTGAGCTGTGGCGATGACTGGATTCGAGGATCGAAAGATGAGTGGGGGGGGGGGCAATGCCTGACTTTTGGGTGGTTGCACTGTGCCTTCCAAAGATAAGAGTCCCACCCATTTTTCCAACACCACTTTATGCCTTTGGCTGCGTCCACCATTGGAGTGTGTCTCAAAAGTTTGCCCAGGCGGGAACATGGGTGTAAATAGATTCCTTGCCCCCGGTATTGCCCGCCAACGTTAAATGCCTTTCTTTGGATCTTTTCTTCTTCCTCCTCGTCTAGCTGGTCTGTCGGCAACTGGAGCGAGTGCAGCTTGACCTGTGGAGCAGGCGAGAGGTACCGCTACGTTCGCTGCATGCAGAGAATTCACTACAAGCCAGAATGGGTGTCGGATTCTCTTTGTCGATTCCCGGCCCCAGCCAACAGGGAACTCTGCAACAACCAAAAATGCCCACCTACCTGGAGTGCTGGGTCCTGGTCTGAGGTAAACAAAATTCACAGGGGTTTTCGTCAGATATTGGAGCTGTTCCGACAAGTCCGCTTACCCTTTTAGGCAGAGGCGTAGGAAGGTCAGGTGGTACCCGGTGTGGAAAATTTCTTGTCACCCCCCCCACACACACACACACATTGATATTTTTTATTGATTTTTTAAAAAAATGGTTTTACGTTATTTCATATTTTCTTACAAAGGAATAATAATAAGTAAAAATAAACTTTTATTTATATCCCGCCCTCCCCGGCCGAAGTCGGGCTCAGGGCGGCTAACATCAGATACATAACATTGATATAAAATCAAACAATAATTAAATTACCTCCTAAAAACCATGTCAAAATCTAATTAAAGTCTAATTAGATGGCTTTCCGCAGGGTTAGGGTTGGGAATAGTAAGTGCTCCACTGAATTGAAATTTCAGCCTTCACGACATAGGAAAACAGCCAAGTAAACAGCTATTTTCATGGAGGAGGGTCAAGATATTAACTGATATGCATGAAATTTCATATATAGCTATATAATCCCTAGTGTAGTAAGACCTTTGGAGCAGGCATTTTCAAAAAAGTTTTTTATGAACCAGCCTAGTAGGGCAGTAATTGTTCCTTGATAATTTGTCACCCCCTCCATGATGGAACCTGGGGCGGTCCGCCCCCCCCCCTGCCTCCCACTTCCTACGCCCCTGCTTTTTTTTTTGGATCCAAGCCTGCCTGCAAACTGGCCAATGGCAGGCAGGCAGGCAAGCTTGGAGGCAGGACCCTCCTAGTGGGTGGGCTTAAAGGGGCAGGTAGGTCCACTCCCCACTGTGGGTTAAACCACAGAGCCTAGGGCTTGCCGATCAGAATGTCGGCGGTTTGAATCCCCGCGATGGGGTGAGCTCCCGTTGCTCGGTCCCAGCTCCTGCCAACCTAGCAGTTCGAAAGCATGTCAAAGTGCAAGTAGATAAATAGGTACCGCTGCAGCGGGAAGGTAAACAGTGTTTCCATGCTCTGCTCTGGTTCACCAGAAGTGGCTTTGTCATGCTGGCCACATGACCCGGAATCTGTACGCTGGCTCCCTCAGCCAATAATGCGAGATGAGCGCCGCAACCCCAGAGTTGGTCATGACTGGACCTAATGGTCAGGGGTCCCTTTTACCTTTACCTAGGTCCACTCCCAGGATATTTAAGGTGCCCTGGCCGAGCCCCAGCACAAAGAGCTCCCACTATTCGCTCATGTGCTCCAGACTGCCTGTTTCCATGTGCAGTCTGATAGGTAAGGTAAAGGTAAAGGATCCCTGGAGAGTTAAGTCCAGTCAAAGGCGACTATGGGGTTGCGGCGCTCATCTTGCTTTCAGACCGAAGTAGGCAGAGTTTGTCCACAGACAGCTTTCCGGGTCATGTGGCCAGCATGACTAAACTGCTTCTGGCACAACAGAACACCATGACGGAAGCCAGAGCACACGGAAACACCGTTTACCTTCCCACCACAGTGATTCCTACTTATCTACTTGTAGTGGTGTGCTTTCGAACTGCTAGGTTGGCAAGAGCTGGGACAGAGCAACGGGAGCTCACCTCATTGCGGGGATTCGAACCACTGACCTTCCGATCGGCAAGCCCAAGAGGCTCAGTGGTTTAGACCACAGCACCACCCAGTCCAGTAATATGCCTCCAAGTATAAATTAGTCAGGGTGGAGTGTGTAGAATGGCAGCTGCCCTGATTTGCTTGTAGACCTTTGACTTCATTCACATGGTGGTCCTAATGTTCTAAATCTGAGACATTTGTAAGAATGATTTTTCTTAAAATATTTTTGTAACATGCAGTAATTTTAGGGGTGGGTTGTTTTTTTTATTGAACTGATTAATGCACTGGATTTGTAAAAAAAACACACACAAAAAACACAGTATCCTACTAACATCTTTCATTATGTCTTGATTCCCTCCCACCCACCTGCAACTTCTGGAAAACATCAACCCCTAAATGTTTGTATTGCGTTCCACTTTCTCAGTGCTCTCGAACATGTGGGAAAGGCTGGAGGAAAAGAGTGGTTTTGTGCAAAAGCTCCAGTTCTACTCCCTGGGCTCAGGTTCTGTCCGATGCTGCCTGTCCCTCAGAACTGAAACCGAAGATGCAGGAAGACTGCCTCCTGAAGCGATGCCACAAACACAAGAAGATCCAGTGGTTTGTGTCCGCATGGACCGAGGTGAGCAAATGGAGAGCGCATTTCTATTCATTACAACTTCTATCTTAAACGGAATTTCAAACCTGTGCAGAATTTATTTCTAAATACAGTGGTACCTCGGGTTACAGACGCTTCAGGTTACAGACTCTGCTAACCCAGAAATAGTACCTCGGGTTAAGAACTTTACCTCAGGATGAGAACAGAAATCGTGCGGCAGCAGCGGGAGGCCCCATTAGCTAAAGTGGTACCTCAGGTTAAGAACAGTTTCAGGTTAAGAACGGACCTCCAGAACGAATTAAGTTCTTAAGCCGAGGTACCACAGGGTGAGTCTTTTAAAAGAGGCCCCATGGAACATGTGTACTCTGTATCCACAGGGCCTCTTTTAAAGGACTCACCCTGCATATACCTGCACAAAATATTGCAGGAATCAACACTTACGTGGTTATCAAATTCGTCCTTCAACTCCATTGAGTTTTAATGCCAATTATAAGAGTCTTCCAATTTTGCTGAAGGTGCAGAATAAAGTCTGTGACTCTGTTTACCACTAAGCAGCTTCCGCTTACTGGCTCTGCTGCAATGCTGAAAGCAGAAACATTTGATGGTCTCTCGAAAATGAACTGATGTGTGAGGGAAAGGGGAATGTTGCAGTTTACTATAAATTTGCAACACAGCTTAGTAAAAAAAAATTGTACGACAGTTTGAAGCTGTTTAGATGGTTTGACTGCTCACTTCAGAATCCTAAGGATCGGCACACAGGGATTGATCATTTGACCGTTTCAAAGTACAGTGGGACCTCGGGTTACATACGCTTCAGGTTACAGGTGCTTCAGGTTACAGACGCTTCAGGTTACAGACTCTGCTAACCCATAAATATTACCTCAGGTTAAGAACTTTGCTTCAGGATAAGAACAGAAATTGTGCTCTGGCGGTGCAGCGGCAGTGGGAGGCCCCATTAGCTAAAGTGGTGCTTCAGGTTAAGAACAGTTTCAGGTTAAGAACGGACCTCCGGAACAAATTAAGTTCTTAACCCGAGGTACCACTGTATGTGCGCTATAGAGCACACGCATAAGCACATTTCTCTCACACACACAATTATAACTTATGCAGAAAACAAGGGATTTTTAGAAATGCTATCTCGTCAGGGGTTCGCAATGGGATTTCCGCAGATCTTATCCAAGGAGAAACTGCTACTGGAAATAAAAATAACACCTTGTCTCTCATAACACTGTGGAAGAGCCAAGCTTTGAATTTCCATCGAGTAGCGGTTCCGCACAGTGCAGATGTGCTTGCGGTATTGATAAATGGCGTTTCCGTGCGCTGCTCTGGTTCACCAGAAGCGGCTTAGTCATGCTGGCCACATGACCTGGAAGCTGTACGCCGGCTCTCGGCCAATAAAGCGAGATGAGCGCCGCAACCCCAGAGTCGGACACGACTGGACCTAATGGTCAGGGGTCCCTTTACCTTTACCGTGCTTGAATGCTGATCAGAAGCATTAATAATCATTGAGCGACCAATGTGGAAATATTCTTGTGCTGACTGCAGAGATGCTGATCAGGCCCAGAGCACAGTTAAGCCATATTTATAGTGTTCTGGTGAAGGTGTAAGAGAGATAGAGGACCTAAACTATTTAATACTAATGCACTGTCGCTGTATTCTCTTCCCTGCGCCTCCTTTTCTAGTGCTCTGTGACATGTGGAAAGGGAGTGCAGAGGAGGACGCTGAACTGTGCAGAAAAATATGTTTCTGGAAAATACAGAGAACTTGCTCCTAAGAAGTGTTCCCACCTTCAGAAACCAAACATAGACCTGGAAAAAGCCTGCATCTTAAATCCTTGTCCCAGGCACTCTGCTTATTCACCAGTAAGTCAAGGCAGCTGGTTTTCCTCTTCTTGGTCTCAGGTAAGGATGCCGCTAACTTTGAACCCATTTTATATTTCACATTAGACCTCATCCATCATGTTTCTTTCAAACAGTGTCTCTTTTGCCCTGTGTTTATGCTGCTGGCATGGTCTCTTACTTCCAGGTCTGGTCTATGGAGAGAGCTGGCTTGTGTAGTATAGAGACTACAAATGTGCGGGAAATTGATTGATTGGCAGTAGAGTCAAGGAAGATGAAAGAAAGGGCACATAGCAAAAAGGCTTTGAAGCCCCCCTCAGGTGCAATATAAAAGTTGTTCATTCTAATGTGTGAATATTTTGTTCCCCATATTTATTTAGAAGCTAATTGAATAATCTCTATATAGTGTAAAAAGGTAAAGGTAAAGGGACCCCTGACCGATAGGTACAGTCGCTGACGACTCTGGGGTTGCGGCGCTCATCTCGCTTTATTGGCCAAGGGAGCCGGCGTACAGCTTCCAGGTCATGTGGCTAGCATGACTAAGCCGCTTCTGGCGAACCAGAGCAGCGCACGGAAACGCCATTTATCTTCCTGCCGGAGCGGTACCTATTTATCTACTTGCACTTTGACGTGCTTTCGAACTGCTAGGTGGGCAGGAGCAGGGACCGAGCAACGGGAGCTCACCCCGTCGCGGGGATTCGAACCGCTGACCTTCTGATCGGCAAGCCCTGGGCTCTGTGGTTTAACCCACAGCGCCACCTGCGTATAGTGTACATAGAACAATTTAAAACAAACTATCAGTACACAAATAAAACCTGCGAAGTTTAAAATCTTTATGTATCCCTTCTTCATATGTCCAAAAAGGCTTGCCAAAAGAAAAATGTTTTTGCCGACATCTAAGATATGTGGACAGTAAACATGAAACCCATAATTCTGAAGGGAAAAGATATTCATCGGGAAATTATGGGAGAGAATGCATTTTATTTGCTTAACGAAGCATTTGGGCTGTCTCATACCAGCCGCTTATTAAGGTGTCCAATTATTTTAGTGACATATTCAGAAAAGAACATTGAAGTGGGGTCACCTTTATTCAAAGCTAAAGGTTTGGGTAAGTCCATGTCCTGCAGAAATAAGTAGCAAGATAAAAAAAAAACCCTCTGTGTTGCAATCTTCAAACAGAAACCAAAAACAACGGCCAATGAAAGTAGTATATATATTTTTTATGTATGATGACAGAAAGACAACGGACAGTGATCCAGTATTGACACTGTTTCGTGTACATCTTCTTCAGCATATAACTGCAAAATATAGATAAACAACAAAAACCTGCATGGGCATGTATCACAGATCCTAGGGCTTGCTGATCAGAAGGTCGGTGGTTCGAATCCCTGCGACGGGGTGAGCTCCCGTTGCTCGGTCCCAGCTCCTGCCAACCTAGCAGTTCGAAAGCATGTCAAAGTGCAAGTACCGTAGATAAATAGGAACCGCTCTGGCGGGAAGGTAAACGACATTTCTGTGCGCTGCTCTGGTTCGCCAGAAGCGGCTTAGTCATGCTGTCCACATGACCCAGAAGCTGTACGCCGGCTCTCGGCCTATAGAGCGAGATGAGCGCCGCAACCCCAGAGTCGGACACGACTGGACCGAATGGTTAGGGTTCCCTTTACCTTTAATGATGAAATATAATAGCATACCTCAATATACAATGGAAGTTTTCAAGGAGCAGTGGTCATATGAATATGTAATTATTTTAGTGACATATTCAGAAAAGAACATTGAAGTGGGGCCACCTTTATTCAAAGCTAAAGGTTTGGGTAAGCCCATGTCCTGCAGAAATAAGTAGCATATTGTTGCAGATCATTATACCTAGCAATTATCAGGGAAGCGTCTATGTGTTTATGACATAGAAACCAGCAAGTCCCCTGCACTTAGCACAGTTTTAGGTTACCTATTAATGGCTTGCTGGTGCTCAGTTGCTTGTAAGCATTTTCACACCATAAGCCATGCTAAGCACTTGAGAGGACTGTAAAGATACAATGGCTTGGTGCCCGTGGAGGTTTATTCTTGGATTGGCTGCGCCATTTGAACATCCGTTTTTGAGCTGGCAGTTTAAGTTTGTGGAAGTTACCTTTCATCGGAAGGATGGTACTAAAAAAATAAACATTTGGTTTGGAGGAAATGACTATAACATTGCAAAAGAGTGCTGTAGCAACAGCAACATATATCATATTTTGCTCCTGGGTTCTATCTCTTTGTTGCATTCTAGAATGACCATGAAATGAAGTCCAGCAGGGGTGTTGTATATGAACCGGCACATAGATTTGTGGACTTCCACTTAGCTCTCTGGAGCAAAGCAAGCAGAGGAAGAGAAAGGAAATAACCCCATTCACATTTTAATGCAGATTGACCTCTTTCACACTTCCTGAACCAATATGCAAACTGAAATGCAGCTAGCCTAAAAGTTTTTGGAGGCTGCTGTCCAAATAATTGACTAAAAGAGTTTACTGTTGTTGTAGTTGTTGTTGTTGTTGTTTTATTACATTTATATCCTGCCTTTCTTCTTTCATGGAACTTAAGGTAGTATATATCTAGTTCCCAGGCAGTCACCCATCCAGACATTGACCACCATTAGGAAGGTGGTAGCCTCATGTGCTTTCAGACCATAACCCTCAGACAAAGTTTTAAGGGGAAAGTGCACACACAGAATGTGCACATTAGTGAAAATTACATAAAATTGCATTGTGTTAAATAAAATTGGGAAAATGCATACATTAGACAAAATTCCATATAAAAATGCATATATTGAGGAATATGTACACATACCTATGTTCAAATTTTTCATACATACTTTTTTGGGGGAGGGAGGGGGGAATCACAAACTGATTCAAAAATAGAGCGATCCAAACTTAAGATTGGAAACCGCAAATAACTTGCTGAAACCATCTGAGCGGTTTTGCCTTTTCCCTGCCACTTTCCTCTGAAAAACCCACTCTTTAGCGCTAAATCAGAACAAACAGCAATCCACAGAAAACCCAATTGCAGTTTGTTCCGATTCAGTTCTAAAGAGCAGGCTTCCCTGGAGGAAAGCAGTGGGGCAAACAGAGGTGTGGATAAGCCCATAGTGTTCCTGAGAAAATAGAAGGCAAAGCGTGTAGCTTCCTGGGAAACTTGCACTACCCGTTTTTGAGGCTGATGAATGAATTTCCAAGTTCAGACTGGAAATTTGCATTAGGGGAAACTATGAACTATTGTACATCTTGAAACCCTATTCATCTTAACTTAAGACCACTGAGCTCAATGATCTACACCCAAGTAAGTGTTTTGGGGATCATTGCTTAGTTAGACAAATCAATTAAAACCCCTTTTTGTTTTTTAAATAGTTTTTTAAAGGGGGGGATCTTCATTTGATTTGGCAACACGTTCCTTGCATGCATTTAAAGCACTCTTATACCACTTTAAACATCTGGGAGCTGTAGTTTGCTATCGGGGCTGAGAGTTGTTAGGAGACCCCTGTTCCCCTCCCAGAGCTAGTATTCCCAGAATGATTTAACAGTCAACCCTCCTTCCAAGAGTTCCCTGTGATTTCCAAACTGTAGCTCTGGCCCTCCAGGTCCAGGGATGGTGGGAACTGTAGCCCAACGAGGACATAAATCACAAGGGAACAGATAAAGCAGCTGAACATTCAATCCTTTTTTCTTTCTTTTTTTATAAATAATTTTTATTAAAGATTTTTATATACATTCTTTTAAATAGCATTTAACATTCATATGCTATACAAGTTTTCTGACTTCCGCCAACCACTTCTCGGGATTTTCACTTTTCTTAACTTCCTCTTGTATTTCATACTCCACTATTACTTTTAATAATCAAATTCAAATATTATTTTCCAAAATTATTTCTGTAATATTTCTTAAAATTAACCTCACAAAACTTCTTGCAAGCCTATTAGCGTGATTTGTTGTTTTACAGTTATCTTTCAAATATATCTCACATTTAGTCCAATCTTTTAGAAATTTCTGGTCCCGTCGGTTTCGAATTCTTCCTGTCATCTTATCCAATTCTGCATAGTCCATTAACTTCATCAAGCAGCTGAACGTTCAATCCTATGCCCTTTGCTTTATGTCTATATTAACAGGTATAGAACTGGGTAGCATGTGAAAGGGCCTAACTGCATATTTGACAGTAATAATCCAAAGTAAACAGGTAGCTGGAATACTGCAGAGATCTCTTACTGAAGCAGCATTGCTAAAGTTTGCAGCGATTACGCTCTTGCCTTTACCACTCTGTTTACACGTTGACATTTTCAAAAGGTTTGCATTCTATTAAACGGGCGGCTGGGCTCCTGAAATTCAAGTGTGAATTTCATGCTCTTTATTCAGCTCATGGTAGCAAGGAATGAACCTTTCCCCAAAACGTCTGCTATATATACATTATTTACACAATGGGCCCCACGTGATTGGCTAATTCTGGGCTACTCCTGTAGGCCAATCAGGTTGTGGATTCACTTCATCCAGGAGCCTGATTGGCTGCTCTTGCAGGCCAATCAGGTCGCTGATTCACTTCCACCTGGAGCTGGATTGGGTGGCTCCTGCGGACCAATCAGACTGCTGCATTCTGGATCCTATTGTTCTAGGATTCAGCTCAGTACATAACAGCTCCGCTTTCCCTTTCAGTGCACAACAACCTGTGGAGGAGGCATGCAAGTCAGGTCAGTTCAGTGTCTAGCCAACGGGAGGTCAGCCACTGGATGTCTGCTGCACCAGAAGCCTGTCACCTCGCAGGCCTGTAACACCAACTTCTGCCCTCTTCCTGAAAAGAAAGGTAAATTCTGTTTCTTTTGTTGCTGTTTTCCCCAACTTCCACTTTTGCATCTAAGGTTTGAACTCGCTGAACAGACCACCTGAGATTAAGGGGTTGTGAGGTAAGGGACTGAGATTAAGGGGTTGTGAGGTAAGGGACTGACACCTTTCCTGCATCCTGCAGCCATGCCTTCTCTGGCAAAGTGGCAAACCTGCTTAGGACAACAGCCTCACCTGAGGAGGAGAGCTTTGCACGGTGCTGATCTGTGCCATCCAGGCCTCCAGCAGCCAAGCTTTCTCAGGTGGAGCTTGCCCCTCTCAGAACAGCCTCTCCACCTGTAAAGGTTTGGCTGCAGCAGTCTAGGCAATGGGGCATTCTGACTGACCTTTGAAGCCCTAAACTATTCAGTGCTGTGCTGAGCAACATCTGGGAAGAAGAAAGAAAATGATGTCATGTCACAGTAACACAAGATTAAAGGTAAAGGTAAAGGGAACCCTGACAGTTAAGTCCAGTCGCAGACGACTCTGGGGTTGCGGCGCTCATATCGCTTTACAGGCCGAGGGAGCCGGCATTTGTCCGCTTCCGCTGACAGTTTTTCCGGGTCATGTGGCCAGCATGACTAAGCCACTTCTGGCGAAACCAGAGCAGCGCACGGAAATGCCATTTACCTTCCCGCCAGAGCGGTACCTATTTATCTACTTACACTGTGTGCTTTCAAACCACTAGGTTGGCAGGAGAACACAAGATTAGTGTGTTTCTACAGCAGGCTCAAGGGACGCAGGTGGCATTGTGGGTTAAACCACAGAGCCTAGGGCTTGCCGATCAGAAGGTCGGCGGTTCGAATCCCTGCAACAGGGTGAGGTCCCGTTGCTCGGTCCCTGCTCCTGCCAACCTAGCAGTTCGAAAGCACGTCAAAGTGCAAGTAGATAAATAGGTACCGCTCTGGCGGGAAGGTAAACGGCGTTTCCGTGCACTGCTCTGGTTCGCCAGAAGCGGCTTAGTCATGCTGGCCACATGACCCGGAAGCTGTACGCCGGCTCCCTCGGCCAATAATGCGAGATGAGCGCCGCAGCCCCAGAGTCTGTCACGACTGGACCTAATGGTCAGGGGTCCCTTTACCTTTTAATGAGTAAAAATAAAAACTGGGTACTGAAACAAAAGTACTGGGTACTGAAACAAAAAAACCCAGTTTTTCAGTGGCCCATAAAAGTATGCTTTCCGCAGAGTTTAAGGAATAAGCGCAACAGAAAACCTTAACTTGACTAAAGCAGGCACCAGGAGTTAAAATAAACTTTACTAGCAGGCATTTAATTTCAAAAGGAAAGTAAGAACTCCCTGCTAGTTCTTTACAGAGACTCTGTTCACTGAACACTAAATATCCTTTATTTATTTATTTTTTATTTATTTTTATTTTGCATACATAAAGAAAAATAAACACACAAACATGCGGACATACAAACATACAAACTAATACACAGACCTACAAACTAAGAATAAAATACGTCATTCTTATAGTTTTCACAATATAATCTTCACACATAAACTTATAATTTCATAGACAAATTAAGATTATTATTAGTAATATATATCCTAATATTATCAAAATTTCATTAACCGTTCCTTTTAGAAAAAGAAACTAAGTTACAAACATTATATATATGTAGCTGACTTCCCTATTACCACTCTCCACTAGCAATGTACATAATTATAACTAAAGAAAGATAAGTTATAGACATTGACACTTCTTCTAAAAGCCCTATATATTCTTATTTTACAAGAGTTAATCCAACCAATGTTCCATGTAGGTGTAACACCTTCATTTTAGACGACATTCATTTTAAATAACATTCCTCCATTCTTCATTAAATTTATTTTTGTTTTTACCAAAGTAAAATAAATTAAGATAGTTTCAGATCAAGTTTTAATCAGATTTGTCCTCAACTCCCAGTTCAGCCGTTTCTGTCCCTGAGTGTTTTTTACCTCCAAACTCAACTTTTACCTCCCACCAACTCCAAAAGCTAGGAGCAATAAACGCTCTGTAGCAGAGCCTTAAATACACCCAGTGACGCCCACGCTTCAGCCAATTAATGACAAATCACAAACACCTTATAACTTAAAGAGACGGCATCGGTTTTAGACATCAGACCGGCCTAGGTATACTTTTTAACATCCAACACCTTTACCTTTACAGCAGGCTCACCACCAATAATATACTGTATATGTCTGGATTCACCCTGTCCCTTTCAACCATTAGTAGTGTCATATTGTCTAAAGTCTTCTCTCTCTCTCTTGACACGTCTCGTTTCAGATACCTTCTGTAAGGATTACTTTAATTGGTGCCACTTGGTTCCCCAACACGGTGTTTGTAACCATAGTTTCTACGGCAAACAATGCTGCAGGTCTTGTGTAAACTCAAATTTGTAAGGGAGACCTGCTCCTCAGGCAAAAAGCGTAGCTTTTGAGTGCAAACGCTGCTGCGCCTTCGAACCCGGAACTGTGATTGTCGAACACGTGATTCTCAAGAGCGACTTCAATTTGCTCCGGAGCCTACTTTTAATTATTCAATGAGCCTGGACACAAAATGTAGTCGATAGCTACCTGGATGAGTGAGGTGTCTCAAATATTTTTCAGTACTGTATTCTGAAGTGAACTACTGTTTTGGGGTAAGCATCCTGTTCTTAAGTCGAATGGAGGAAAGGGGTTTTAATGAACAGGGACGTTTTCTGCATTTGAATTGATCCTTCAGAAGCTGGCATCTTCTTTTAAGACGACACCGAAGAGTTACCTGGAGGATGGACACCTGAAGCCAGCAACAGAGAGAGAAGTCTGGCCTGAGGAAGGACTTTGCTTCTTTTTACCACCCCTTTGGGCACCATCTACCAGGGAATTCTCTTGCACGGACCCCACCAAAACCTGTGGCGGCTGTGCAAAGAGCCCAGAAGCGTCTCCACGGGGCTTATTGTGCGGGGACTGGATTGCACTGGATTGCGTCCGAGATATTTATTACATTTTACCAGCGTTCTTGCACACCTTGTGTAGGAGAACTCCCAGGTGAGTGTCGCTGTTCACCTGCGGCTTCGTACCTCGTGCCCCAGTGGCAGAATCTACAAACGCCCTATTTAAATGAAGACTGTAACTGATTATAGCAGTTGAAACATACTTGAGGCTCTTTGGGCAATAAATAAACCTGAACTGCTTTAGTTAGATCTGTAGCTTTTAATGGATGAGAGAATCCCGGGGCGGGGGGGGGGGGGCGGCAGGCAAGGACAAGCCTCAGGGGTGCCTTTTCCCTTGACGTTTGCCAGATAATAAGATCCTTTATATTTGTTGTTTTCAAATGAGCAATCTTATTTAAATGTCCCTTGTTTTATGCTGTACTGCTAAGTGTAAAAAGAGTGTTCTGCCATCAGTGTTACTTAAATGGCTGATTATACCAAAACTATGTTTGCATTTAAACACAAGGTACTGCTACCATGTTAGATTCCAGCACCGTAGTAACATATTAAGCCTAGGAAATTTGTTTTTCTTTTTTGCAATGTACCGGTAATACTATTCAGGGCAACTGGAACATGTTTTGCAAGTTTATAAGCTGCGCGGAATGCTGACATCAGAGCTGTGTATATTCTGCAATTCCACAGATCAGAAATGCATATATATATATATATATATATATATATATATATATATATATATTGCTGAGCATGGAATGTGAATTCCAGAGAATCTTGGATTTCATTAAACAAGTTTCTAGCTCTCATGGCTGCCAAGATACACTGCAGTGCAATCATTTGCATGTCTACTTGAAAGCAAATTCTCATGAGCTCAATGAGGCTTTTGCCCAGGTAAGTTTATATAAGATTTCAGCCTTAAATGTGTGAGGGCAACACTTGCCAAAGCCTCAGATTTCAGAGTAATTGCTCAACAACATTTCTGCTGTTGTGATAGGGCTTCAGTTGCAAAAGCAGAATAAATTTTGCAAAATATGGGGAAATGCACATGTTTGCATTGTTTGCAAAATTGATGGAGAACACAGAATTTGACTTTTTTTGGTGCTGAGTTTTCACTGTTGAAAATGCAGAGTGTACCCAGTCCTGAGTAAAATGTAAACTGCAATTACAGCATTGTTGCTTCCTCGAGATTTTCTGGTGCTGTCACTCCAAATGGAAATCTGAATATTTATGTTATCTGAAGTTTAATAAAAAAAAATTATTTGTTTCTTTAATGTCTCGTCTCAAAAGTAATTTCAGATCCTGCTTCCGATGTCGATAGTCCATTGTAAACTTTTATTGTATCCATGTCTTGCTGCATTTATTAAATCAGTTAGCAGCTAGCAGTCCCACAGCCAAGAAGTTTTTTAAAAAAGAAAATTCGGGCATAAGTTTTTCAAACCTGTTTTCAGACTCAGCAAAAAATATCCATATGCTTTAAGAAGCATTTGCTGAGATGATGGACTGGCAATGGCATTTTATAGAGATCTCTTGGCAGCTCCCATTAGACCAATGCACAGGTTGTGGTGAGCATTATATATGACTAAGTTTGCCAAACATTTCGAGAATGGATGTGAAAATCCCCTTTATTAAAACGACAACAAAAACAACATAAATCTTCCAAGTCTGACCACATGTTACATCAAACCTCAACATTATTTAGAGAGTGTCTGAATGATTTTGCTTCAGACTGGTTGGACATCTCACATATTATCCATATTACATAAGTTCTTCCTTTTGAATAGGAAGGCTTAGTGATCCTTTCCTATGCTTTTCTCCTCCTACTGAATGGGAAATAACTACAGCCTGCGTTACTGGCTGCAGGATTTAACTTTTCAAGCACGGTTTAATGTATTCCCCTCAAACGTCCTTTTTCATAGATTTTCTAGGGGCCAAGTTTCGGTCTCATGTGCCTGTGATAACCGTTCGATTGAATCTCTTCATCACATAGTGTTTGTCTGTCCCTTGTATTCTGCCGCCTGAAAGACTCTATTACTTCCATTAACTCAAAAATTACCAGGGTTTTTGGAAGAGTCTTACCTTGCTCTTCTGTTGCAAGATTCAGACTCGATTATAACCCTACATGTGGCAAAATTTCTGACATCAGTTCTGACACTTAAGAAACGCAATGGATTGTTATATACAGCTTGAAATTTTAATTTAATTTTTATCATATTTTATTCAATTGAGTATCCCTTTTAATCTATTTTACTGTTAGCAATTGTAAACCAGACTGTGCTGTTTCTGTTTTTGGTTGTTATGTCTATGGGCTTAAAGCCGAAATAAAATGAGTTGAGTTGAGACTTTTCAAGGATCTCAAATTGATTCAAGAATAATAATAATATAATAAATAAATAAATTTTATTTATACCCCGCCCTTCCCAGCCGAAACCGGGCTTAGGGCGGCTAGCACCAATAAAATCACAATAAAATATAAAAGAAAGAAAAACGGTTAATTAAAATACAAGTTAAAATACAATTTAAAATGCCTCTTCATTTATCGCCCATAATCAAAACCATAAGGGGAGGAAACATCAGACTGAGTCCAACCCAAAGGCCAGGCGGAACAGCTCTGTCTTGCAGGCCCTGCGGAAAGATGTCAAATCCCGCAGGGCCCTGGTCTCTTGTGACAGCGTGTTCCACCAAGTTGGGGCCAGTGCTGAAAAGGCCCTGGCCCTAGTCGAGACCAGTCTAACAACCTTGTGGCTCGAGACCTCCAAAATATTGTTATTTGTGGACCTTGAGGTCCTCTGCAGGGCATACCAGGAGAGGCGGCCCCGTAGGTACGAGGGTCCTAGGCTGCATAGGGCTTTAAAGGTCAAAACCATCACCTTAAACCTGACCCTGTACTCCACCGGGAGCCAGTGCAGCTGGTAAAGCACTGGATGAATGTGGTCCCATGGCAAGGACCCCGTAAGGAGCCTCGCCGCGGCATTCTGCACCCGCTGGAGTTTATGGGTCAGCTTCAAGGAGAAGGTCTCTAAGGCCTTATGGTTGCAAATATAATTCTAGAAAGTAAATGGGCAGTGTTGGGCGATGGAAGAGTTATTGAATAGAATTTCCAGAGAGCAGAACTTCAACACTTGCCCTGCCCCATAACCAACAGAAACAGAATAAATCATACAGAGAAAAATAAATCAAGAAGAAGAAGAAGAAGAAGAACTACTACTACTACTTTATTTATACGCTGCCTAACTTGCTGGGTTTCCCCAGCCAATCTGGGCAGCTTACAGCATATCTTAAAACAACAAGCATTAAGAACTTCCCAATACAGGGCTGCGTTCAGATATCCTCTAAAAGTTGTGTAATTCTTTATCTCCTTGACATCTGAAGGAAGGTGTTCCGCAGGGAGGGCACCACTACCGAGAAGGCCCTCTGCCTGGTTCCCTGTAACTTCACTTCTCTCAGTGAGGGAACCAGCAGAAGGCCCTCGGAGCTGGACTTCAGTGTCTGGGTTGAACGATGGGGGTGAAGATGCTCCTTCGGGTATACTGGGCTGATGCCTTTTGGGCTTTAAAGGTCATCACCAACACTTTGGATTGTGCTTGGAAATGTAATGAGAGCCAGTGAAGATCTTTTAGGACTGGTGTTATATGGTCCCGGCCTAATGCACATAGGTAGCAGAATCCAGCAAACCTTAATGCACAATTTAGCTTACCATGGACATCTCTCTAAAGCTGCTGCTCTGATCAAACTTGTCAGATTCGCTTAACGGTTGCTCATGAGTAAAGACCAAGTCCTTCTTGTCTTTCAACTATTTTATTGTGCAAAGTATGTACAGTGCGGAGCTAAGCCTAAACATGACCGTCTAGTCGCTAGCGGAATCTGGAAGTGCCCCCCTCCTGTTTTGGCGCCAACACCAGAGTCTCGGCACCCTAAAGTGCCGCCTCCTTTCTCCCCTGACCCTTCTGCGTAAAGCAGGCGCCGGAAACGGTGTCTCCCCCTCAGAGTGGGTCTGCTGAGCGGTGCTGTGTCTCTCTGCATCATCCTGGAGACCCCTTCCCACCTGGCTACTCCCTGGTGACTCCTCCTCCCCCGGGGAGGAGCTGGTAGACTCATTGGGAGACAAGTCCGTCGACAACAGAGGCTGAGGCTGCCGGTAGCCACTCAGTGCCGGACTGGCAGGGGTGGGCACATCCCTGACAAAACTCATCCAACTTTACAGTATAGGGGGCGTTAAAGACCATATCGTGGAAGTCCCATAGATCTCTTTTGCCACACGGACATACTAAAAACTATATATAATGCCTGGTTTTTATGCTGGTTCAACCATGGCAATGAAATGTTTCCACAGTTATTGTGGGGAAGGGGGAGGGTTGGCTACAGTGACGGTAAAATCCAGCCAAATAACTGATAGGGAACATACATCTTTAATGATAATAATAATAATAATAATAATAATAATAATAATAATAATAATTTATTATTTGTACCCCACCAATCTGGCCGGGTTCCCCCAGCCACTCTGGGCGGCTTCCAACAAACACTAAAATACATTAAAATATCACACATTAAAAACTTCCCTAAACAGGGCTGCCTTCAGGTGTTTTCTAAATGTCAGGTAGTTATTTATCTCTTTGACATGGGATGGGAGGTAGAAGTCATTTCTGCTTTTGCAGCTTCCTCTGCTTTATATATAACAAATAATTCTTTCAATACCACCATGCTTCTGTCTGTTGATCTGCATGCCAAGCCAAGCTTAACAGAGCTTAAAACAAAATAAATAAATAAATAAATCATTCCAGTAGCACCTTAGGGACCAACTAAGTTTGTTCTTGGTATGAGCTTTCGTGTGCATGCACACTTCTTCAGATACCTTCACACGAAAGCTCATACCAAGAACAAACTTAGTTGGTCTCTAAGGTGCTACTGGAAGGAATTTTTTTTATTTTTTATTTTGTTTTGAGTATGGCAGACCAACATGGCTACCTACCTGTAACTTAACAGAGCTTGCATGCCCCAATGTGTATTTTGGATAAATTCAGAAGAATGCTGCCTGCTGGACGTCTTTGGGAAAGTCTTTGGGTACCACAGCAGCAGCAGCTGTGCCATTCAAATTGACTTAACGGTAAAGACTCAGACTTAGTCCCAGCTAATCCAGACACAATCCCAGGTAATTTATTGGAAGCAAGATTCTGAATTTGTTCCTATGTAAACCTCTGACTCATCCACTCCAAGTGCCAGGGCTTGGCAGCGTTGGCCGTTCCGCAGCTGAAGAATTCTGCTGTTCTCATCGTTTTGTGGTCAGTTCAGGTCCTGTCCCAAATTATTAACTTTTGGAAATGTTGCCATTGCGTAATAGCCATGCTGATGATGGCTGGGTTCAGTGGGGGAAGAAGAAAGCAGCAAGTTACTCGTTGCATTGTCTGTGCTGAGCAAATATTTCCACTTGTTTCCAAACACAGAGACAAAACATTACCCATTTCCATGAATCTAATTTCTTTGCAATCAAAGAATAAAAATATTTTGCTGTAGTCAGGATGCACATGTGGGCTGGTGTTGATTTAAAGAGACCATGAAGAAATATTTGAAGGCAGGCCAGATCTATCATACAGACGTAGCATGAGGGTGGCTCACTTTCCAAAGGTTTGAATGTTTTCTTCATTGACTGATAGCCTTAACAACATGATGAGAGGGCTTATGCACTACTGTGAGGAAAACGGCCTGAAAATTAATTACTCTAAAACCAAAATCATACCTTTTGGCACGCTCAAACCAAATCCATCCTGGCACCTCGAGGGAAATTCCATCGAACAATGTTCGGTATTTAAATACTTGGGCATTACCTTCCATCATAGACTATCTTGGTCAGCCCACTTAAACACAATCACCTTGGCCGGCCGCCGTACTGTGGGGGCCCTGGTGAAATTCTTCTTCGCAAAAGGAGGCCAGCTTATAGCGCCAATCAGAAAGGCCTACATTAGCAAAATACCCCCAGTGTTGCTATACAGAAATATGGGGGTGGAATCTGAAAACACTTCAGCGTCTGGAGACTCTGCAAAACCTACTGGCAAGAAAGATATTGGGCCTCCCCAACGGGACTATACCTACCCAACTAAGATTGGAATTGGGACTCCCATCTATAGTTGCAAGAGCCCATATCAGGATAATTACCTACTATAAATCTCTTGCAGAAGCCCCAAATTTGTCCCTCGCCAAACAAGCCTTCTTGGCCATTTCCGGCAGCCGTACTTGGTTAAAAGGCATGGAGATCCTCTGCGAACGCTATTCCCTTCCAGACTTTGCCGTTCTGACCTCATGGGACAAAGACAAAATCCGTAACTGGATTTTAGACAGGGACGACGCGCTGGATTTGGCGCTATCCAACTCGGCCGGCCTATCCACATGGTTTCCCCGTGTGAAGGCAGTGAGAGCCCTGGCTCACTACCTGAGTGACTTGACGAAGCCTATGCAAAGAAGAGCTTTCACACTTGCCCGCTTTCACTCCATTCCCACAGCATTCCTACAGGGCATATTCTCCAACACTCCTCTCGACCTCCGCCTTTGTCCGTGCAACAGGGGAAAGATAGAGGACTTTGCCCACTTTTTCTTCCACTGCCCTCTCTATGACTCAATAAGATCGAGGCTCCTGCTACTAATTCCTCCGACCATTGCCATGGAAGATGACCGTCTGAAATATTCATTGGTGGATGCCAATCCAATAGTCACTCGTGGCGTGGCCATCTATATCCTGCAGGCCCTGAAACTCAGGGCCACCTCGATAGGTTAACCTCCTTTAGCCCTGGACCTGTAAACTTTTCAATAGTTTACATGATTGCTATTGCTTTTATCATACCTGTTTTATTTACCATGATTTTATACCTGATGCTCGCAAATGTATAAGAATGGCAGGCTACTGCCGGGACTTATTACTTGTGCTATGGCCAAATGGCTAACGCAATAAACTTTGATTTGTTTGTTTGACTGATAGCCAAATCTGGTAGGATTATGAGGCTGGCATACTCTGATCTTGGGCCACTGAAAGAGGCAGATTGCAGCCAGCCTCACCTTTTGCTCAGGAAAAATTACCTACACTCATGAATTTATCTGAAGTGGGAATGTTGATACTAATATAATTTTTATACTCTGCTTGATTGGGGGAAGGGAGAGAAAACCGCCTCAGAGCTGTTTACAAAAAGATAAAACAATAAAACGAAGGAAAATTCACAACCATACTTTAAAACATACAGAAGTTAAAATACTAAAACAGATTAAAATTACCTCAACATTTTAAGCCTCAGGGTAGGCTTGTCTAAACAGGAATGCTTTCGTAGGTGCCGAAAAGGGTATAGAGAAAGCGCCACTTGATCTCAATAGGCAGGGAGTTCCAAAGTGCAGATGCTGCCACACTATAATTAATGTTGTTGCTATTACTATTTATTATAATAATAATAATAATAATAATAATAATAATAATAATAATAATAATTTATTTATACCCTGCCCAATCTGGCTGGGTTGCCCCAGCCACTATTGATTTGCATGTTCAGACCAGAGACCTCCCCCCTAAATAAAGACACATTTGACTCAAATTTTAGTTTTGGTTTTTGGCAGAATTTAGGCCACAACTTTATTGATTACAGAAAAGTGAGTGGTTGCATAGGCTCTGGTTCAACTAGCTCCCTGCACCCTTGCAGGTAGCTCTGACCCAGAGCTCTATCATAGGTCAGCCAAGGGTGAACACCTAAGGCAAGCAGGTGAAAAGCCTGGGAACAGACTCTGCTCACTCCCCAGATGCTCCCCTGGACTCAGGCACGGACACAACCCCCTCTTGGGGGTTGACCAAACCAAGTTGAGTCCCTGGATTCCTTTACCGGAATACCCTTCACATAGGGATGGCGAGACCGTTCTCCCATCCCTATCACATGAACCAGAGCCTATCCGCAACCTTACAAGTTGTGACAAATTGCTATGTGGCAGGCGAAACCCAAATGGCTACAGCCAATCAGCCAAGTGGGGAAAATTCCTGCCGTGCCCCTGTCCCAACGACAGACGACACACAACGGCATAGCAAGGTCAATCGCAAAATGCCCTAAAATTAGGGAGAGGTGGGCGGGTGTTCGGATGCACGAGCCAAAAGTGGAAGCTCTGGGTCACGTGCATAGGTATATATCGGTCCCTCAATCGTTTAGACTTCACCCCATTGGCCAGATTAAACCCAGCAACGAGGGACCTACCAATCGGGTGTTGTGGCTATCCAATAGACCCACCCACAACAGGGAATGGCGGAGAGTGATGACTAAGACTCCTGAGCTGCCTTCCGTTAAGCTGGTGGTCAGGCTGATCCCTGTGGTGAATAGCTCAGCTATGAAAACTTGCCCCGATAAGAAAACATGGCCTAATATCAGTTTCTTCCTTCAGAAACGGCTTCCATAGAAGTGTCAGCCTCTCTGATCTTAACATTGCTTTTCCCACATTATATTTAGCAGTACCCACTCCTCGTCTGTCTAGTCTATAAGATTCAGGAGTGAGGTCCGTGAGTTATGCTGCTTCATTAGAGCAAGGATATATACATACATACATATATATATATATATACATACACACACACACACACACACACACACACACACACACATTATTAGTGTGAGGCAAAGGTAAAGGGACCCCTGACCATTAGGTACAGTCGTGTCCGACTCTGGGGTTGCGGCGCTCATCTCGCTTTACTGGCCGAGGGAGCCGGTGTACAGCTTCCAGGTCATGTGGTCAGCATGACTAAGCCGCTTCTGGCGAACCAGAGCAGCGCACGGAAACGCCGTTTACCTTCCGCCCGGGGTGGTACTTATTTGTCTACTGGCACTTTGATGTGCTTTCGAACTGCTAGGTTGGCAGGAGCTGGGACCGAACAACGGGAGCTCACCCCATCGCGGGGATTCGAACCGCTGACCTTCTGATCGGCAAGCCCTAGGCTCTACAGTTATTAGTGTAGGTTTGGCCTATTTTGCAGTAGAAACCCTAGCCATCTCACTTTCTTTTTTCCCTCTCCCAGATGGTTACGTGAGACAGACCACATGACTTCTGTCAGACTTGAGCTGACAGAAGATCTTCTTTCGTCCTGGAAGGCATTCAGACGGACCCTGTTGGTCATCTTCCACACCATTCAAGATATATAGCATTACACACACACACACACACACACACACACACACACACACACACACACGACGCTTGGTGAGCCCGGGGGCACATACTTCTCTCTGTCTGAGAAACACCCAGCAGTGACTCTGACTCCAGTTGTAACTATATGATAGCCATGAATGCCATCGCAGTCTCTCTCTCTCCGCCCCAACTGCTCCAAGCTAGAATTTAATTCCAGGCCACTGCCAGACAGAAATTATGCCCTGTCATTTTGTTCACAGTCCATTTAGTACTATCTTTAATGCAGAAGCAAATATTAAGTGTGAGTCAGCCTGGAAACATTCGCCCTTTTGCATTCAAGGTAAATTCTGCTTCAGAACAGAAAGTCTGATTTCCACCACATGCATTGCTTTCCTCAGATTCCTCCAACACACAGAGAATCTTGTGTGTTATTAACCCACTGAGGTAGGATAAAGATGAAGCTTATGATATATCTTATATAGGTTGTAAACCTCTATACAGGTTCAAAGCACTTCATATACTCATGAATCATTACAACAGATCTTTAGGAAGGTCAGTGTTGTTATAGATTTGGGGGCCAGTGTGGTGTAGTGGTTAAGAGCGGTAGACTCGTAATCTGGTGAACCAGGTTCGCGTCTCCGCTCCTCCACCTGCAGCTGCTGGGTGACCTTGGGCTAGTCACACTTCTTTGAAGTCTCTCAGCCCCACTCACCTCACAGAGTGTTTGTTGTGGGGGAGGAAGGGAAAGGAGAATGTGAGCCGCTTAGAGACTCCTTCGGGGAGTGATAAAGCGGGATATCAAATCCAAACTCCTCTTCTTCAAACCCTAGAAATTAATAAAAAGTAGGATTCTGATTAGTTGGAGTATTGCACTTAATATAATGCACTTTAATAATATATTGCACTTAAAACGTTATATTTGCAGCTGTATAGCTGGGTCCTTGGTCTCCTCATTCTAGGCACAATTTGCTCGAAGGGGTTTTTTATTGCAAATTTTCCTTCCTTGTGCTTCTCAAAGTATTTTTACTCATCTCCTGACCTTCCCCGTCCCTGTCAGTTTCTTTTATTCTTCCTCCCTGCTCCTTTTACATCCACTTCTTATAAATGGGGGTGGGGGGGACGTTGTCTATCATTTTCCTGCAGTTTTTGTATAATCCAAGTGTGTGTTTTCTCTCCCACCACACCACACCCCAGCTGAGCACCGATTGCATATGATGTTCCACCAGCATGGCAAAAATGTATCTGTAAAAGGTAAAGGGACCCCTGACCGTTAGGTCCAGTCACGGTCGACTCTGGGGTTGCGGCGCTCATCTCGCTTTACTGGCCGAGGGAGCCGGCGTACAGCTTCCAGGTCATGTGGCCAGCAGGACTAAGCCGCTTCTGGCGAACCAGAGCAGCGCATAGAAACACCATTTACCTTCCCGCCAGAGCGGTACCTATTTATCTACTTGCACTTTGACGTGCTTTCGAACTGCTAGGTGGGCAGGAGTTGGAACCGAGCAATGGGAGCTCACCCTGTCACGGGGATTCGAACCGCCGACCTTCTGATCGGCAAGCCCTAGGCTCTGTGGTTTAGACCACAGCGCCACCCGCGTCCCTGTATCTGTAGTTCTGGCCTAATGTAGGTCTAGGACTGCTCTGCAATACCATGCCACTGATAAAATAAGAGATGAGTGACACTCATTGTTGGAATTATAGCTGGTTACTTGTAGCTAGGATCTGAAGTGTTCCTTCTCTTTTTTCCCCTAGCTCCACACCTGTTTCTTTGCTTTGTGAATAGTGATTGCTTTAGATCATTCCAGGTGGTAAAAGCTGACACATGAAGGAGAACTGGCCTGGTGCTATTCTCCGTAGGAACAGCATTTTCTTCCAGCTCCTGACAGTCAGGCGGCTTGAATTCCAGATTTCGAACAATAATAAGCTGTCTTCTAGCTCACAAACAGGTTTGTGTTTCCATTAAATTGCTTCTAATCCCTCACTCTTCATCCTCCTAGATATATATTTTATATTGCCATTGGGCCCTTGTCAGGTTACAAAGACACGTCGTATGAAACGGTAGACCTCGTTTCAAAGAACTTGGGGGTTGGAGAAAGTCGTGGAATTAATCAAATCCGACTCCGTAAAAGGCCAACACAAATAGCAGGCTGGCACATGAATCACCCCACATGCCATCAGCTTGATTTTACCTAATGTCTGGACTCCGCCTGTAGTCAGGTGCTATCCTGTTTTGTTCTGGGAAATATCTGCAGGTGCAATGAGGACCCCTGCCCCATGACACTGATCTAGTGCAATCTCCAAGTCATAGAAGGGCGGCTGCTGCAGATAGATCATTTATTTCGGCATTTGCGCCCATCATACAAGACAAACAAACAAACGAGAATCAAATAAAACAGCGGCACCGTACAAGCTGCAAATAAGATAACACATCTCACAAGGGCCAATATTAGCATTTCCATAAAAACATATCTCAGAGGAATTTTAAAGTTAAAATTTAGGCACCAAACTAAAATCAATGTCTAAATTCGTTTAAAAAAAAACATATTTATAACTATCAATAATCGGCTGACATTCCATTTAATCTCTGATACGAGGTAACGGCTGTTAGGAATCTAGCAACCTGTAGAGTTATGTAAGGGTCCACATCTTGGAGCATCCAAGCAAGACGTAGGTCAGCTGGCTTATCAGCAATGGACTGAATTATCGGATTTAATATACTGGCACGGATCGAACTGTACATAGGGCAATTGAACATTACATGCTGTAGAGATTCAGTTGATTTATTTTCACTGGCATACATAGGAGAGACTTGGCCCTGGGTAATTCTGTGCGGCTGCTGTCCTGTTTAAGCAGAGCCCCATCAAGTCCCTGTAAAAAAAGCTACCCGTTCCTTGGAAGCATCCAAACCTCTTGACATCTGTTTGGGAGGTCTAATAGCTCTCAGAGTTGCCTCTGGGAATAGTAAAGCTGTTTATTGGCCAATGTGAAGCCCTCAGGTCTTTAGTAGCAACTAGAAACTGTTCTGACCTGCAAGCTGATCCCTCTCAGAGTTTTATCTCAATGTTTTATCTGAAGCATTCGCCTCCTCCTAGCTCTGTGAGCCACCCCTCCCTCCAGTCAAAAGGCAAGAGACAGTGCAGCCTTCCCAGATTCCCACCAACAAACTGTTACGGAAAAAATCCCAGGCACGAGTCCTCTCAGCAACCTGGCCCTTCGGACAGGAGGTCCGTGGTACCACGGAGCTAAAGATGAAACCAACCAGCAACAGGAGCAAAGAACAAAGTCACTTTATTGCGCAACAGGTTCGAGAAACAGAGACTGAACCCTGAACACAGGGTGACAAGGACTTTTAAAACTTCCCGCCCTGTCCCAAGATGCAATTCGGAAGCATCATAACTACATCACTATTACATGGGGGAAATGTCAGAAAAAGGGTGGAGAGAAGGAGGGTCAAACAGGATTAACATATGGGTAAACAGGATTAACATACAGGTGATGGGTTTTAGGAGCATGTGAATAGCAGTTCTATTCTATGTGAATAGAGTGGGTTTAAATACATCCTGAATATCTACCGAGGGAGAACAATGGGAAAACATTGGGAGTTGTCTGGCACATAGGAAATCAGAGGATGGGTACTTGAGAGGAGATTACCCAGGTGGGGCACATCCTGTGGGGCACCGGGTGTGTACGTGATGCTCCGCTTGGGGGATTATGGAGGAGACCCAGTGCCTTGTGGGTCATAGACCAGAGTTGCAAAATGGCATTGAAATATTTGTAATATTTAGAAACTTTAAAGATTGCCCCCCCCCCCCGTAATTTCCGTAACAAAATTAATACTGCTGAATCTGGATTCTGACCCAGTAGAACCTTGCAGACCCTGCCGCCCGCTAAACAGGCGTGGCACGGAGGCCTCGCTGCGCGGAGATTGGCACGGCTTCGCTTCTTTCTGCCTGCTGTAACAAAATGTGATCCCACCATAGGCTGAACAGGTGAAAGGACCAGGGAGCAAGCTTCACTGGGGTGCCATACAGCTATCTAGGGCCCACCCCCGATAACTGTATGCCTGGCTAAAATTCATTGTCAAAAGGAAGGTTATGCTTTCATTTCGCAGAACTGTGTTGCATGTTGAGGTCCCCAAACCACCCCTCAAATAACTCACACCTGAGACAGTAATTTAGGTTTTGGTTTTTGGCATAATTTTGGCCACAACTTTATTGAAAGACATGATATGTGAGTGGTTGCATAGGCATTGGTTTAGACTATCTGTCAAACTGGGTGCAGAACTGACAACCCTCAGTAAAGGGAAAACACTTAGGGGAGAGAAAAAGGAGGCCGGGGTCAGACCCAACGTCTCTCCCCAAATGCTCCCAGAGGCTCTTGCGTGGCCCTGGCCCCCGACCGGGGGATATGGACAAAAGCATGGCGAGCCCCTGGATTCCTTTAACGGAATTCCCCGCGCAGCAGCAGCATTGGAGGGGCAGACACAGCCAATCTTTACCCCTCCACCAACGAACACAATAACCAATGCCTAACCGCCAACCTTACAAGTTGTGACTAATTGCTACGCAGTAGGCGAAAACCAGAAGGCACCAGCCAATCAGCCAGCTGGAAAAAATTCCTACCAGGCCCCTGCCCTGACAGCAGACAACCCCATGACAGGCATAGCAAGGTCAACGCAGAGGCCTAATAAACGGGAGAGGAAGGGCGGGAGATCCGTTGCACGCAGCAAAAAGGAACATCACAGGGCGTGCCAAGGGTTATATACCCCCTGGGCTGTCCATCAACAAATTGCAACATAGAAATCTCCCCAACAACACCCAGGACCCAATCACAGCAGTGGCCATCTATACGATCCCGCCCAGCAACAGAGGGGTGACTTGCTGGCCCCCACCGCAACACGGGCTCTCCATGAAGGAGAACCCGTTTATGAATAATAATAATAATAATAATAATAATAATAATAATAATAATAAAAGAGATGGTATGGCTAATTCTGCTGACTATGCCTTCTCCTGTGATGAGTGCTCAAACCTCCAGAAGTGTTTAGACTGGATCCATGCCAGTCTCTCAGGGAACATCCTATGTAATCCAGGCCACAAGCATACAGCAGGTGCACTGCAGAAGGTTGCCTTCAGGTCACTCCAGATAAGCCAAGCAGCCGAGCCAAGATGCACCCTACAGAAAGCAAGAATGTTGCCTTTTCTCAAATTCTAATGAGAACAATGAGGTTGATAACTGTGTTAGCAAAATCAACAAAAGAGTCTTGGGGATCCTTAAAGACTAATAATACATTTTCATGGCTGCTTTGGAGGCATTTGTACTTATATAGTCTCTGTGAGCCAGAAAGGACCTATTTGATCGAATTACTTGACCCAGGTATTTAAAGCTGTTAACCTGCTCTAAAGTAATACCATTCATCGACCATGAGTGAGATTTTGGTCGGGCAGAGAAGACCATAATCTTGGTCTTGGTGTAATTAAGTTGAAGCTCATGGTGTACGCAATATTCACTCCTATGCCAACATAGCCTAGTAGACAGAGAAAGACTGGTCTTGTATTTGCTGAACAAGTTCACTGGAACAACAACCTTCTCGGTGGCCAAATTTCTTTTTTTGGCCTTTAAGCATCGTACGGCTAAAATTGACTGTATGACATGGGTCTAAATGTATAATATACTTTTCACTTTTGTATGGATAATATGTGCTTTCTGACTGACGGTCAAATAAATTTTATTGATTGATAATACATTTTCTATTAGCTGATCAGTATTATTTTCTTCCTGCTGAGCTTCAGCAACCAGCTCCTTCCCCAGCACCAGCTTTGAGTATCATGATAACAAACACTCACCTACAGTATACATACCTGGTGTAGCAAGGCGTGGCATCTTGAGGACTCACCACTTTACTGTGGTAGAAACTTTCATGGATATCTGCCACTTAATATTTAAGGAGTCGCAAGAGTCTTCTTTATATTCCTACTCTCTTTCTTCCACTGCTTCCACCCTCTTACTGAGCACACCGGGAGCCTAGATGATTAATAAGTGGAAGCAACATCACAGAAGTGATGATTAAGATATCTTGAAAAGGTAATAGATTGGCTTTTAATAACCCACCGTATTTTAATCCTGCTGAGAAGTGGAATGTCTGCAGCTGAATTTATGAGTCTGGATGTATAATAAAATGCCTTGATTGAAACAAATAAATTACAGGACGTTTCATTTAC
The DNA here is from genome assembly GCA_034641395.1 of Darevskia armeniaca. NCBI lineage: Eukaryota > Metazoa > Chordata > Lepidosauria > Squamata > Lacertidae > Darevskia > Darevskia armeniaca. The sequence continues at coordinate 946,666 of JAWWNF010000026.1, read as the reverse complement.
TGCTGGGCAAAGAATAACAGTTGAGCTCTGTGTTGTTGCAAAGTTTATTCTTTTTGTGGCCAAAGCTCTAAAGTCAAGAGGTGACAGCAGAATTCGCAAAACTCTGCTGAAGTTAAGAGGTGGTTGTTTTTGTTGTTTTTGCAGAATTCCTTGCTGTAATTATTTTTTTTCTTTGAAGCAAAACAGCTTCCTATCCAAGTCAAATACAAAGTTGGCAACTGTGCGATTGTGTATGTAAAGTTGCACTAAACCAGTACCCTAACTGAGAAAGCGTGTTCTCCTTCATATATAGCGTGTTCTCCTATATACTGCTTGGCTCGCAGCGTGATATTCCTCTTTGCTGCGTGCATTGGATCTCCCGCCCTGCCCTTCCCTTTATTAGGCCTCTGTGTTGACCTTGCTATGCCTGTCATGGGGTCGTCTGCTTTTGGGGTAGGGGCCTGGTGGGAATTTTTCCATTTGGCTGATTGGCTGGTGCCTTCTGGTTTTCACCTACTGCATAGCAATTAGTCACAACTTGTAAGGTTGGCGGTTAGGCATTGGTTATTAATTTGGTTGGTGGAGGGGTCAGGATTGACAGTGGCTGCCCTTCCAATGCTGCTGCTGCGTGGGGAATTCCGTTAAAGGAATCCAGGGGCTCGCCATGCTTTTGTCCGTATCCCCCGGTCGGGGGCCAGGGCCACGCAAGAGCCCCTGGGAGCATTTGGGGAGAGGCGAGGGTCAGACCCCCGGCTCCCATTCTCTCCCCAAAGTTTTTTCCCTTTACTGACAAATGTCAGTTCTGTCCCCAGTGGGACAGATAGTCTGAACCAATGCCTAATCAACCACTCACATATTTTGTATTTTAATTAAGTTGTGGCCAAAATCATGCCAAAAACCTTAAACTTAAATTTCTGTCTGAAGTGTGTTTCATTTGAGGGGTGGTTTGGGACCCCGACACACAATTATTATTGTATTACAAAATACAAAATACATACTGAATACTACAAATAAACACGAACTTACAAGCATACATACAAATCATTATCTAAATCAAGTCAAAAAGCAAAAAAAAAAGAAAGAAAGAAAGGAAAAAGAAGGAAAAAGAAAAGAAACTACAGCAAAAGAAAGCAAAGAAAGAAAAAGAAAAGAGAGAAAGAAAAGAAAAAAGAAAAGAAAAGAAAGAAAAGGAAAAGAGAAAGGAAGGGTTCAAAAAGAATCCTTCCTAATTTATACTATATTTATCTCCATATAGAATCAATATTAAAATTTCATAGATTGACTTCCACCGCTTTCACTGCACTTCCTGTATCAAAACTAGGAATTTCATCTGTCATTCTTCATCTGACACCATTTAATGTATTTTCTAGTACTATCACAATCTATTCTACACACAACCAATACCTTTCATTTAATCCTTGTCTACCTAAATAATCATTGAGACATTTCCATTGTTTTTGAATTACATTTTTCGGTTTTTGCCTTATCAAATCAGTCAGCTTTGCCAACTCCAGATACTCAGACAACTTACTCAGCCGTCCTCTTTTTGATGGGATATGATTTCCTTTCCAATGTTGAGCCAGACCATCTCGAAGGCTGAACCTACAGGACTCACTCCACTCATTTCTGCATATATGTTACGATAGTTCAGAAGTTATTGATACCAGTTCTTCATTAACAGACAGGAAAGGAGAGGAGGAATAATCAAAGGGCTGGCCCGCACATGTATACTCAGTATATGACTCAAAATCATAGCTGTCAACCCTCCCTTTTTTTGCGGGAAAGTCCTTTATTCCAATGCCGTTTCCCGCTGCTATCCTGGATTGTTGATATCCCTTAAATTTCCCGGATTTCAAAGGAAGCAGCTCCTCTCCCTCCCTGCCGGCCAGGGAGGCTCCTCAGCTGCGTTGCTCGGCTGCCAATAAGGAGTCTGAGACCGACTGGGGGCGGAGCTTGCATGCCTTGTGCAGCCAGACCCTCACGCCCAACCAGACAGCCAGCCTGCCTGCCGTCTACGCGCTCGCTCTATCGCTCACCCATTCGCGCGCAGCCTCTGGAGCGCAGGGTGGCGAGGCTACTTGGTGCCATTGCACCGCCCTCGCGGCATCCCTTATTTTCCAATACGAAAGTTTGCTCAAAAGTGTGAATGACCCACCACAGAACTTTCAAACCAATGGATGTTTTCCATAACGCTAGTTTGCACCATCAACAAGGGCTGGTTGGTTCACGCATGGTTGCAACGTGGCTTGATTTCTCCACACTCAGTTGCGAAACACTTGGGCCTGTTGTGTTCCCCTGCCCAGCAAGCGGGATAAACTTCCTGATTTGCTGCACACATGGAGAGGAAATGGTTGCAGTTTCACCACTGCTTTAGAATCAATCAATCAATCAATCAATCAATCAATCAATAATAATAATAATTCATTTATACCCTGCTCATCTGGCTGGGTTGCCCAAGCCACTTTGGGCAGCTTCCAAGACATAAAAACATAATAAAACATCAAACATTAATAGTAACAATCTGATCCAATATAAAAGTCACAATAACCTTAAAATAAACAACTTAAATCAAACACTTGCACTTTGACGTGCTTTCGAACTGCTAGGTGGGCAGGGGCTGGGACCGAGCAACAGGAGCTCACCCTGTCGCAGGGATTCGAACCGCCGACCTTCTGATCGGCAAGCCCTAGGCTCTGTGGTTTAACCCACAGCGCCACCCGCGTCCCTCATAAATACATCATACATGACCTTTTAAAATATCTATCGAGAATGATAATTCACACTGTTTTAGGATTGGGGGGGACCACTTTATCCGAAGTAAGCTAGGAAGAGTGATTTGTTTTGGATATCTGAAGCTCCCCTCGCACTTGCCCTGCTCCAATTAGCTTGCAACAGTCCCCACCTATTGACCTTGTGGAGAGCCTCCCCTTCTCCCCCCTGCCCCATGGATCTCTTAGCCTTTCATCCTGCCAGAGATGTCTTCACTATAGAAACCAAGAGTATTTGGTAAACATAACTGCTTATTCACCCTTCTCATCTTTCTTATGCTTGTATGTCGGAGGTTATCAAAGCTTAAACACCCTAGAAAATCACCGTCTTATTTTGAGGGGGTGGAATGACCCATTTCAAAGACCCAGCACCTTGGTTAATGGGTGTGTGTGTTGTGTGTTGTGTGTGTGTGTGTGTGCGCGCGCGCGCGCCTATACATGAGTGCAGCACACCTGCAAAATATGCGGAACGAATCTGCTCCTGTGGCCTGCCGGAGGTAGAATCTGTCTCTCACGTATTACTACGTTGTCGTTTTTACAACGACATACGTCGGGTTTCCATCTCTCCGGTTATACAAAATTCTTCGAATGAATTCCTATGTCTCAAACGCCTTGTAGAAGACACAGACCCTGAGATTACGCTGAAAGTAGCCAAATACTGTGCTGCAGCCATAAAGCTCAGAGAACAAGCGGTGTTATCAATATGAATAGGCCCCAAATGGCAATTTTTAGGCCATATTTCAGTGCCACAATTTTAATTCATATATTTTAAACGTTGCTATATACGTATACATATGTGTACTATTGCTGTTATGTAAATTTTAATGTATTATTTTTGTATTATTGATTTAATAAGCTGGTCTGTGACCGTAAGAATAAATTCATTCATTCACACCTGCAAAAGCCAGGGCTAGAGAATATAATGTTGCTATTCTGTTATCAGAGGCAGCCTGGTCCAAAAGTTAGTTTAATTGAAGTCCTTGAATTTAAATGCAAGTCCTCTACCCCCAAAGAGTTATTTTGAGTGGAATAAATGTTTCCCATGCATTTTACTACTGGGAAGATCATTGCAACTGAGGCTTGTTTATTCTGAAAGGAATCTTGTAAAGATAAAACATATTTCCTGAGGGTTCTCACCAGGGCCTTGAACAATGTAAGTATCTTTTTATTCACTTTAATTATTAGATTTAGCTTCCCTCCCTCTTTCTTTTTGCCCTCTTTCTTTTCTTTTTTTTACAAGTGAATGTACTACTTCTCAGGCCCCAGATTCTCCGGAGACTTTCCTCACAATCAACACTGTTAATAAAATGTTTTAAACGAAAACAAAGGAATTCCAGACCCAAGGGTGGTCACTCTGCTAATGTATGTGATTCTCTCTGCGCTAAGGCCTTTGGTAAGGACAAGGTAATAGGACTTATTACACCACCACATAGATTATAGAATTATTATTATTATTATTATTTATTTTTTTCAATTTCTGTTTATTCATTTTTCATTTTACAAAGAGAAAAAAAAGAGATCACAAAAGAAAAAAGGACAAAAACTAACAAACACAAAATACATAAATGTATACATAAATACATAAATAAAAAATTATTATGCATGTCTACACAGATTTCTTCATAATACATTGGATTATTTATCTCCAGCAACTAAATAATAGTCTATAAACAAACCAACTGATACATAACAAAATAAAAAAAAATCCTTCCAGTAGCACCTTAGAGACCAACTAAGTTTGTTCTTGGTATGAGCTTTCGTGTGCATGCACACTTCTTCAGATACACTGAAACAGAAGTGTTTCAACTGATACATATTTTTTCATACTTAATTTTGTGTAGATTTGGTATCTAAATTGACTTCCCTCAGCTAGCACTCCATTGCATCACATAACTCATATATAATATTCCAATTCCAATTACCATATTCCTGTTGTTATAGTTTTCCTTTTTTTTTTAAGCTTTGAAACCAAATATTAAAGATCCATTCGATTGGTATTTATTTTGCTTAAAAATTAGTTTTTCACTAGCTAACAATTTTCTGCAAGAGCTATTGCAGAGCATGTAGCCTGTTCAGGTCACACCTCTTTTTTAGATAAGCCAAAAATTCTATCGAATTATAGAATTGTAGAGCTGGAAGCACCCCCAGTTAGGGTCATAGAATCATAGAGTTGGAAGAGACCACAAGGGCCATCCAGTCCAACCCCCTGCCAAGCAGGAAACACCATCAAAGCATTCCTGACAGGTGGCTGTCAAGCCTCTGCTTAAAGACCTCCAAAGAAGGAGACTCCACCACACTCCTTGGCAGCAAATTCCACTGTCAAACAGCTCTTACTGTCAGGAAGTTCTTTCTAATGTTTAGGTGGAATCTTCTTTCTTGTAGTTTGAATCCATTGCTCCATGTCCTCTTCTCAGGAGCAGCAGAAAACAACTTTTCTCCCTCCTCTATATGACATCCTTTTATATATTTGAACATGGCTATCATATCACCCCTTAACCTTCTCTTCTCCAGGCTAAACATACCCAGCTCCCTAAGCCGTTCCTCATAAGGCATCGTTTCCAGGCCTTTGACCATTTTGACCACTTTGGTCATCTAGTCCAACCCCCTGTTGCGCAGGAATCTCAGCTAAAGCATCCTTGACAGACGGCCATCCAACCTATGCTTAGAAACCTCCAAGGAAGGAGAGTTCACCACCTCCTGAGGAAGACTATTCCACTGTCAAACAGCTCTTACTGTCAGAAAGAATTTTTGATGGTTAATTGGAATCTCCTTTCTTGTAACTTGAAGCCATTGGTTCGAGTCTTGCCCTGGTTTTGTCACTTGGCAGTTGTCCTGCAAAACACTTTCTCAGCCACCACTTTGCGGCTGCAGATTGCACCTCCAGCGCATGCATGCCCCAAAAAACCACATTACAGTGCAGATGCAGCAGGTGGTGTCCTGCAACCCGTGTTTCCTGCTGAACATACAGAAGAGTCCTATGGGTGCAATCTGTAAGCTAGGAAACCTGCAGTTCAAATCTAGTTCACTTCAACCATGAACCTGCTAAATGAACGTAGACAAGCCACTTTCTCAGCCCTGTGGGGGGAAATGAGAAACTAAAACGGACATATTCACCCAGCTTGGTAGATTGGGATCTGCTGGGAGAGCTCTTGATGATTTGCAGTGGATTGGAGAGGATTTCCGACTCCCGGTGCTTCAACAATAGCTCAAGCAAAACTCTTTATTCCACCTAGATTAGACGGCTGAAATGAAGAGTGCTAACCAGGACCAGAAGTGGAAATAATAATAATAATTATTATTATTATTATTTATTATTATTTGTACCCCGCCCATCTGGCTAGGTCCCCCAAGCCACTCTGGGCGGCCTCCAACAGATATTAAAATACATTAAAATACCACAGGTTAAAAACTTCCCTAAACAGGGCTGCCTTCAGGTATTTTCCGAATGTCAGATTGTTTATCTCTTTGACCTCTGCTGGGAGGGCGTTCCACAGGGCGGGCGCCACTACCGAAAAGGCCCTCTGCCTGGTTCCCTGTAACCTCACTTCTCCCAGTGAGGGAACCGCCAGAAGGCCCTCAGCGCTGGATCTCAGTGTCCGGGCTGAACGGTGCGGGTGGAGACGCTCCTTCAGGTATATAGGACCGAGGCCGTTTAAGGCTTTAAAGGTCAGCACCAACACTTTGAATTGTGCTCGGAAACGTACTGGGAGCCAATGTAGATCTCTCAGGACTGGTGTTATGTGGTCCCGGCGGCCACTCCCAGTCACCAGTCTAGCTGCCGCATTCTGGATTAATTGCAGTTTCCAGGTCACCTTCAAAGGTAGCCCCACGTAGAGCGCATTGCAGTAGTCCAAGTGGGAGATAACTAGAGCATGCACCACTCTGATACAAACCTGACCGACGTTTGTTCCAATTCAGCAGTAAGCAGTGGGTTTTCCTGGGGAAAGTTGTGGAACAAAAATGCAACCTCCATACCTAGAAATCGCAGGACAAACGGAAGTGTGGATGAGCCCAAAGAAGAAGAAGAGAAGAAGAGTTTGGATTTGATATCCCGCTTTATCACTACCCGAAGGAGTCTCAAAGCGGCTCACATTCTCCTTTCCCTTCCTCCCCCACAACAAACAACCTGTGAGGTGAGTGGGGCTGAGAGACTTCAGAAAAGTGTGACTAGCCCAAGGTCACCCAGCAGCTGCATGTGGAGGAGCGGAGACGCAAACCCAGTTCCCCAGATTATGAGTCTACCGCTCTTAACCACTACACTACACTGGCATCCTAAGGAAAAGTGGGATTCATCCAAATCTGAAAGCGGAGTGACTTCTCTAAATTAGGGACATTCCTAGAAAATAGAGACACTTGGAGGGTCTGATTTCTGCCCACCCATGATGTACCTTACAGAGTTGTTTCTAAGGGTTACATGAAGGACTTCAGACACTTTTTAAAAAGTGCTCTATAAATGCTAGATGTTATTAATGGTTTCTCTGTCTGCAGTTCCACAAGTGTTGACCCAGATGTAGAGTTAATTCTTCTCAACTGCAGAATGTACACCCACGGCTGTCATTTGTTTCTTTCTTTTTGTTTTGTTTAGCTTGATTATGGATGATATTTTGCTACAGTCGAGGGCAACCTCATAGGATGCTATAAAACCCAAGAAAAACACACACCGTGCCATAACTAAATTACAAATGTTCATAACAAAGACTCTGCTTTCAGGTACCTGGAAACATGTGCAGATCCAGGGTTGCCATTAATCTCAATTTAAAGAAAAGCTGCTTCGAGTGCCAGCATTCACTCGGCACCAGCGCTCCATTGGTGATATCATTAGCAGAAGGCTTGCCAAAGGGAATACTCTGATAAATAAACTAGCCCATACCAGGCTAATAAGGCATCTTCCGGTGCAGTTGGGATCCATTTTACTAGGGTTGGTTTTTCAACTTTGAAGGGCTCTTGGGTGAAGTGTAGGAAATGAAGTCCTCTTCTGTATATTGAAGGCTGGAATTTATTTAGTGCACGTTTAGCTGAAAACTGTTACAGGAATATACGAATTATACGACTAAACAACAAACAACTCTTAGCAGTTCCTGGGCACCATTTAACATTCAGTCGGTCTACTTCTTCTCTCGTCACCTCCATGATTTTTCCAGAGCAGGGTATCTTATCTTGATTCCTCCCACCCCTTTGTCATGACTTGAATGCGCTTTTATCCAGTCAGTGTTAGGAGTTGTTGATGTTTCCTCTCATCACACTTCTTCTTTGGGCCACCCCTTAATTTCATTCTCCATCTCAAGCTGCGTTAACCTTTGGTCCTAAGGATGCTGGGACACCTCTGGTCAGTAGCAGGGCTGTGCTGCTCCCCTGTCTGCCAAACGCACTGGGTCACTGCTGCTTAGTAAGAGCAAAAGTGGGAGGGACAAGGCGCCAGGAAGTCAGCGCGGTACAGGTGCTGTGGCGAAGCCATTGCTGTGTGCACCGCGCTGAGCTCCCATTGCCTTACCGTCACCCCTTTGTTAGCAGTCATAAAGGTAAAGGTAAAGGGACCCCTGACCATTAGGTCCAGTCGTGTCCAACTCTGGGGTTGCGGTGCTCATCTTGCGTTATTGGCCGAGGGAGCCGGCGTACAGCTTCCAGGTCATGTGGCCAGCATGACAAAGCCGCTTCTGGCGAACTAGAGCAGCGCATGGAAACGCTGTTTACCTTCCCGCCAGAGCGGTACCTATTTATCTACTTGCACTTTGACGTGCTTTCGAACTGCTAGGATAGCTTGGTGCATTTGGAGGTGCAAGAGCCGGGCCCCTCACTTGCTCAACCCTTACTGCCCCTAGTACTATATTGCTGTTCTGCCTCAGCATTTTTATCCACAGTGATTATGTAGCTGTACTCAGAGCGTCTCCACCCACATCGTTCAATCCAGACACTGAGGTCCAGCTCCAAGGGCCTTCTGGTGATTCCCTCACTGAGAGAAGTGAGGTTACAGGGAACCAGGCAGAGGGCCTTCTCAGTAGTGGCACCCGCCCTGTGGAACGCCCTCCTGTCAGATGTCAAGGAAATAAAGAATTACACAACTTTAGAAGACATCTGAAGGCAACCCTGTATCGAGAAATTTTTAATGTTGAATGTTTTACCATTTTTATGTGCTGTAAGCTGCCCAGAGTGGCTGGGGAAATCCAGTCAGATGGGAAGGGTATAAATATTATTATTATTATTATTATTATTATTATTATTATTATTCCTACTGTTTTTAGTTCATTTCACTTAAGCCCTCTGGCATATAGAGCAACACCACTACAGGTAAGTCACCATTTCCTATTATTCATAAAGTGTCTGTAATTGACAAGCTTGCAATTTAATAATCCAATCTGTCCAGCCAGTCTTGTTAATATATCTTTGACTTTCTTCTTAATCCAAAATTCTTTTTTTTTTTTGTAAAATGCCCTCTGTGTAGTAAGTTCTTTCTTTCTTTCTCCATTTAATTTTAAATAGACAAATTTGTTGTTCTCAACACTCCGAAGCTGCCTTCTCTTAAAGGTGTATGCTGCAGAATTACAAGGCATTAAGGTAAAATTGGTAGAGATGTAATGGGCATTAAGTAAGTATTTATGAGATAAGGTGGAATGGACTAAGTCACCTTACTTCAAATGTCGGATTTGATTTGTATGGCCATTGGATGGAAATTCCTTTTGACTTTTTTTTTAAATAAACAAAAAACACAAATAAAAGGTGACATGGGGAATATCGGGATCAAATTTCCCTGGTATGGTTTATCATTTTGTCTCGAGGGTTTCTTCACTGTGCTGTTGTACATTTGTTATTGTAATGTAATATTGTACTGAAGTAGAAATCTGTCCTGGGTAATCTTTGCTGCCATCTGGAGTACTTTAGCTGGAAAGGCAGGTTTTATAAAAGAGCTGCCACAGAAAAAGAAAACAAAGCTGTATTGATTGCTCCTTGGATTTGCAAAGTTCTGTACCCTTAATCAGCACTGTGAGATTCTCACATGTTGTTTCTCAAAATTATGGCACCTTTGAGTTGATTGCCTTTGTGCATGTGCAGAGTCCTTTTCTTTCCTTTGTTAAGGGCCGACCATTGTGGCGGCAGTCCAACTTCTTCCAGATTATCTCCTGCCCATAGCTGTCAACCCTCCCTTTTTTTGCGGGAAACTCCCTTATTCCAATGCTGTTTCCCGCTGCTATCCCGGATTGTTTATATCCCTTAAATTCCCCGGATTTCAAAGGAAGCAGCTCCTCTCCCTCCCTGCCGGCCAGGGAGGCTCCTCAGCTGCGTTGCTCGGCTGCCAATAAGGAGTCTGAGACCGACTGGGGGCGGAGCTTGCATGCCTTGTGCAGCCAGACCCTCATGCCCAACCAGCCAGCCAGCCTGCCTGCCGTCTACGCGCTCGCTCTTTCGCTCACCCGTTCGCGCGCAGCCTCTGGAATGCAGGGTGGCGAGGCTACTTGGTGCCATTGCAGCGCCCTCGCAGCATCCCTTATTTTCAAATCCGAAAGTTTTGGGAAAATCCCTTATTTTCAAATCCGAAAGTTGATAGCTATGCTCCTGCCTACTAACTATAACTCCTGGCTACTGCATCCAGGTTTCAAGCTTGAATTTTGTTTTGAACCAGGAGTCCTTGTCAGAAATGGTGGGGGGTTGTGATGGCTGGGAATGTGCAGGTGATTCGTCTCGTTTCATTGCCCCTCGCCATTTTATTATTCCACTAAAATATGCCAAATTATACACACGTTTCTTGCTAAATTCCCTCGAAACAATCCGATCCCATTTACCTTGTTCTACTACAGAATGCATATCTCATATCTCATTGTGCCACTGATGTACGGTACTTAAAGGTTTTTGCTGTTTTAAAGATTTTTTTTTCAAAAAAATTATTGATTTTCTCATAAAACCATATAACACAATACACAATAATACAAAAACAAAAACATACCATCATAAATTTCTCAAACCCTATTTATCCAATCATCTTGGGTGGACTTCCCCAAAGTCCCTTCTTCCTGATCTTCATTTTATATCATCTTTAGCAATTTTCCTCCTCAAAGGTCTTAACATACTGAAATAATATACTCTATATCATTATCATCTAACATTCACATTTTTTTTCTTTTTTAAAACATAGTCCTCAAGTTCTATTCTCATTAATTCTTCCAATCCAATTACTTGTTTTTTTTTACACAACAATTAATCCTAGCATTCTTTCCCTACTACCTCACTTCAATTCTAAGGATACCTCTACCTCACTATAATTCTATACCATCAACATTTTATCTTCTTATTTGATCTTAATCTAACTGTCTCCTCCTCTGGTCACATAGCCCCCCAATCTATTCAGCAAGTCCCATAAATCAGTCCTTATTTCAACCCGGATTATCCAATTTCTTTTTACATTGTATTTATCCTCACCCCACTCCCTTCCTAATATTCCTTACCTCCCCAAGTCCTTTCTAGATTTATTATGCCGAAATGGCAAAACTAACTGATAGATTACGAAATAAGGACAAAAAACCCTTTAAAGAAGATTGGGAACCGTTTTCGGCTTACCTACAGAAGCAATGCAAAGAGCTGGACTCACTAGCAGGTTTTGACTAACCACTTACAAGTAACAAAATTTGTATAAATAAGATTAAATGTATAAAAAAAATAAATGGGAAGAAAACATGCAGGGATTGATATTATGTTAAAATAAACCAGAAAAGGGGGTTGAGGGAAGTCCGAGGGGATAATTTGGGATTTGGGAATTATGGTTTTTGTTATAACGTAATATTGGAAAATGGAAAATTTAATAAAACATATTTTTTATATATGTACATATAAAGATTTCTATATGCAAGAATCTCACAATGACTTTATAGCTACAGAGGAGCCCGTCCCATTCAAAGCAACTCTCCTTAGAATTCATTGGAGCTTCACTCAAGTGCACACACATTTACTCACTATGTTCAATGATTCTTATTTACAAGTATGCATGCACGGTATTACAACCTATAATAATAATAATAATAATAATAATAATAATAATAATAATTTATTATTTGTACCCCGCCCATCTGGCTGGGTCTCCCCAGCCACTCAAAATAGGCTCAGATGGAATATTTTCTTAAACAACTCGGCATTTGGTATCTCCACTATCACCATAATACTTGCTTCCATTCAGAAACTATACTGATTCAGATTCAGATTTATTGTTATGGTCCTCGACCAGCACACACAGATATACATAAAAACAATCCAAAATACAATCTAAAATATGTACTAGAAATATGAACTTTAACCATTATATGAAATTATTAGATAAAAGGATATCACTACTTTAGAGGGTGGGCTACCGCTAATAGTGGCACTGATTCTTCTTTAGCTCTATCCTGGAGTTATATGGATACTGCTAATTAAAACGGACCGAATTTTTATGGCTCTAGCGCAGAATTTAGCTACCTTAGCTGTCACATTAGAGTTAACATCTGAAAGAAGCCATTCTATATAAAAACTGTCCGAACGTCCTGGAAGATCGGCCAGCGTTGTGTGGATAAGACCGCCTCGCACGTCCTTGTAGAAACAGCATTGCAGCAGCACGTGGTCAATAGTCTCCACCTCTCCGGATCCGCATGGGCAACGTCTCTCGCCCAATGGGACCCGATTGAACTTCCCTTGCAAAACAGCTGATGGCATAATGCGGTTTCGGGCTAGGGTGAATGCTCTTCTATGCGAGGGTGTTTCGAGGTGGAATAGATATCTAGCTGGGAGGGACAGGTATCTCCATTCCTCCTGGATAAAAAAGTGAGGGACATTGCTCAAATCCTTCTGTCTTTCTGTATCTGTTATCCTCTGTTTGACAGTGATCTTTGCTGAGTTATAACCACGCAACATAAGGATGGATGGATGGATTTAAAAAAACAAAACAAAACTATACTGTATGTGTATTGATTCTGATGCATGCAATTTAAATATTTATATAGTGTGTGGTGATGAGTTCTTAGTCTGGCCTTTTTAACGTGGTTTATTTCCATGGATCATGGCATCGGTGCAGTTGCAATATAAAATGTACCTCTTGTGAATAGGGCTGGGCGATATGCAGTTTTCAGCATCATGGTATATCACCAGCTAAACATCGCAATATACCGACCGATACATCACGATGTCTGAAATAAGGACGGAGATATGTAGAGGCATGGGTTGGCATCACAGTTCCCCCCCACACTGTGATTTTGGCATAGCAGATACGCACACACATCTTGAGTTGCAATATATTGCCAGGCCAGGTCAAAAACTATGAAACCGATATCACAATATGGACTTCAAACCAGTTTTAGATTATACATTGATATACATTTCAACCTTGGCAAAAGACAATTTCCCTGGAAGCTGATACTCTGCCATGTGTCTTCCATGCTGCTCAAGTTGCATGTGTAGACCTTTAACCTCCCCCTTAAATAAATTCAGACAAGACTCAAATTTTTGGTTTGATTTTTGGCAGAATTTAGGCCACAACTTTATTGATTACAGCAAGTGAGTGGTTGCATAGGCTCTGGTTCGACTAGCTCCCTGCACCGTGGCAGGTAGCGCTGACCCAGGGCACCAGCCTAGGTCAGCCTAGGGTGAACACCTGGAACAGCTGAAAGTGGGGTCAGGCTAGTCCACCATCCAGATGTCCCCCTGGACTCAGGCACAGGCACAACCCCTCTCAGGGTTGACCAAAGCATTGAGTCCCTGGATTCCTTTAACGGAATACCCTTTGCATAGGGATGGCTAGAGTGTTCTGCCACTCCTATCACCTGAACCCAGAGCCTATCCACAACCTTACAAGTTGTGACGATTTGCTACACGGCAGGCGAAACCCAAATGGCAACAGCCAACCAACCAAGTGGGGAAAATTCCTGCCGTGCCCCTGTCCCAAAGACAGACGACACACGATGGCATAGCAAGGTCAAGTGCAAGCCCTAACTATAGGGAGAGATGGGTGGGTGTTCCGATGCACTGGCCCAAAGAGGAAGCTCAGGAACACATGCATGGGGCTTATGTAGGTCGCTCAATCCATTTCGCTAGCATCCCATTGGTCTGATTACACCCAGCATCGAGGGACCTACCAATAGGGGGTTGTTGTTGTTGTTCAGTCATTCAGTCGTGTCCGACTCTTCGTGACCCCATGGACCAGAGCACACCAGGCACGCCTATCCTTCACTGCCTCTCACAGTTTGGCCAAATTCATGTTAGTAGCTTCGAGAACACTGTCCAACCATCTCATCCTCTGCTGTCCCCTTCTCCTTGTGCCCTCAACCTTTCCCAACATCAGAGTCTTTTCTAGGGAGTCTTCTCTTCTCATGAGGTGGCCAAAGTACTGGAGCCTCAACTTCAGGATCTGTCCTTCTAGTGAGCACGCAGGGCTGATTTCTTTAAGGATGGATAGGTTTGATCTTCTTGCAGTCCATGGGACTCTCAAGAGTCTCCTCCAGCACCATAATTCAAAAGCATCAATTCTTCGGCGATCAGCCTTCTTTATGGTCCAGCTCTCACTTCCGTACATTACTACTGGGAAAACCATAGCTTTAACTATACGGACCTTTGTTGGCAAGGTGATGTCTTTGCTTTTTAAGATGCTGTCTAGGTTTGTCATTGCTTTTCTCCCAAGAAGCAGGCATCTTCTAATTTCGTGACTGCTGTCACCATCTGAAGTGATCATGGAACCCAAGAATAGGGGGTTGTGGCTGTCCAAACGTTCCCACCCACAACACAAGGGTTTGGTTGCCAGGCCACACCCTTTGAGGGAGGACCCGATATACAATTATTCAGACATGCAGCCCATGTGTCATCTTTGACTCCTCCTCTTCTTTCTTCTACATCCAATTCAGTCATTTCTTCCTGTCCAACTGACTACAAAAATAGCTTTCCCCTTTGAAGTCGTTCCTTATCTATCCTACTGCTTTCTATGCTGCTGTCTGTCCAGAGGCATAGCAAGCCCCGGTGGTACCCGGGGCGGAAATTTTTTTTGTCACCCCCCCACCACTTTAATTTAAATTTAAAAAAAAAAAGTGTCACCCCCCCTCTGATGGTGCCACTTTGCGAGGTGTGGGGGTTTTGTGTGTGTGTGTCTATTATCTCTTTTTTTCAATAAAGTTAAAATTAAAAAAAATAATAAAAATTTAAAAAAATTTAAAAAATTAAAAAAATTTAAAAAGTGTCACCCCCCCTCTGATGTCGCCACTTTGTGAGGTGGGGGGGTTGTGTGTGTGTATTATCTCTTTTTTTCAATGAAGTTAAAATTTAAAAATAAAATAAAATAAATTTTTTTTAAAAAAAATTGTTTTAATTTTTTTTAAAGTGTCACCCCCCTCTGGGGTGGAACCCGGGGCGGCCCGCCCCCCGCCCCCCCCCCCCCGTTGCTATGCCCCTGTGTCTGTCCCATACAAAATAAACAAAAAATTCTTCTAGCTCAGGTGTGGAAGCAAGAGCTAACCCCAACGATCGAGGAATGGCAACAAAAAATGGTAGAATACATGAAAATAGCTAGACTGACATCTTTAATTCGCCAGCAGGGAAGTGAAACATATGAGAAAGAATGGAAAAAGTTTGAGGTATATATAGCAAAGATTAACGAAAAATAAAATTACCAGTGTAACGAAAGACACCTCGCAACAGTAATTACACATCTCTTTATTCGCAGTTCAAGTGAAACAACAAATATAATTTACAGATAAAAGGATACAATTAAGACATATGTAAGACATACAGAAAATACATTGGAAAAATACAGAATTAAATGTTTAAATAATCCAAGTGATCTGAATAATTTAGGAGCGATGTTTGATGTATTATATAAGGAGAGTTAAACCGTGGATAAGGACAAATGGTATTAATTTCTTTTCAAAGCAGAGGAAGGAAGTGTGGAAGTCAATTCTGGCTGTTAAGTGTACTTGTATATTTTGTTTTTTGTTAATTCTAAAGTGTGTTATAAATGTATTGGCAAAATTACATACATATGTATGATTCTAAAAGGTGAATTAGGACTGATTTCTAGTAATTATGCAAATTATTAATAAAGATCATTTAAAAAAAACTGTGTGTGTGTGTGTGTGTGTGTGTGTGTGTGTGAATCCTGACTAATCAAACAGCAACATAAAGCAAAAAAAGCAAAAATAAAATAATAAAAATGAAGGTGGCAGACTTAAATAAACTTCATGATCAGTCAATATATGCCCCAAATCTAAAAGCTGTGTTCCTCTCACAGAGCTGCAAGCTCCAGAGTTCCCAAGGAAGAGGAACTAACCTATCTGCACCCTTAATAAACTCCAGTTCCCAGGATTTTAGAGGGGGAGTCATGACTGTGTAAATAGGTTTGATATTGCTTTAAATGTATGGTGCAGATGGGGCCTGAAACCACAAGGAGATGAACATCTGGGGTAGAGAGGGAAAGGGAGAGGGCAAGGGAGACGATTATGAAGTCACATGGAGTCTATGTGACTTCATTGAGCTAGAAGGGACTTGAGTTCAACATTCTGCCTTGCAGGGGCTTGAACCCATGACCCTGGCCAGAAAATGAAAGCCATGGTAGGAACTGGGGACAGCCAGACACCTTTGACTTCCTCTTTCTGGGAACACCTTCCTGAACCACCCAGAGAGCAAACGGGTCGCATGTGAGAGTGGGTATTAGAAGAGGGGAAAGGAAGCGCCCCCTTCTCCATCCAAAATGGCTCAACCCGAAGAGAGAAAGCAAACGTAAGAGCAAGGCAAAGAGGACCTCCAGACCAGCGCTAGTCTTGGGTGGGATCCAGCCACATCCCAGCAAATCCCGGTTGTGCAGTGGAGGGCGATTGGGAGGCCTTGCACAACAAACCCACTCCCCCCAAAAGAAGGGACTTTCTACAACAAGAGATGAGAAAGGGCACTGGAAAGTGTGGGGTAATGCTGGCTTGAAGCAACATCGCTCACATGCACAGCATACGTTGAAAGCACATGGCCTCCTCCAAAGAACCTAGAGAACTGCAGTTTACCCCTCACAGCGCTACAATTCCCAGGACCCATAACAAATGACAGATTTGTCTGTGAGATTGTCTTCCCTCATACATGCCCTCTTCGACTGCTTTGGTCTGTGGAACTGGAACTGTTACAGGAGCCACATAAAACCGATTCTGCATCTGTAAGAAACTGATCTTGGAATGTGGTGGCCTCTACACTTTGGAACTCCCTGCCGATTGATATCCTGCAGCCAGCTTCTTTAGTTTCCAAGAGGCGATGGTTGTAGCCCCAGACTTCTTTATTTTCCAAGAGGCGATGGTTGTAGCCCAAGACTTCTTTGTTTTCCAAGAGGCGATGGTTGTAGCCCAAGACTTCTTTATTTTCCAAGAGGCGATGGTTGTAGCCCAAGACTTCTTTATTTTCCAAGAGGCGATGGTTGTAGCCCAAGACTTCTTTGTTTTCCAAGAGGCGATGGTTGTAGCCCAAGACTTCTTTATTTTCCAAGAGGCGATGGTTGTAGCCCAAGACTTCTTTATTTTCAAAGAGGTGATGTTGTAGCCGCGCTTTGTCATTGGAAAGCGCAGGCATGGGACACCAACCATTTAGTCGACGATCCAGCACTTCTGGGGCGAATCAGAAGTGAGCTCAATGGAGAGGATGTAATTGGTGGATTGGCCATTGCCTCTCCCAGCAATGGTTCCGAATACGGCGCACAGGTGAATACCCTTGTGTAGAATTTTGGCACCCTCGCCAAAAATGGGCAGGGAGTCATATAGGATTTTGGGAAAAGGCTCTCCAATCTGCATGGTCTCCCTGTCCCTGCAGGGCTCTTCCAGATAAAGCCCTTTCATGTAGGCTCCATCTTCAAGCAGTTGAGTCATACTGTGCTCCTGTATCATCACCTAAATTGGGTGGGGGGAGGAGAGAAAAGATGGTATATTAAAACCTGACCTAGGTCTTGCAGAAGGAAGGTCCTATCCAGTGCTAGTTGCTAGCCATGGCAAGGAATGTCTCCTGTTGGTTACCAAGTTTGATTTTTGCATAGTATACAGGAGCTCTTAAACATGGAATGAAATTGTTTTACTTACCTGAAATTCAAGTCCATGCACGCTACACCTGAAACCCTGGAGAGCTGCTGCCAGTCAGTGCAGACAGCACTAAGTTAGATGGACCAACGACAGCTTCCTATTTTGCTAATCATGGAGGTTTTTTATCAACCTCCTGATCCTAAATCAGGTGTCCCTTCAGATAACAAACACACAACAGTACAGGATTCTATAGCAAGAGCAGTGGCAGTCGTAGATAATGGCTAGTTGTGATTGGGTGAAATGTGTTATGGAAAGAGTTAATGTGGTCTGGAATCCTGGGATGTCAGCACAGCAGGCAGTTCTTTTCCAGTTAGGTCTGTTATCAACTGCAGAGAGGGAGTTTTACTGTGAGTTTGTTTTATACTGCTATGTGCCTCAGAATAAGTCTGTAAAATCTCAGAAAATCTCAAAATCTCAGAAATCTGCCACTTTCTCTCGTGTGTGTGTGTTTTCAGTGGGTTTTTTCTGGGGGGACGCAGGGGTACGTGTACCCCTAAACATTTTGTGAATCTAACGGGAGAAACTAAAATTTTAAACATGTTATTTTCTTCTCTAGCACTGTGAATCGTCAGTTCTGTTGCTACTCCCGATGGCGGCCTCATTTCCTGAGTCTCAGACAGAAGCGAGCGTTTAATGTGTGAAGTAGTAAGTAGAGCCATAAAAATTCAGTCTGTTTTAATTAGCAGCATCCATATAACTTAAGGATAGAGCTAAAGAAGAATCAGTGCCACTATTTGCGGTAGCCCATCCTCTAAAGTAGTGATATCCTTATATCAAATAATTTTATATAATGGTTAAAGTTTATATTTCTAGTATATATTTAGATTGTATTTTGGATTGCCTTTATGTATATATGTGTGCGCTGGTCGAGGACTGTAACAATCTATCTATCTATCTATCTATCTATCTATCTATCTATCTATCTATTTATCTATCTATCTATCTGTGCAAAGTAGGAGTTGGAATCTAGCCTCAGGTATTGCATGTTCTTTGTACTTTTGTCCATTTACTGTATTTATTTTCCCCAATTTGAACTATAAAATGGTGATTTCTTGAGTCAAAATGAGAGTACCCCTAAACATATTTTTTTTAGGAGGGGAAACACTGTATGTTTTAGTATACCAACTAAAGTAATGTGTTATGTTTAAACTCCTGGGGCAGCTTCTGCGTATATAAAACCACAACATGTGCTCTCTTGAAGAGAAGCACATTCCTCACGGTCCATTTACCTCAGAAAAGTGGCCTCAAATCTAAAATGTCATCAGCAATGGCACTGATGGAAATAATGGTCAGGTAACTTGTGAAACAAGGGACCCAGGTGGCACTGTGGGTTAAACCACTGAGCGTAGGGCTTGCCGATCAGAAGGTCGGCAGTTCGAATCCCTGCGACGGGGTGAGCTCCCGTTGCTCGGTCCCTGCTCCTGCCAACCTAGCAGTTCGAAAGCGTGTCAAAGTGCAAGTAGATAAATAGGAACCGCTCCGGCGGGAAGGTAAACGGCGTTTCCGTGCACTGCTCTGGTTCGCCAGAAGCGGCTTAGTCATGCTGGCCACATGACCTGGAAGCTGTACGCCGGCTCTCGGCCAATAAAGCAAGATGAGCGCCACAACCCCAGAGTCGTCCGTGACTGGACCTAATGGTCAGGGGTCTCTTTACCTTACCTAACTTGTGAAACACCCTGTAAGACACAAAGGAAGACAGTAATAATAATAATAATAATAATAATTATTTATTATTATTATTTGTACCCCGCCCATCTGGCTGGGTCCTCCCAGCCACTCTGGGCGGCCTCCAACAGATATTAAAATACATTAAAATATCACAGGTTAAAAGCTTCCCTAAGTCTCAATGCAGCTTTGCCATTCCTTCTGGTGACCACAGGCAGAAAGTTGAAACTGCTGGTAAAGGTGTGGCAAGGTCACGTCACGTCAGATGTTATAGGTCTACAACTCCCAGCATCGCTGACCACTAGTTAGTTAGGGATGATGGGAATTGTAGTCCAACAGTATTGGGGACCCAAGGTTGAGAAAGGCTGTCCTATTGCATTTAATCTGACATCATACCTGTAATATCATTCCTTCCACCTCCTGGAGGCACCATTGCTGAAAGGAGCAGAACCTCAACAAGAGCGAGCCTTGAGGTGTCCTTCTTGTTGTAACAGTGGCAGTGATCAATCCATTGCCTAAGGAGTTCTACAGGAGGCTGGGCTCCATACACCTCCTTGGCAGGCATATTTAAGATATCTAGGAAGAATATAGATACATTTATTTTCCAAAGACAAAAACTAACTCCCTCTCCCCATCACCAAGAGCAAGCAAAGAAAGGGAGAGGATGAGGATGAGGCTATTAGCCTCAATGGTCAGGGGCAGTAATGCTTTGAACACCAACACCAGGAGCAGAGGAGTGCTCTTGTGCTCAGATTCTACTTGCAGGGTTCCCAGAGGCATCAGGGCAGCCAGGATGCTGGGCAAGATGGACCATTCGCCTGGTCCAGGGCTCTTCTTATGTTCTTTAGAGAAGGAATAAGAGCCTTTTCTAGATCGAACTTTTATTTGTTATCAAAAGCAGTGGGAGCATAGCTGTCAACTTTCGGATTTGAAAATAAGGGATTTTTCCCAACTTTCAGATTTGAAAATAAGGGATGCTGCGAGGGCGGTGCAAAGGCACCAAGTAGCCTCGCCACCCTACGCTCCAGTGGCTGCGCGCAAACGGGTGAGCGAAAGAGCGAGCGCATAGACGGCAGGCAGGCTGTCTGTCTGGTTGGGCGTGAGGCTCTGGCTGCACAAGGCATGCAAGCTCTGCCCCCAGTCGGTCTCAGACTCCTTATTGGCAGCCGAGCAACGCAGCTGAGGAGCCTCCCTGGCCGGCAGGGAGGGAGAGGAGCTGCTTCCTTTGAAATCCGGGAAATTTAAGGGATATCAACAATCCAGGATAGCAGCGGGAAACGGCATTGGAATAAGGGAGTTTCCTGCAAAAAAAGGGAGGGTTGACAGCTATGAGTGGGAGTGGGGAGGGACTGATTTTCAGAATGAAAGTAGCACAGGGAACCTCCCACTAGGCCTGGGCGATGTATCGATACATCACCAGTCTCAGGGCCAGAGCATGATGTCACCTTCACCCAGCAGTCAGGAGTGGCAGTTGTTACACCTGTCATATACCATCGGGTGAAGGTGCCATTGCACTCTGGTCCTCAAACCGAGGGAGAAATGAGTTGTGATGCGCCAGAGCGGATGGAGTTCGTTTTTTACTTGATGTGCTGGGCACTGACGGTGGAGGGACCATGTCTGAAACAGAAATCAAGCCAGTAACTATATTCAGTATTCAGTGCTATTGTTGATTTCATTGATGGTAGCCCCCCACCGCTGCCAATTTGCATTGTGTTTCCTTTGCACTGAAATCAATATTGTGGAACAACGTAATAAATGGTTCTAGCCAACTTAGCTCTACTCAGAGTAGACCCCTTGAAAGTAATGGTCAGGACTTGTTAATTTCAACAGGGTTATTTTCTGAGTACAGATTGCAATGTAGCTGCTCAGCTGCTCTGACCCTTGATATTGGTCTGGCCAATCAGATAAGGTCAGCCTGAGCAATTATGAGGCCATCAATGCAAATGGTTTCCCTTTCCTCCATCAGGGATTGTTTGCTCCTCCTTCGCAATATACTTTGTCCACATGTTCCATTGTCCGATGGCTAGCAACTGTCCTTGTAAACGGTCCCTCTGGTAAGCTCAGTTCAAGGCAGCAAGGCTGACTTTGCCTATTATTCCAGATTGCAAAATCTGGATATGTTTCTATATATGCCTTCTAACCAAACAGAAACAACCCAAATGCTGCCAAATCATGATTTTGGCACAGAAGGGCAGCTACAGCAGCAGCCCACCAATAATTTCTGTCTCCCAGTTGTGTAACAATAGCAGCAACTCCCCATTCCACACACCACTTTCACCACTGCAAAAGTAAAGAAAAAGTAAAGAAAACCGTAGGGAAGACCAGGAATGGATTTTTCTGTGAAAACAAATTCCTAGGCTGAGAAATTGCAGTCAGAGGCAGGGATGGAAGGCTCTGTCAGTTTCAGTTCTCTTTCAGTTACTCTAAGGCTATCAGAGAGTTCCTATGACCTTCCATATATCGTTGAACATGAACTCTCATCATTCAATTATTATTACTTTGATATCTGTATATATTATTTATATTGTTGCATTTATTACCTTTGTATCGACATGCACCATTTTATGAATTGTTGCATACAACCCTGTGATTCTTAAGGTTGAAGGGTGGGGTATAAATTAAATAACAGCATAAATAATCCCAGGTCATTCTGCTTGGGGATTATGGGAGCTGGGGGTTCCCCATCCCTGGTGTTCAGGATGATCAGCTCCTTTCTTAATCTCTGGGACCAAAACAATTCAATGCCCATACTGGAGATATGATGTTTCATGATGCATAAGCAAAGCCATTTATTTAAATTCGCATGATTTGATTTCAGACCTCTTTCCAGAAATTGGATTTTGTTGGTTAGATTTCCAAGTTTGGGACGTGGATGGTTACGCCAGCTGCTGCAGCCCGTCGTGGCAGGCTCTGACCCCCAGGAAGCAACGCTGCGACTAGGTGGCCGGCTGCTGGGGAATTCCTATGCCGGCCGCTTCGATTGGCAGGCTTTCCCACTATCCAAACTACACTCGGAATCAAGAGTTGGTGGGTCCTCACCAAGGCAACCAGGAAAAGACCACGCAGTCACAGAGTGGACATGGTCATCTATTTAAAAAGAAGAGTAGATGAAGATGGTTCTTTGACAGAAAGCATAGTCACCCATGTAGACCTGTGTCTTGGGGTGGATCCAGTAGTCCTAGGCTCAACTCTATCATGTGCCAGCCCTCCTCCAGGCCCCCAATGCCTAAGCCAAATCCAACCTACACCCGGAATCAAGAGTTGGTGCGTCCTCACCAAGGCAACCAGGAAAAGACCACGCAGCCACAGAGTGGACATGGTCATATATTAAAAAACGAAGAGCAGGTGAAGATGGTTCTTAGACAGGAGGCACAGTCAACAACTTGAGTAGGGATCAGTGAACTCCGCCTGACAAACTACTTATTGGGCCAGGGATCATCAAACATTTGCAGCAGGGGGCTGGGTTCACTGTCCCTCAGACCTTGTGGGGGGCTGGAATACACACACACACACACACACACACACACACACACACACACATATACATATCTGGGGACTGAAAGGAGAAGCAATCGGGGGTCGACCCCAGCCCTGTGCAGCGGGGATCCCGGCGGAGGGGGGCTTCTCTCTCTCTCTCTCCCCCTCCTCCTGCTTTCCTACCTCCTCCGCGTACGCTAAAAGCCCTTCACGGCGCAGCCTTACCTGTGCAGGAAGAGAAAGATGGGGGCAATACTGGAATTCGTTGGCTCTGCCTTCTGCCCTACCAGTCCCAGTGGTGGCTGGTGTGGTTCTCCCCTCCCACCCCCACCTCTGCCTCAATATTGGGAATTGTTCCACAGTGAGAATCTGGGGGATTTTCCGTTGGGGAATCCCTGCCTGCCCCTCCCCGCAATTACTGTTTTTCTGGGGGGAGGAATTACTATGAAAACAGTTCTAAGGCCACATGCACACCATACCTTTAAAGCACATGCTCCCAGCTAAGAATTCCCAGTTTCCTTAATAAGCTACAGCCCCCAGGATTCTTTGGGAGAAGGAAGCCAAGTGCTTTAACGAGAGAAGGCTGATGATCTGAGCATGGGGGGCAGGATGACATCGGATATTGGCCCTTGCTCATCAGGTGTGTTTGAGATGTCAGCATAGCTTGCAGGTGAAAACATCTGGAGGGGGTCACATTGCAGAATGTCCCCCAGAAGCCCACCTCCAAAATCTGGACCAATTTTGCACCTGTGAAAAATCCTGCTTTTGAAAAATGACTAAGACTAGCAATTGGACATATATATAAGTGTGTATGTTGCACTTTTAAAAACAGAAAAGGGCAGCCTGTATTAGTCATTCAACTGTAAATGTACACAGGTTGTACATTGACAATAAAGGTATTATTATTATTATTATTATTATTATTATTATTATTATTATTATTGAAGCCAGGCTCACACTATTATTGAATTCTCTTTTTAAATGTTACATCTGTCTTCACCTATAGTCAGGGCCATCCCAAGACATTTTGGCACCTGAAATACCACTCCCCTCCCCACTAGGGAAGAAGGGGTGAGGGAAGATCTACATCAGGAACAAGGGAGGTGGGAGGAAAGATCAGAATCTGTTCCCCCAGCGGATCCTGCTGCCTGAGGTGGCTGCTTCACCTTGCCTCATGGGTGGGCCATCCTGGCCTGTAGTTGTGTAGAGGCAGGTGTTAAGAATTGCAGTTCAAATTAGACCAGCACATTTCTATGAACAACAAAAGCTTCAGGTTGTTATGTGTGGGAACCTGTACACAAAAAGTCAAAACGGAAGTTTGTTATTTGTGTGCACATACATTAACTAAAAGGCACAAGGTGGAAACAACCAAGAAAAATCCCAATTGGTGGAAAGAAAAAAACCCAATTGAGTTCAGTGAGACACAATTTCAGATAAATGTCAAAACAAAATAAAAAATAAAAAGTGTGCATGCACACGAAAACTCATACCAAGAACAAACTTAGTTGGTCTCTAAGGTGCTAATGGAAGGAATATTCTTTTTTTAAATTTTGTTTTGACTATGGCAGACCAACACGGCTACCTACCTGTAATCAGATAAATGTGTCTAGGATGGCAGCCACACAGTGCAAACCTTACTTCTTACTCAGAAGTAAGCCAACTGGGATTTACTCCCTAGTAGGTGAGTGTAGGATTGCAGCCTTAATCTACTTCTTGCGAGAAGATGAAATGTATTGTTAGCATATTTTTATGTTTCAATAGTGTGTGTCTCAATGTTTATTATTAACACATTTTAAAACATACAGAGTTTGAACTGTGTGCTGGCTGACACTAAACTGTAGATTAAAAAAAAAGATGTTAGGAAAATTTTACTTAACAATTTTAGGTTAAGGAATAAATTCTTCTGATTTACCACTAATGGTTATTCAAAACAAAGTACGAGAAAGTCACTTTTTGGGGACTAGGCTGGGAAGTGGGCTGCTCACAGTTCACAAGGCACTTATATTCAGCTCTCATGAATTTTCTTGAGTCCAAGTATTCTAGCTTTTAAATTAAAAACAAAACATTAAGTAAACCACAGAGAGATGCTTGAGTATGTGATGACAAAAGCACAGATTCAATGTATGTCGATTCATACATCTTTGTTGTTGTTTTGTTGTTGTTTTTAAATAGTTTTTATTGGGTTTTTCACACAAACAAAAACAAAACTCAACATAACATAACATAACATACTTTCAAAGTACAAATGAATAGTACAACAAAAACACGCATTATATTTTCCCTTTCCTCTTTCCCTATCTTGGGGTGACTTCCTCCAGCCTCCCCTGCTGCGTTTCACTGTCTATCAACTTTGGTAATTTCCTCTCATCTTTCATTGTTTCTGTTATCTTACTAATATTCTTGTCTTATAACATCTTAAATCATACATCATACATTTACTTACTTAAACCTAAATCTAATCTGTAGTCTGCCACTTCTTCCAACTTTTCCCTAATTCTCAATCTTACAATAATTCTTTATACTTTAAATTTCTTCCAGTCTTTTTCCACAGTCTCCTCCCTCTGGTCATGGAGTTTCCCTGTCAGTTCGATTCATACATCTTTGGTACCTGTCTACCAAAACATCTCTGTGGGCTAATGGAGAGATGCCACAGGTTCTTCCACCATCACCAGCAAGCCTGCTGCTTCTACAGTTTGGCATTTGTCAGACTCAGGAAGATGCTATGCAGATGCTGCTAATGACATGCAAATTAGTGCCAACTCTTCCATCTAGTGAGGTATTTCCAATGTGGCCTTCAGACACCCATGCAAGCTACTACCGGTACTAAGAGCTGCTGATATTTCTCATATACCTGTGTATGTGTGTGTTTGCTGTGATCATAACTGCTGACTGTGCGTATTAATCTGCAAAGTCAGTATGCACTTTTCAGCTACTTTGCATACACTTCAACTCAGCACACTTGCTGCAACATCTTTAGTGTGAGAGCCCCAGCCTTGGTGCAAAATCCATTTTTTATTTAAGCCCATTGAAACTCTTATGAGCACTTTAAACCCTAGCAGCTTGCTGAAGAATCCAGTGTACTGTACGTATATTTCTTCACTTTTTCTTTTTTATGTTGCTTTTTGTGTCAGCATGTTTTCATTGGCTAAATCTTGTTGGATTGAATTGCATCAATCTTTGCACCATTGATTAAACCAGATTTTTAAAAGATGTACCTGCTAAAGAGATTCTCTTAGACTGGGAGCTATAGATTGAGATTAGCTGAGGTGGCAGGATACTATATTGTTCATAGAACCATAGAATTTCATCATGTGCAAGGACCGTTACAAAAACACGCCGGCTATAATAGCTTCAAGAGAATGAAACACTTTTATTAAATTATGCTAAGAATAATTCCCACATGGTGGCAAATATTCAGCATATGCTTGTTTGGTAAATTTCTTCATAATTAAGATAAGATAAGATAATTTATTTACTGTCATTGCACAAGTACAAGCACAACGCTATACAAGTGCAACGAAATTGCATGCCATCCCGTAAAAGAAAAAAAGAAAAGAAAAAAAGAAAAGAAAAAAGCACAAAACGCACACATACCAAAAAGGCCACACATACACATACACCCATCACAGCTCTCCAAGGTCATATTATCTGGTTACAGCATTTAAGATGGTCATAGCTCTTGGGTAGAAACTGTTCTTCAGTCTATTTGTTCTTGATCTAATTGTTCTATATCTTCTACCCGAAGGCAGTGGTGCAAAGAGACGATATCCTGGATGAGATGGATCCTTTAAAATATTGTTAACCTTTTTAAGGCAACGGGAACTGTATAGTTCTTCCAGAGATGGGAGAGGATGACCAATAATATTTTGGGCTGTGGTTATGACCTTCTGAAGTACCTTCTTCTCCCTGGCTGTGCAGCTGGAGAACCAAGCACAAATAATAATTCTTGCCAAAAAAAGAAGTCTTTAACAGTGTTTGCATATATTCTTATAAAAATTTATGTCTGCAGTTGCAATAATAAAATACTTGAACTATTGTGGTCTCCCTGATATTTGCAAAACTGTATACTGCACAGTACTGCTAAAACTTACCATTCAGTTTTTACTGTTCTGGTCTGGAAACCAGCTACAAATTTGCTGGTGGATGGGAAAGGTTGGCTCTTTGACACAATCCTACTCAGTAACATGTGTACACATTTATTGTGTGCTCAAAACACTTTGTTGGTATATTTCTCAGCAATGCTGCCATTTGCACATAACGGGGAGCTGAACTCAAATGAGCTGAGCAAACCTTTATTTTAAATTGGGGATATGGGAGTGTGCTTCATTACTGAGGAGTATGTGAAAGAAAACAACGGCAAGAAGGGCGAGTAGAGAAGGTCTGGAGTCTGGACTTTGCTCTTCAGCACTTGGCACCAGGAGGGTCCCGTCGTCGTCTTCCCCAATACTGGTAGGAATATATCTATTTGGTCTAAATGGGAAATACTGTATCTGTCTATCTGCTTTGTGTGCGTGGTGCTTCCCCTCAGTCAGGGTGCTGCTCCGAGAGTTGGTTTTATTAATAATATTTATACGACGTGCAATGACAAAAGTTCTTGGGGCGGTTTGCAACAATAAAATACTGAAATACCAGATGAAATTTAGACTTTACGGAGCTTGCTGAACTGACCGGGAAACTACGCGACGAGAGGGAGGAGGCGATGGAACAAGACTGGAAGAAATTTAAAGTATATTTAAAAGACCATTGTAAGATTTAAAGACAGAAAAAAGCTGGAAGAAATGACAGCGCACAGATTAAAAAATTAGGAGTAAGTAATATAAAGGTATGATTTTAGGTTAAGACTTATATAAGATAAGAACATAAGATACAAATAGGAAAATATATTTAAAGATGAGAAGAAATTACTAAAGATGATTGTCAATGAAACGCAGAAGAGGGGATGTGAGGAAGTCACCCCATTATGATTAGAAAAAATGAAAGGGGAAATTTGATGGATGTTTTGTTATTGTTTATAATAGTTATGTGTTTTTTTGTATGTAGTGTATGTTGTTTATTTGATTTTGCTAAAACCAATAAATATCTTTTAAAAAATAATAATACTGAAATACCACTATTTAGCTGCCCTTTATGGGCACGGGAGTCAACCCCACGGAACGAGAGACGCGTGTCGGGTGGTCACCTGGCCTCTTTTGACACAGGCCCCGCGGCGTCGGCCCGCGTTCTTGCAGGTTGGGGTTGGCAGAAAAGACACGTGTGCGTGTGAGTGAGCGAGCGAGCGAGGGAGACGAAGGAATGTCAAAGGCCCGTCGCTTCGCGCTCTGACCCGGAGGATCCCCCTGGCCCTCCTCGCCGAGGAACACGCCGCCCTCCACGGGAAAGGAGGGCGGCCGGGCGGCCCTCTCGGAGCCTCGTGCCGGCCTTGGGGCGCGCGCGAAGCCCGGCAGCCGCCGCGCGGGCCTCGGTTCCAGGCGGGACCGTTAGAGCGGGCGGGCGGGCGGGCGCAGAGCGAAGCGGAGAAGGCGCCGGGCAGCCGCGTCGCCATGAAACTGTTAGCGGCGGCGTCGCTGCTCCTCTTCGTCGCGGGCCTCGGTGAGTGAGGGACCCCGGACTGGCAGCGTTTATTTGTGGGACAAGCCCAAGTTGCGGCCTCCAGGCGCTGTTGGACTACAACTTCCATCATCCCTTTCATCTGGGCCTGCTAGCTAGGGGATGATGGGAGTTGTAGTCCAGAAACACCTGGGGGAACCCCCAGGTTGAGAAAGGCCCGAGCACGTAGCTGTCTATCATAAAATGAACATTAAAAAAAAAAAACCCTCAAGGCAGTTTGCAAAAAGATGATAACACTGAGAAGAAATCACAACCCTGCTTTAAAACATACAAAAGTTAAAATACTAAAATCCTCAGGTTTCTCAGCGTCTCTTGAGAGCAGGAACGCTTTGCGCAGGCGCCTGCTTGGTCTCAAGAGGCAGGGAGTTCCCAAGGGCAGGTGCTGAGCAACATGTGGCACCAACCTGTCAAAGCAGCCCCCTGGGCACAAGTGGGGCAGGTCTGGCAGGTAAACAGGTCCCTATTTGTTAAGGACTTTACCTTGATCTTAGGGATGCGGGTGGCGCTGTGGGTTAAACCACAGAGCCTTGGGCTTGCCGATCAGAAGGTCGGCGGTTCAAATCCCCGCAACAGGGTGAGCTCCTGTTGCTCGGTCCCTGCTCCTGCCAACCTAGCAGTTCGAAAGCACGTCAAAGTGCAAGTAGATAAATAGGTACTGCTCCAGCGGGAAGGTAAACGGCGTTTCCGTGCGCTGCTCTGGTTTGCCAGAAGCAGCTTAGTCATGCTGGCCACGTGACCTGGAAGCTGTACGCCGGCTCCCTCGGCCAATAATGCAAGATGAGCACCGCAACCCCAGAGTCGGACACGACTGGACCTAATGGTCAGGGGTCCCTTTACCTTACTTACTTTTCCTTTATTCGACCGATAGTCAGAAAAACATTTCTCAATAAAAACATCAAAGGATACACAAGTAAAAACAAAACAAAACACGGGCAGCATTATTAACATTATACAGGTAAACCCACATCGAGGCATTCGATTTTACGCTTCAGACACTTAAGCACCAGGAAGAGGAATTTAGCCACTGATAAGGCTATTTTCCCAGAGGGCTTGTTCAGCAGATATGCAACCTGCCTTTCTCTTGATCGAAAACTAAGATGGGATAAATAGGGGCTATGAGATATTGCCTTAGCTCAGCGTAAAAGGGGCAACTCAGTAGGATATGTTCCGTAGACTCCACCTCTCCTAAATCACAGTGGCACGTTCTCTGACTATATGGGACTCCTCTAAATCTCCCCCTCAATACCGCCGAGTCAAGAACATTCAGCCTGGCCGCAGTGAGAAGTCTACGATATTCCAGATATTTGATATCCGCAAGATAGCGGGCTGGTACGGCCTGGTACACCTGCTCCCCCAGAAACATCCCAGGCTTCACGCGGGCTATGTCTTCTTGCCTGGCGATGTCCCCCAGTCTCTGAGCGATCACCACTTTGGCCTTGCTATATGTCATAGACTCTATATAAAGGGAGGACAGTCCGCACTTCTGCACTTCCTCTAACACCTCCCCTTCCCATGGTGATTTGAAATTATCCTTCAGTATCAGGGGAGCCAAACCCACCGGTCTGAAGCATAGTTTAAGCCATAGCCATAATTTCACCTTCAGGGCCACATACCTAAAGGCTTGGCAGCCAGTCTCCAATCTCATGACCACACCCGCAACAGAAGGAATCCTGAGGACGGCCCTGAGAAATTGCGATTGAATCGATTCCAATCTGATAAAATCCCTGCGTAAACCCACGGCAATGCCCACCAGTAGTAGTGGGAGGACCTTCGCCTGGAAGAGTCTCAAAGCCACTTCCACTGTCTGTGCCTGTTTTTTGGCATAAAGGGACCTAATCAGCAAGGCTGCTTTAGATGCATTTGCAGCTATGTATTCTCTGTGTGCCAAGAAGGACCTGTTTGAACGTACTACCTGGCCCAGGTATTTGAAGCAGCTAACCTGTTCCAGAGGGATACCATTAATCGACCACAGATGGGGTTTCGGACGGGCAGCAAAGACCATTATTTTGGTCTTGGTATAATTAAGTTGGAACTCATGTTGGATCTCATATTCATGGAGTGCTCGAAGCATTCTCCTCAGCCCAATGGGTGAAATAGCTAAAAGGGAGGCATCGTCCGCATACAGGAGGACATTCAGGGCTCGACCTGCTAATTTTGGCGGATGGTAAGCAGCATTGGCCATGTGGGCCACTAGCGAGTTAATGTAAAAATTGAACAGGGCGGGGGCTAGCAAACAGCCCTGTCTTACCCCTCTAGTGGTGGCAGCCGAGTTGGAAACAAGCCCATTGTTGTCTAACCTAATTCTCAAGGAGGTATCTGTGTGCAGATTTATAATCAGGAGAAGAAGGCGGCGGTCAATAGATGTCGCTGCCAATTTTGTCCATAGCTGATCCCTGGGGATTTGGTCAAAGGCTTGCTTAAAGTCGATAAAGGCGACATGGAGGGATTTTAGGCCTTTGCCTGCATACTTATCAGCTAGATGGTTCAAGATTAGAATTTGGTCTGTTGTTGATCTTCCAGGGCGAAAACCCGCCTGTTCCTCTGCGATGATATTATTGCTCTCCATCCAGCATGATAATTTATTAAGCAAATACCTTGAATAAATTTTCCCGATAACGTTCAGCAGGCTAATTGGCCTAAAATTGGCCGGGTCAGTTCGCGGGCCTTTCTTATGTATTAATACAATCAACGCAGACTTCCAGCTTGATGGGAATTTTGCTGATTTGTTTATATAAGTATAAAGTGCAGCTAGGAGTGGACACCACCAATCCTTGTTGGCTTTGATGGCATCAATGGATATGAGGTCATCTCCAGGTGCCTTGCCCGTCTTGAATTGGTCTATAAGTATTTCCACTTCCGGGCAGGTAACTGGATCCCACTCCGGCAGGGGGGCCAGATCTAACCTTCCTCCGCCAGCAGCATGAGCTGCATACAGGTCGGAAAAGAAACTTTCCCAAGTGTCGGCTGAGATTTGCGGTTCTATCCTTGACAGTGGTCTGCCCAAATATCGGGAGATTAGATGCCAAAAGGAGGGGGAATTTCTATTCTCTGCAGCTTCCAGTAGAATATTCCAATTATTCCTTTCTGCCGCAAGCTTCTTTTCTTTTAACAGCGCTTTATATCTCCTCTTGAGGTTCATAAGGTGATTACTGGGCAGAGGATCATTTGATGTTCTGAATGCCAAGAATTCGTTATATAGACAGTTCTTGAAGTGTCTGCATTCTTTGTCAAACCATTCTTTATGGAAGGGCTGGTTACTGTTTGTTACTGGGGCCCGTGCCATGGTTGGCTTTAGCAGTGTTACTAGGTTATCATATATTGGCAGTGGCTCTTCTGCCTGGATAAGGGAATCCCTTGTCACTTGAAGTTGGTCAGACCAAAGGAGTTCTTTCAGCCGTCGGGCCGTTTTAACGGTCCATTTTGAGGCAGTAGGTCTCATCAACAACTGGTCGTTTGTTAAGTGCACACAGGAATACTCATCCAGGTCTTCAGACAAGATCAGGGAAAGTTCTAAGGGGAAATGGTCACTTTCCAGTCTCGTTACCACCCTAAAGTTGGAGATTTTGGGAATCAAGTCTGCTGATGTCCAAATAAAATCAATGGTAGAGGCATGGGCACCTGACCAGAAAGTAAATTCAGCTGGGTAGTCAGAGCTGAGAGCCCTATTTAGCAGATGAAGATTGAGAGCTGACAAGGTTTGTCTACATTTAAAACCTGCATATGTGGCAACGCTGTCTTTAAAGTTCCTAGATAAAAGCTCTGTGGTTACAATGGGTAGTGAGGGGTACTTCTCATATTTAGTGAATAGGGATTGATCAGTATGGGACAACCGGGCATTAAAGTCTCCCGCAAGCAGGAAGGTGGCGTCAGGATATTTCTCGAAGAGAATCTCAAGTGACAATTGAATTTCCTTCCATCTCTGATCAACCAGGTTTTTCTTATAAACTGGGTACAGGTAAACATTAATCACCACAAACACTTCCTCTGCTATAAGTAGCTTTACACCAAGCATGAATGGCGACTGGATGTCAATTTTTTCCGCCTGGAGGTTTATGGCCAGAGAGACAAAAATAGCCAACCCACCTTGCTGTCTGCCAGGTGATAAAGGGTTCTGCTTCGCACTCAAATAGAAGCCCTTATACCCTGATAAGAAGAAATCCTCACAAGCCCATGTCTCTTGCAGTAAGAGGATGCAGCTGCTTTTTATATAGGCAACAAAGGATGGATCCGTCAACTTAGCTTTAATACCAGCTACATTCCAGGATAAAAATGTAAGTGATCTTGTGGTCATCCTCTCTGGTCATGCAGGCACTTGCGGAGTCAATGCAGGCAAGACCACCGGGGGTTGCGTGCTGCGAAGAGGGGCAATAGATTGGAAAAAGGTAGTAATTGTGAGTTGCTTGCCGGTCAGTTTCGACGCACCACTTACCGCAGTAATGACTGATGACTGGGGCTTATTTGATGGGATCTGCGGAGGTAGGTCTTGTTGTATAGGGGTATCACTTAGTGACATATACTCTATATTTGAAGAAGATGAGCCTTTTGGGTCTGCGATTGCTGAGGGGAACATACAGTGCAAGGCAGGCAGGGGGCTTCCTTTTCGGTTTGCCTCCAGGAGGGCGTTCAGCCTTGCCACAGCCTCAGAGTTTGACCAAAGGACTGTCGGATCTCCTACTGTATCCAACACAGTCTTAGCATTCATACTAGCTGTGCAGCCATTTTGAAAATTTGGGGTCAATCCAGCGGGATCCACTTGGGCTTGAGTAAGCCGGTCTTCAGAAGTGTTTAAGTTAGACAGTACTGGATCTGGGAGGGTTTGGCCCCCTTCTTGACAATGGGATGGTCGATTGGCGGTGGGTAAAGAGGAATTAGTAAGCGGCATCTGTGGGGGTGGGAGTATTTCTCCTTGATGCTGGGGTGGAAGTCCCTTTGGCAGTAGAACGCTCGGCACCGACTGGGGGATCTTGGTCACCTCCGGTCGCCGTGATGGCTGCCTAACAGGGGTAAGTGAACTTAAGGTTGTCCCAATAGAGCAACTACGGGTGTTGGAAAAGCATCTTTGTGGAAAAATTCCGTACCAGTTGAGACGGTTGCGAAGTTTATTCAAGCGTGCAGGGAATCTAGGAGAGTTAAATTTAAGAATCAGGCGCATGAATTTTGGAGTCTCCGGGAGCCATTCTAATGATAGAAGGTCTCTATAGGGCAGGTAAGAGGCAGTCAGCATACGTAATGAGGTCACAGCGGCTTTGTGGTTTCTCCAAGCGTAATGCGGATAACAGGAGCGAACAATATTCAGGCATATGTTGTTGGGGATGAGTTGGAGATTAAACGATTGCTGGCCCCTGCTTGCATCCCCCACCCTATAGTCATAAGGTCCCAGGAGAACTGAAGGTACATTCCGAGTCCGGGTTGAGTCTTTAACAAGGGCATTCAGCTTCTCTTCTATCAGTCTGATGGAAGCTGTTAGCACCTTTATCTCCTCAGCCAGCTGAAGGCAAAATCCCTGCAACGTCCGCATCTCCATTGCTTGTACTAAGTCACTTTGAGATTTAAGATGCGGAGAGAGGGCAGGAGAAAGGGAGCTTGGGCTAGCTGCTGTACCTAGCAGCAAGTTGTCTCTTGTTAGAGGGGTGACTAGGGTCGACGGAGATTCCTGAGGAGATTCCTGAGGACAATCTTGTAAGTTGGAGGTGACGGGCGAAGGAGGCACCAAATTGCAAAAAAACTCCTCCAATGACGACATGGAGGGCTCTGTGCTCACAAATGCCGGACCCTGGTCACTAGGCTTCGATATCTTTGGTACAGGTTCTGAGGCATAGATGGTCAGATCTTCCATTGAGGAAGTACGGCCACGCTTTAGGGTCGACATATCAAATCCCTTTAATCAATTCCGTCTCTCTATTTGATAGTTCGTCCCAAGAGTTAAAACTTCGGGCTAACAGGGAGCCCAAGGAAACAGGAAGCGCGGGCAGTGGCTGCCGAAGCAACTAACCAGCTCATTAAAGCTGATTTACAACGCCGGCTTCACTTATATCAGCATTGTGGCTTCCAAACATTCCAAACATTCTCAGCAGCACAGCCTCATACTGTCTTCAAAGAGGGCTTTTAAAAGCGTTTTTTTGTTAAAAAGGATATACGGCAACAACTGGGGAAAAACTTTAAAAGGCAAAACAAAGCGGAGGAGCACCAGCAGGCACGTCTTACCTCGACGCCATCTTGACTCCTCTCCCTCCCTTTACCTTTACCTTGATCTTGGCCAGTGCCGATCTCTGAGCGCAGGCATTCCATGCTGACCAGGCCTCCCTGCTGTCAGCAATCGCGCTGCAGAATTCTGCCCTAACCGCATCTTCCAGCTCAGTCCTTGGGGAAGCCCCACACAGAACACATATGCATCCTAATAGAGATGGGTACAGCAGATGGTTTAAGGCAGGTGTGTGTATCCAGTTGTCAGGTTACTATCTAGGTCACAGTGATGGCTAACCTTGACACTCCAGATGTTTTGGGACTACAACTCCCATCATCCCTGACCACTGATCCTGTTAACTAGGGATGATGGGAGTTGTAGTTCCAAAACATCTGGAGTGTCAAGGTTAGCCATCACTGATCTAGGAAGAGGTGTCAACCTCAGTGTGGAGGTTGAAATGTCCTTTAAAATCTGTATCTGCCTTGAAACATAGGAACCTAGGAAGCTGCATTAACCGAGTCAACCCCTTGGTCCATCTAGCTTAGTCCACACTGACTGGCAGCAGCTCTTCAGGATTTCAGGCAGGAATCTCTCCCAATTCTACCTGGAAATGTCAGGGATAGAACCTACCCCTGCCCCAGGGCCCTTCTCCTTTAAGGGAGAAGTAGCACTTAAAATAGTGCAAAAATGGTGTCTCACACCAATACAATCAGCCCATTTTCGTTCCTCCTGCTCACCAAACTGTTGCGGGAAGTTAGTCTCATATCAACGTATATTTGAGGTGAGAAAGTTCTGGGAGGAAAGTATTTGTCAAAATATATCTCAAAATGTCCAGAGCAGATGCTGCTCGGTCTTCTCACGGGCGATGATGTTAATGTACGGCTCAAATCTCTCAAAAATTCTCTTTTAATAGTGGCTCATAATGGGATACTAGAAGAAGTTGTAAGATGCATCTCTGACAAATTACAGTATTTTCCTGCGTATAAGACTACTTTTTAACCCAGGAAAATCTTCTCAAAAGTCGGGGGTCGTCTTATACGCCGGGTCATATTTCTTATACCGCGAGTATATCCCAAACTCTATATTTTAACTGGAAAAGTTGGGGGTCGTCTTATACGCCCAGTCGTCTTATATGCCGGAAAATACGGTAGTACAATAAAATATGGCAAATAGCACTTGTGGGAAAATCGACTCATGAATAAAATTGGCATAAGGTTTGAAACATAAATACTCTTGCTTTGTTATGCATATGGCTAGAAATGAAAACAGTCTAAAACTTTTTGGTTAACGAACTGTTTATTGCTTTCTATACAAATGGTAGTCTGGGATAAGAACTTATTGTGTTATTTGGATGTTATTTTGGATGTATTGCCTTCTGGGTTAGGGTGGGATTTTTTTTTTACATGTGTACAATGTCATTATATGTTGTAAGGATTTAATAAATGGAAAAAAATAGAAAAAAGAAGAAAGGTACTGATAAAGACATAAGGGTTTGTCTTTCCTGCATCTCTATTCAGTTAGCAATCCTAACTTATATGACGTCAATGTACATGGAATTTCTTATAGAGACAGCCCCCTGCACCCAAGCAGGCTGCAATATAATCTAAGGAACTCTCCAGACTACAGGTAGTTTGTTGTGGGTGTAACCTGCCATATTTCATTAAGGGTGTTTCCAGACTCACTGTTTTCAGTTGGGATTCCGCCGTTTCGCAGCAAATTCAGAATGTGATTGGATGTAATTCTTAGGTGTCTTACGGTGCTGTGACATTTGCGCCTTGTAGAAATTAAATGGCGATTAACTTCTTAGCATTTTTCTTCTTCTCTAGATCATCAAACCTTTTTGGATATCACAATTCCAAAGAAAATTCCATCCAACATGACTGAAGATGGTCTAGGGGAAGATGAGGTATTTGGAATTAAGAAACATACTTATTCAAAAGTTTGTGCTATGGAGTGAACATCTACTCAGTAGATGATATTTTGCACAGTGATTCCTAAGCTTACTGACGCATTTAGAGAAAGTGTAACAGTTGTTGGTCTCTTGCAAATGTTTCTGGCAAGTGAGAGCAATCTATCCCCATGTTCTCCACCCAACTGATTAACAGCATACAGAAGTGAAAGGAGTACAAGTCCAAACCCCTTAAGTGACTGGAACAATCTGTGACATTGTGATATTTGAAAAGCTGTAGTCAGGGCCATTGTATTTATTTAGCAAATAAGTACTAACCACACATTTTCATTCTGAGCTGACTGGGTGGCTGTTGTGCTTTGAATGAAACTTTTCCTTTTCCGATTTTTTGTTGGGTCTGGTAGACTTCAGGAGATTTGCACTGTGGGATTCTTTTCCCACTTTGCTGTTACTGACTCAGTGTGAGTGGATTTAGAAAACGGTAACCCTTGTAATTGTGACAATGATACTTGTGTGCAACTGAGTTGAAGCCACAGAAAATGGAGAGTTTCATTCCCTTCCTGTCAAATCTCCCCCCATTGGCTTCTCTGGGCCCCAGACACAGGCAAGAAACATCATTTAGTTAAGCAAGGCTGAAATTATAACCCCACCCACAGAGCCTAGGGCTTGCTGATCAGAAGGTCGGCGGTTCGAATCCCTGCAACGGGGTGAGCTCCTGTTGCTGGGTCCCAGCTCCTGCCAACCTAGCAGTTTGAAAGCACGTCAAAGTGCAAGTAGATAAATAGGTACCGCTCTGGCGGGAAGGTAAATGGCGTTTCCATGCGCTGCTCTGGTTCGCCAGAACTGACTTTGTCATGCTGGCCACATGACCCAGAAGCTGTACGCCGGCTCTCGGCCAATAAAGCGAGATGAGCACCGCAACCCCAGTCGGACATGACTGGACCTAATGGTCAGGGGTCCCTTTACCTTTACCTTACTGGAGTAAGTGCCATTGAATTAATTGGATTTACTTTTGAGTAGATATAGTGATATAGATATAAGGGACGCGGGTGGCGCTGTGGGTTAAACCGCAGAGCCTAGGGCTTGCCGATCAGAAGGTTGGCGGAATCCCCACGACGGGGTGAGCTCCCGTTGCTCGGTCCCTGCTCCTGCCAACCTAGCAGTTCGAAAGCACGTCAAAGTGCAAGTAGATAAATAGGTACCGCTCCGGCGGGAAGGTAAACAGCGTTTCCGTGCACTGCTCTGGTTCGCCAGAAGCGACTTCGTCATGCTGGCCACATGACCCGGAAGCTGTACGCCGGCTCCCTCGGCCAATAATGCAAGATGAGCGCCGCAACCCCAGAGTCGGTCACGACTGGACCTAATGGCCGGGGTCCCTTTACCTAGATATAGTGAGGGTTGTGTTGTAAGTTGTTTTTCAAAATGAGTTTTCTTCTCAACCATTGTTTCATCGCCCTCAGCTCCAGGGAAAACCACGGGGCTGTCCGGGCTTCATGCAATCGGAGAGGGCACTTTGGAACCAGACAGCCAATAGCCCTGGCTCCGCCAATCTCTGGGCAGCAGCAACAGCAGAAGTCCTTGAGATCTCTTCAGGCTCCGCCCCAAGCCAGGTGGAAAGAGACCAGGCAGGGCCCTTAAGGCTCTTCCCAGGCAGTCCTCCTGAGATAAAGAGGCTCAGCCAATTGCTGCCATAGCTATTCTGCCATCATCAAATACATTTCAATAGAGACTGTTCGTTTCATTTGTAAAAATACTGTTTCAACATACCCTTCTGATTGATTTTTTTGTTTTGTTTTTAATTGTCCAGAGCACACAGACTTACATTATTACAGTAAAAAAGAAGACATATATAATTCACCTGCAGCAACAGTAAGTGACTCCCTACTCTTAACCCTTTGGCTTATAGGAAGGTTGTAGCTCAGTGGCAAAGCATGGAGAAGGTCCCGAGTTCAGTCTCCAGTGTCTCTAGGCAGAGACCCCATCTGAAACCCTGGAGAACCATGGCTTGTCTTGGCGTGTCACGTGACCCAGGCCACTTACTAATCTGCACCTGATTTTGATTTCAGGAGTCCATAATGGCTAGCTCCAGAAGGTGATCAGATTGGGCCTTTTCTAGCCCACTACTTACCTCAACTGGGCCGCTGGTCTTATTTTGCTCAGAACTGTCCAGAAGGTCAGAGACAGTATGAGAATTCTCAGTTTATGCCTGCTCTAGACAAAAGCGACCCACAAAAGATTTATTTGTTTATTTCTTAGGAAGCATCTTACCCAAACTGTTCAGGAGCAAGCTCCAGGAATGGCTTACAAGGGATCAAAGAAGCCCAATAGCCATAGCTGTCAACTTTTCCCTTTTTTGGCAGGAAATTCCCTTATTCCGAATAGGATTCCTCGCGAGAAAAGGGAAAGGTTGACAGCTATGCCAATACAGTGATCCCTCGACTTACGAATGCCCCGACTTCCGTATTTTTCGAGTTACGAGGGATCAAAGGGGCCGCGCACTTCCGAATTTTTTCGACTTCCGAAAGGAAGTCGTGGCCGTTTTAGATAGGGTTTCCTCGGCCTACGAAGTTTAGATAGGTTTTTTTTTCGACCTACGAATTTTTCCCCCATGCATTCCTATGGGGACTCGACTTACGATTTTTTCGACATCCGACGGTCCCGTCGGAACGGATTACCTTCGTAAGTCGAGGGTCCACTGTAGTAGTAGTAGCAGTAGTAGTAGTAGTAGTAACACAATAAAAAATGACAACACATACATAACAATGGAACTTCCTAAGAAAACAGCATGGTGGCAAAAATTCCAGCAATGATTAAAAATGAATCTAAAAGGCCTGT
Organism: Darevskia armeniaca; assembly: GCA_034641395.1. Classification (NCBI taxonomy): domain Eukaryota; kingdom Metazoa; phylum Chordata; class Lepidosauria; order Squamata; family Lacertidae; genus Darevskia; species Darevskia armeniaca. The sequence goes on along the minus strand of JAWWNF010000026.1, from coordinate 907,201 downwards.
GGCACTGAAAGAGAAGAGAGAGACGACATGCGGCAAGCAAGCCTCCTTAGAGAGGGGAACTGACAAGGCTGCAGTCGCCACGAGGCTGTAAGGGGTACTGAGAGAAAGACCTAAAGTTCATGTGAGATTCTGGCCGTCCCGCCAAATTCTGGAGCCAGCCTGGTTTATAATTTATGCTGTCATTCCTATTTCTGTCTTTAAACGCCAGCTTCCAAAATGTCATTCCACAATTCCAACATGCTGTTATGCTTTAGTTTGACCTGGAAACAGAAGTCAGGAGAGGACTATGGACATCAACTACTTTGATTCTTTCTTTTTTCCTTAAAAATTATTGGTTTCGTATAAAACAAATATACCGGTAATAATAGCAATAAAGAAATAACATCAGACTACATTGCTTCTTATTAATTTCCAAGGACATCAAAAGTAAATAAAATACAGTGGTACCTCGGGTTAAGTACCCTGTTTCCCCTTTTTTAATACGTAGTCATAAAGTAAGCCATGGCAGGGTTTTTGTACCTTTGTGAGAAGTAAGACGTACCCCAAAAGTAAGCCATGGTGCCGCCATTGTTCCCGTCGCCTCCTCAGCCCCTCCTGCGTGCGCAGGGAGCCAGCGAACCAGTGAGAGGCATGGGGGGGGGACACACGCCTCTTGTGGAGTTCTGCCCCACCTGCTTAGTGCACAGGGAGAGGCGCGCGGGGGGGAAGACGCCTCTTTCTGCCCCGCCTGTTCCCCGTGCGCAGGGAGCCAGCGAACCAGCAAGAGGCACAGGGGGAAACTCACCTCTTGCGGAGTTCTGCCCCGCCTGCTCAGCGCGCAGGGGGAGGCTGTACCGTACCATACCGACGTAATAAAAATAAGACATCCCCCGAAAATAAGCCACCCTGTGTTTTTTTGAGGAAAAAAAATTATAAGACGGTGTCTTAAAAAGGGGGAAAGACGGTACTTAATTCGTTCCAGAGGTCCGTTCTTAACCTGAAGCGTACTTAACCTGAAGCACCACTTTAGCTAATGGGGCCTCCTGCTGCCGCTGCGCCGCCAGAGCACGATTTCTGTTCTTAGCGGAGTTCTTAACCTGAAGCGTACTTAACCTGAAGCGTACTTAACCCGAGGTACCACTGTATTTAGTTCAACACCCCCTATGGTGTCTCTTGAGAACAACCCTTGGATTTCTTCTATGGAAATTAATGGTTACCATTCAATCCAGTGGGAGGAAAAGCAAACCACTGCAGAGGGAGACAACATTGTGCTGAGAACAACCTTCCCTCCATTCCCTGGCACTGTGTGATCATAGAATCATGGAATTGGATGGGACCCTTGGGTCATCTAGCCCAACCCCCTGCAGTGCTGGGATCTCAGCAGGGTGGATTTGATTTAAATCAAATTGATTAAAATCACGATTTAAATCACTAGTCAGTAAGGCTTGATTTAAATTATTATTATTTTTTACAGAAAGACTCATTCTTGCTGGTATAATCTTAATATTTACAACCATATGAAGGTTTCATTTTTGGAATAATAAATTTTCAGAGTAGTTTTTACAGTTATATCAAAAATTACTGATTTGGTTATACTACTAGAAATACAGAGACAGATAATTATGAAATTATGGTGAGGTTTAATAAGTTAACTGTTTATATTTGGACAACTTTTCTGCTGCACTTTATTGGAAGGAGAAAAATAATCATTTCCTTAATAACCATTTAAACAATTTATTTAACTAAAACAATAACATGATAGCATATGTATCCATGTTTGTTAACTGATGTGGTTAAACATTTTTTTTAAAAAAAACTGAGTTTTAGCACACTTGATAAACTTAAAACAAATCCTTATTTCCTGATGAATAGCCTTTGGACTACAATGTAACTTAAATAGAAGACTATATTTAGAAAGATTTTTCCTCCAAAAGCATTTTATTTTAAAAATCCAATTTAAATCAAAAAAATCCGATTTTTTAAAAAAAATCGTTGATTTTTCTCCACCCTGGATCTCAGCTAAAGCATCCATTACAGAGGGCCATTCACCCTCTGCTTAGAACCCACCCCCCAATGAAAGAGAGCCCACAACCTCCCAAGGTGATCTGGGCCTCACTTATGGGAAGCACTGCAGTAAAGAGCTCTGCCTCCATCATTGTGATAGGCAGTTTGCTACTAGTATTTATGAATGCTGTACATCTCCACTTAGCACTGCCAGCATATTTCAGAAGCATCCCGTTTCTGTTCCTCAGCTTGCTAGCTGACAAAGACAAAGCACAGCGTCCTAGGGGATCTTCATTAGTTACCTCTTCAACCCAACCCTATGAGGCTTTTCCCAGAGGGCAGTCAGGGATTCTTTTTGCAATGCCAACATAAATACCATTCTGTTGTTTTCTTCACAGAACATTTTTGCCCAATGACTTTTGGGTTTATACATACAGCCGAGGCTTTGTTAATCCCAGTTCCCCACATATTCAGGTAAAGGTTCTTAATTCTGTTTGGATGTGATTTCAGACATTTGATTGACTGATTTTAAGTGTTTGTACACCACTTGTCAGATACACCACCTCCCAAAGCAGTGTACGGAATTTTGAGGCAATACAATAGTGTTATGGGTGTGTGGAGTACCATGACTCTCCTAAATTCCTGCATGCAAGATTCTGCCCCACCCCCCCAAAAAAACAGTGTAAAATACAGGCTAACCCTGTCCCCCCCCATGGAGAATTCCCTGCCAGATACCGTATGTTTCGCTCCATAAGACGCACCTGACCATAAGACACACCTAGTTTTTTGAGGAGGAAAGGGGGAAAGCCCCCCTTTTTGAGGATCAGTTCAAAATTGTGCATCTTCTTTTGAAAGAAGAAAAGCCCCATTTGCAAAAGGATCAGCTCAAAGTTGTTGTGCTGCTGCTTTTGCAAAGGAGAAAAGACCCATCTGCAAAAGGAGCAGCTCAAAGTTGTTGTGCTGCCGCTTTTGCAAAGGAGAAAAGACACATTTGCAAAAGGATCAGCTCAAAGCCCTTTCTACAGTTTCCAGACAGATAATCTAATCAGCCAGTCACATGTCGCTAGGGAAACCAACAGCCTCCTCTGCAGAAAGGGAGCCAGCGACCTTATCTCTCTCCCCAATCTCTTGCTGATCACCTGCAAAGCGGCAGCCTTTCAAAAAACCCTTCTCTCTTTGTAAAAGAAAAAGCTCGGTCTTCTTTTGGTCCCTGGGCAAATCAGCTTCAGGGACCATGCATTTGCTCCATAAGACGCACAGACATTTTCCCTGACTTTTTAGGAGGAAAAAAGTGTGTCTTATGGAGCGAAAAATACTGTAAGTCATTAAGAAACAAAGACTGGTCAGCAACAAAGCAGAGGCTGTGCCGGCTGCAAAGGGAGGATAGTTAGCAAAGATAATGCCAGAGGTTGGGCAGAAGAAATTTCAGAATTACCTTGGGCCTGAAGTAAGCAAACAGAAAGAAAGTGTTGGTTTTGCAAACTTGAAGGCGGCGGGGAAAATCCTATTCAGTCTGGAAGCGGCAAGCAGAAGGGAGATATGCAGAGCTATGGCTGAGGTCTCTTTAAAATCTAATAATAATAATAATAAATTATATTTATACTCTGCCCTCCCCAGCCAAGACCGGGCTCAGGGCGGCTAACACCAGGCATAAGAACAATTGATTAAAATACAACTTAAAAACAAAATTAAAATGCAACATTAAAGTGCAGCCTCATTTCAGTAGAAACTCAAATAAAAAACTGTTGGGGAAGAAAGCGTCAAACCTTCACCAAGGCCAACTATCCAGACTGGTCCTACGTGGGCCAGAAAAAAAGCCAGGGAAGTCCCCAAATAGGAGTTAGTTTCATAACAGTAGGAAAAAATGAAAGAGGGGGAAGGGATCAAGTTGGATCCAGGCCAAAGGCCAGGCGGAACAACTCTGTCTTACAGGCCCGGCGGAAAGAAATCAGATCCTGCAGGGCCCTGGTCTTATGAGACAGGTCGTTCCACCAGGTTGGAGCCAGTGTTGAAAAGGCCCTGGCTCTGGTTGAGGCTAATCTAACTTCCTTAGGGCCCGGGACCTCTTTAAAATCTAAGACGCAAGAGATCCTCTTGGAGTGTAATGCTGGGATTCCCACCCCTCTAGAATCAGGATGTATGTATGTGTAAATAAACCATATATCATAAAGGCTAAGGTTACCAGATTTTTTTCAATGAATCCGGGGACACTTTTCAACTTCAATGGATTTTGTATAGGGACTGATTTGTAAATCCGGGGACTGTCCCCGGGAAACGGGGGCGTCTGGTAACCTTAATAAAGACACCCCATTCTCCACTGTGCCTCATTCCCAAAAGGAAACACAGACCCTGGGTTACAGTGTGCCTGCAACCCCTGGAATATCACACTGCTCATGGATATTGCGGTGGCGTGTAGCAATAAAGATTTAACTTCACCACAGAAGAAGATTGTGGAGAAAGGGCATTTTGAGATCAGATAAACCCTTCAGTCTAAACATTGCAAAAAGCCTGGGGGCAAGTAAAAAAAAATATGCATAGGGCATTTGTAAGGTGATGGGGAAGCTTCTCTGGGGAGCAATATCCAAAGGAGGGGTTTCGCAGCAGAACACCCCACACACCCCAGTTACCTCCCACACCTTGCCTCAAATAGCCCAGGGACTCACAGAAAGATCTCTGAAGGAGTTGGTACACAGCTTGGCGGTGCTTCTGGATCCATTGCTGCAACTTAAGGCTCAAGTGGCCTCAGTTGCATTGAGTGCTCAGCTGTGCCCCTATCTGGACAGGCATAGCCTAACTTCTGCAAACTATGCTTTGGTAACCTTCAGCTTAGATTATTGCAACCCATTATATGTGGGGTTGCCTCTGAAGATGGTTCGGAATCTTCAGCTGGTGCAGAATTCAGCAGGTGAAGGTAAAGTAAGGGACACAGGTGGTGCTGTGGTCTGAACCACTGAGCCTCTTGGGCTTGCCGATCGGAAGGTTGGTGGTTCGAATCCCCGCAACGGGGTGAGCTCCCACTGCTCTGACCCAGCTTCTGCCAACTTAGCAGTTCAAAAGCACACCAGTGCAAGTAGATACATAGGTACCACTGCGGCAGGAAAGTAAATGGTGGTTCTGTGCGCTCTGGCTTCCATCACGGTGTTTCTGTCATGCCAGTAGTGGTTTAGTCATGCTGGCCACATGACCCGGAAAGCTTCCTGCAAACAAACGCCGGCTCTCTCGACCAGAAGCAAAATAAGTGCCACATCCCATAGTTGCCATCAAGGGGTCCTTTACCTTTACCTAGAGGGCAGCAACATGAGAATGGCTGGGGTGGCTCCCTGCTTATGGAATGCTCTCCCAGGGAGGCTCACCTGGCACCTTTGTTAAATATCTTTAGGTGCCAGGCAAGAACATATTCCTCTTCTCCCAGGCCTTTGGCTGATTAAACAATCTATGGCCTTTTAAACCGTAGGTGGTGGTTATTGTTTTTGCTTGTTACTACAATACATACACAGTGCAATACATACAATACACAGGTGGCGCTGTGGGTTAAACCACAGAGCCCAGGGCTTGCTGATCAGAAGGTCAGCGGTTCGAATCCCTGCGACGGGGTGAGCTCCTGTTGCTCGGTCCCAGCTCCTGCCCACCTAGCAGTTCGAAAGCACATCAAAGTGCAAGTAGATAAATAGGAACCGCTCTGGCGGGAAGGTAAACGGCGTTTCCGTGCGCTGCTCTGGTTCGCCAGAAGCGGCTTAGTCATGCTGGCCACATGACCCGGAAGCTGTACGCCGGTTCCCTCGGCCAATAAAGCGAGATGAGCGCCGCAACCCGAGTCGGACACGACTGGACCTAATGGTCAGGGGTCCCTTTACCTTTACCTTTACAATATCTATTTTTGTATTTTTACATTGAAAACTGCCCTGTGATCCTCGGATGAAGGGGAGCGTACACGTTTGATAGATAATGATAATTCCCATGAACAGCACAAACAACTGTGGCTAGGCTCTCTCTTTCTAAGACAAGCTGTCATTGGCAAATTGACCTGAACGGATGGAAGATGGTTAGAAGAAAAATTCTGGGGGAATTGAAACTGTGGGCAGGAGGGGGAGGGTTAAAAACTGCATGAAAGGCTAGTTAATAGAGAATTTCAATTGTGTAAATGCTGCATCAATTGCTTTTTTCTAATTTTAAAAAATAACTTTAGAGTGAATGCTTCTATCAAGGATACATACAAGGGTTCCCACACTCTGTTGCAACACTCAGCACCTGTTATGGGCTCAGGTAAGACGTTTCAACAGCCGAAATCAATTATCTGTCAAGCCTAGCAGCATCCTGTCTCTGGCATAATCCAGGCACCAGATGTTTCTCAAAAGTACATGCAGTATATGTCCTGTCCCTCCCGTCCCCATCATTGTGTTTCACACTCCTGACTTTTCTTCAGTGGAAGTTTGCAGCAGCCCAATATCTTTGCTCTTCTCTGAGCAGTGGAGAGCTCCCAGGTGTGGTGCCTACCCAGGTTTGGTCTCCTTTGGAAGGAAATCACTGGAGACTTACATGTGTTTTGTAATATTTGAGCTTATTTACAAACACGCAGGTTGAGCATAAGCGGAGGCCCTGCTTAAGCATTCCAGTAGACCAGGCTTCCTCAATCTTGGCCCTCCAGATGTTTTTGGCCTACAACTCCCATGATCCCTAGTATCAGGGATCTGCCTCCACCTGCCAGTCCAGCTCTGTTTATAGAGAGCCGCCACCGGTTTTAACTACAGATACATCTTCGAGTGAAAACAGCAGTCCCTCGGGGGAGAAGCAGTTAGTGGCTGGGAGAGAAGGAGTGCCAGGGCTCCAGGGATTTAGTGAGAGGCCTGGCACCACCCAGCAGGCTCGATCGGAGGGAGAGACATCAGGTCCGGCGCATAGATTACGTAGGAGGAGGAGGCAATTTAGGCTGCCAAGACTGTGGTGTTGGCGCCAAAACCGGAGGGAGGCACTTCCGGATTCTGTTAGTGAGTGAACAGATGTGATAAGATTAAGCTCTGCACTGTATATAGCTTGGCACTGAATAAAAGAACTAAAAGACAAATGGCTTGGCTTTTCTATTGAACAACCGAGAAGGGAACCTGACACCTAGCTAGCAGAACCAGTGGTCAGGGATGATGGGAATTGTAGTCTCAAAACATCTGGAGGGCCAAGTTTGAGGAAGCCTGCAGTAGACAGCTAAATACCCCTGTCCCTGTATGTGGTGTCTGGAGGAGATGGCCAGCACCCTAAGATACTGTGCGTCCAAACACAGGGCTAGCAGACTCCAGGGATTAATTGGCAGCCCTTATGCCAGCCTTTTCCTTCTGTATAATGTCTTCTTGGAATCATTTAGGGCGTATCCACACTTATCTTCCCTCCGCTCTTTCCTGGCCCAGCCCACAATTTAAAGCCCTGTGTCTGATCACCTGTTTCTAGCTCTGGAGCAGGCTTCCTCAAACTCGGCCCTCCAGATGTTTTTGTCCTACAAATCCCATGATCCCTAGCTACCAGGACCAGTGGGATGGGAATTGTAGTCTCAAAACATCTGGAGGGCCGAGTTTGAGGAAGCCTGCTCTGGAGCATTCCCTGTGAAAACACACTCTTTAAAGCTCAACTGGAGCAAATGTCAATCAGTGGAAAACCCAAAGGGATGTTTGCACTGGTTCAGCTTTAACAAGTGTTTTTTTTCCCAGCAAACTGCTCTGACACGGAGCGTTAAAGCGTGAGCCCTGGGCCTCTGCCTGAAAGAGTGGGACCAAAGATAAGTGTTGCTAAGCCCTTAGATTTCAAAGGAAGAGAGAGGGTCAGCATCATCAAAGGGCAGCCAAGGGGAAAGGGTGGAACAGGATGTGTACAAGGGGCTGAGGGTGTTCAAGGTGAGACAAAAGTCATGGGCGGGATTTTCTTGGGGCATGAGCACCGAGAAGTGGAGGTGAGGTGCAAGATCAGGAATGGGAGTTTGTTTTGACTCTGGGAGCGATCAGGGAGCCACAGCATGTGAGGTGGGGTATCATGTGCTCAGAGCGAAAAGGGAGTAATGAAAGACATTCTTAGCATCCCACGAGTTTGAGGTTAATTTGAGGGACGCGGGTGGCGCTGTGGTCTAAACCACAGAGCCTAGGGCTTCCCGACCGGCAGTTCGAATCCCCGCAACGGGGTGACCTCCCGTTGCTCGGTTCCTGCTCCTGCCAACCTAGCAGTTCGAAAGCAGGTCAAAGTGTAAGTAGATAAATAGGTACCGCTCCAGCGGGAAGGTAAACTGCGTTTCTGTACGCTGCTCTGGTTCGCCAGAAGCGGCTTATTCATGCTGACCACATGACCCAGAAGCTGTATGCCGGCTCCCTCAGCCAATAAAGCAAGATGAGCGCCGCAACCCCAGAGTCGTCCACGACTGGACCTAACGGTCAGGGGTCCCTTTACCTTTAAGCTCACTTTTCCTATAGTCTCCTTGAACCTTGGCTAGTACTTTCTATTTTTTCCAGAGGTATGTTGCAGTTTGAGAATATCAGCTATGGAGTTGAGCATTTGAAAGACTCCCCTAATTTTGAGCACCTGATTTATCAAATAAACAACAAAAACCTCCAGGGTGTACCATCTACAGAAAGACAACTGAGGAGTAAGGGTGTGCCTTATAAGCTGCTCTCAGATTCTGTGGTAAGTGCTAAGAGGTTTCTTTCCTTCTTAAACTGGCCTTTAGAAGTGATTACCATCAATATTCATTTTTTTAATTTGGAGTCCTCCCTGAGAACTTGGGTTAGTAGGCTTACAATACAGATACAATGCAATAAATAGACAATTGCTACTAGGGTGGGAAAAGGTGTATTTTCCTTTGTATGCTCATTGCATAACTTACCTGGAGTGGATGTCTGTGATGTACCTGTACACAGGATATGGAGAATAATTTTTTAAAAAATAAAAAGAACAGAAAAAGGCAGTGGCATAGCATTGGTTGCTGGTGTCCGGGAGGGTGCGTGTGTGCATGTGCCAGGTGGGGGGGGGAGGGTGCACGCGCACTGGGCGGAGGGATGCCATCCCAACCCTCATTGCTGATGCCGCCGGAATGATTCCATCCCCAACGGAGCAGAGTGGGACCACCCTCAGCCACCTGCCTGTGTTTCTCACCCGAGGCCCTTCTTAGTGGGCCCTCTCTGAGGGTAGTGCGGATGGTGGCAACCTGAAAATGGGACTTTTCACTGGGGACTCCCCAGTTGTGGAATGCTGTCTTCAGGGAGGTGCCCATGGCACCACCATTTTCAACTTTTAGGTGCCAGGGAGAAATGTTCCTGTTCATCTAAGCATTTGATCCCTAACTGGGGTCATATCGTATAGCCGGTTGTGGTGTTCATCTCTTAGTAGTGCGGCATAGGATTTATCCTTTCTATAGTATTGCAGAAGGAACACTTCTAGTTTATTTTTCTTTTTGATATTTGTTTCAAACTTCTGTACTTGTATCTTTTTTATGACACCTTAAGGCATTTTATCTAGTACGGTAAATGGTGATTAAATGTAAGAAACAATAATACCATCAGGTTGACTTGATGGCCCTCTTGCTTGACTCTCAGCTTCATGTCTTGACCAATACCTTGACCAATACATGAGGACTCCCCTGCTCAGCGCCTGAGGGCCCCAGTCCGGCCACTCACCACCTGGCCTAGGGTGGGGCCTGATGGGCTCTATAAAGGACTGCCGCCGCTGCTTGGCAGGGTTCAGTTTTGTTTTGTTTTTGTTTTTTGTTTAAATTTCTGTTATTTTTTATAACAGTTCTAAGTTATAAGAGTTCTAAGATGGCGGCGCGCATAGACGCAGCGCCTGCTCAGTGCTCTCCCTTATTTTTAAGTGTTTCGTATGGCTTTTACTGCTGTTACTCGTGTTGAGTACATTTTTGGTTGGGGAAACATAACATAACATAACATAAACTTTATTTGCGTAGCCAATAGGCCATAGCATCAAAAAGGACAAACACCGACAAATACAAACATTACAATTATGGTAACCATAAAATCTTATGGCCTATTAAAATCTTAGGTAGAGGCTGGAATATCATTCATCAGTGTCCCTCTGTCCCATGGGCGGCGTCCATTTCTCTGGTAAATTGTTCCAGGCCGATTAAGTAAATAGACCAGCCAAATTGAACAAATATAAATATAAATATAGCCTCGAGGGATGGTCAAGACAGGGAGAAAGACAATGATAACCAGATGCAGATAGGTTAGTAATCTCAGTACGTAAAACTTGGCAGAGGTAATAAAATAGTAGCAATAAAACATAATGATAATAAAAATAAGATCCTAGGCGAGGAATCCGAATGACGCCACTGATGTCATTCAGATGGCAGCTCTCAGTCTCATTGCTCTCTCGATAAATTTGGCTACCTTCTCTGTTATCAAGCTGTTCTGGTCGGCTAGGAGAAAAAACAGTTTGGCTTCACAGGAACGGCCCGGGATGGCAAATAGGAGCGGCGTGATGGTCTCATCCCTGAGATCTTTATATAGGGAGCAGGACAAGAGAACGTGTGACACAGTTTCTACGTATCCATCTCCACAGGGGCAGAGCCGGTTTTCGAATGAAATTTTTTGATATCTGCCTTCGAGGACAGCTGAGGGTAACATATTTAGTCTGGCCAATGTAAAGGCCCGTCTGAATTTTGGGATGGTTAGGGTAGACAAATAAGGTGCCCGAAAATCAAAGTGGGAGGGGGGCAAATAAGCGTACCAAGTACTGAATTTCTTAATATAGGCCAGATTATTCTGCTGGTCAATATCCTTCATGCGCTGGTCAATAATAGTTTTTGCCTTGGGGAGACCCATTTTCAGGAGATGCTGTGCTTGGAGGCCACATGTAAGTAGTTTTTGATGCACTACTTTGGACCACCGGCTTCTATGAGCATCTTGTGCTACAAAAGGTAGTAGGCCGGATGGATTTAAATTTAAGCGTAGCCAATAGTTGAATGTTCTTAACCAGGTCCGGGTTTCGACGGAGAGGAGGCCAGTCTCCAGCCGTAGAGCCGCATTTGGTGCACAAGGTGGAACGGCTAGAATCTGTCTTATGAATTTAGACTGGACCGTTTCAAGTGTGCGGCAATGATTTCCCGTCCAGATTTGGGCCCCGTAGAGTAATTGCGCCAAGGGTTTTGCTTTAAAGACCTCCAGAGCTGCTGGGATATATCTGCCCCCCTTCGTAAAATAAAAGCGAGACAGTATTTTGGCGCTTTGGGATGCTTTTTCCCTAGCATATTTGTAATGCGCCTCCCAGGACCCTGTTGCCTGGAAAACTATTCCAAGGTATTTAAAAAATTTTACCTGTTCTATTGGGTGGTTGTCTATCTCCCATCTATGATGTCTGTGTCTTCTAGCGAAGACCATGACCTTAGTTTTTTGGTGATTGACCACCAGTTGATCTCTCCTGCAATAGGCTGAGAATTCTCTTAGTAGCCTTTTAAGGCCTACTTTAGTTTGTGATAAGAGAACCGCGTCGTCCGCATAAAGGAGCACTGAAATTGGTTTCTCGGCCAGTCTGGGGGCATGAAACTCCGGGGATGTTAGGTATTTGACCATGTCGTTTATATATATGTTGAATAAGGCCGGGGCCAGTATACAGCCCTGCTTGACTCCTTTGGTGGTTGGTACAGGGCCAATTAGTTGCCCATTTACTGAAGTTCTTACATATAACTTGGAGTCTTTATATAGGCTTTTTATCAAGAATAGTAATCTTTTGTCAATGTTAGTAGCATTGAGTTTAGCCCAAAGTTTGACTCGTGAAATCGAGTCAAAGGCCGCCTTCAGGTCAATAAATGCTGCGTATAGAATCCCACGTGTTTTATTGACGTATTTGTCAATGAGGTGTGCTAATACGAAGCAGTGGTCTATTGTTGTTCTGCCCTGTCTGAAACCGGCTTGCTCCTCTGCCAGAACTGCCTCGGTTTCCATCCAGTCAATTAGTTTGGTATGGAGGTGTTTGGCATACAATTTGCTGGGGATAGTAAGGAGGCTAATGGGTCTATAGCTCGCTGGATCTGCCATTGGACCCTTTTTATAGATTGGAATGATTACTGCCTCTGTCCAGCAATCAGGAATTGTGCCTGTTGAATCGATGTATGTAAATATTGACGCCATTATAGGAGCCCACCATCTGATATTGTTCTTCATGAGCTCTGCTGGAATGTGGTCTATGCCCAGGGCTTTATTGTTTTTCAATTGGGCGATTAGTTTCCCCACCTCCTCCATGGAGACAGGAGGCCAATGTGGTAAATTCTCAGAGTAAGCACTTGGATCATTGTGCTGGGCTTCGTCGTCATAGAAGAGAGTTTGAAAATATTTCATCCACTTCTGGGGTTCAACAGTACATGTGGGGCCAATCCGCTCCTGGCCCAGTAGGCCCATAATGGTACGCCAGAAGGAAGTTGAGTCTTTCTCATTTGAAGCTTTCACTAAATTGCGCCAGGCCAATCTCTCAGCTTTTTGTTTTTTTACCTTTAATAGCTGTTTGTAGTTTCGTCTTAAATAGACGTAAACCATAAATAGCGTGGGTGCTCCGGTGTTTCTGTAATTCCGATAGGTTGCTCTCAGACATTTCCTTGCTTGTCTGCACTCCAAGTCGAACCAACTCTCTTGGTCCTTTGCCCGCTTTGTAACAGAGTTAAGTATCTCAGTTGTTAGGAAGGTCTTTAGTCTTACTAATAACTCGTTAAACGTGACCATGGCCTTTTCCCCAGTATTAGCTGATACAATGTCTGAGTAGATGGTCTTCACGTCTTCCGAATGAAGGAGCTGAGTTAGCTCTGTGTTGAGCATAGGGGTCCATTTAATTCTTCTGGGGGCCAGTGATCCCAGATTAACAATGGGGGTATAATAAAGATTAGCCGTGGGTTTGTTAAGCGATGGACCATCGAGTGCTAAAATTAATGGGAGGTGGTCGCTTTCGGTGTTGTGTCCCACTTGAAACTTCGACACAGAGTTATAGGCGAATCTTGATATCAGAATATAGTCTATCACACTTCCTCCCATTTTTGAGAAATAGGTATACTCCCCTGGGCAATCCTCCTCCTTGCTACCGTTTAATATCATCAACTCCCTTCTTTTCGCGACCTGGGCTAGACATAGCCCTGAGAAGTTGCATTTATTATCTTTAGAGAGTCGTGAAACGCCTACTTCGATTGGACTTTCCGAGTCCTGAATCTGATTATACTGGCTGTATAGTTTGTTATCATCAATTCCCATACGGGCGTTGAAATCCCCCCCGACTATGATCGGTGTAGAAGGGTAGGAAGATTCTATGGACTCTAGGAATGCCTCTAACTCTGCCCAGTTAGCTTTCACTAGGGATTTTTTTTGGCAGGGGGGCAGATAGACGTTGACCAGTACCAGTGCATCTCTCTTAAATTTGAGTAGAACTGCCGTGGCTAGTGAATTGCAGTTTGGGAGGGCTTTTAAGGAATGTTCAAGCTCTGTAGAGATGAAGCTAGCTAAACCTCCACTAGGCCTACCTCCCCTCACCGATGGAGTAGCAAATAGGGAGTGGCAAGAATAGCCGTTGAACAGAATGGGGTCGCTGTGCCAGGTCTCCTGCAGGAGGATAATATCAAATCGCTTAAGGAACATTACAAGTTGTTGATTATTTTCCTTGGCGCGCCATCCTGCGATGTTCCAGCACAGCAGCTTTGATTCTCTGTCCCTCCATGATGTAAGTTTGTTGGATCCACAGTGTCCAATAACCCCTTTAGATCTAAAAAAACACTCCCATTAAGTTTGTCAGTAGGCATCTGCTGCGTAAGGGAATGGTTATCCATAGCTTTTGGGGACTTAAGGGGGGGTTTTGGACTTGGGGGGGTAGCTATTTCATTTGGAGAGAGTTTTAGATAGTTGAACCAGGTGCTCGGAGATGTGACAGTCTGTTTTAGTTTTGCCTTGCCATACACCAGCGGGGGCTGCGATTGGTCTTCTGGATCTACACATTTAAAGGCGCCTCCCACTGTCCTTTTCTCCACTAGGCACTTGGGAGATATAGGCCATGTGTGTGAGCCTTCTGTGGTCTCAGCATGAGCCTCCTTTTTGGTCAATCTGCTTCTCAGGGTGTCCAGCCTAGCCAATATTTCCTTTTGGGCTGGCATCTGCAGTGACCAAAACCTGTTTATTAAGGCATGTTCTTCTACGGAGAGAGAGTCCTCTCTGTCATTCAAGTGATGTTGGATCTCAATAGGGGCTATGTTTTCCTGCTGATGCCCTAGGCTCTGGTTTTGTTGGATTTGTTGCATGTGCACTCTGTCGTTTTGTTCCTCCGTTCCTGGTCTCCTTTCCCTCTTGACCGCCAGTAGGGAGGTTAGCGGGGCTCTATTTTCAAAGATTCTTAATAAATCTATTCCTTTCTTTAAAAATAGATATCTTGTTCTAAGGATGAAGTTGACCAAATTATGGTCTGTGAGAGTGATCAGAGCACGGACTGAATGTCCATCTTGATATAGGTAGTCTATACTGTTTATGTCGGTTTCTTTAACCGCCCCGGGTAGAATGTTATTTATGATAGACAGCAGGTGCCTCACGCGGTCTGTCCATGTGCGAGGGCCCAGTGGTTTTGGATAGTTCGTGAGTACTATCTTTTCCGGGTTTAGGACCAGGCTCCATTCTTTCTTTCTACTGGGGGCTCGGAGTTCCCGCAGGTTCCCGTCTATATTGGAGATCCCCGACTTACTTCTGTTTGCAGTTGCTACAGGGGTCCTAGATGGATTCGAGACAGGAGCATCCAGCTGTAGTTTGGTTGCTTTTGTCAGGCTAGGCGAACAAGGGGGGAGAGCCATCTTTTCCGGGCTTAGGACCCGGATCCATTCTTTCTTTCTACTGGGGGCTTGAAGTTCCCGCGGGTTCCCGTCTATATTGGAGATCCCCGACTTACTTCTGTTTGCAGTTGTTACAGGGGTCCTAGATGGATTCGAGACATGAGCATCCAGCTGTAGTTTGGTTGCTTTTGTCAGGCTGGGCGAACACAGAGGGAGAACAGCCATGGGGGGGCTTATTGCTTTGGATGTACTTGGAGAATTATTTCCACATATGGGGAGGGGTTTGGTCTTTGGCGAGTTTCCCTTGTCAGTCTCCTTGGTGCCTTGAGCTTTGATTTTTTTTGTGGGTATAGGAGGTGATGATAATAAGTTGAAGAGTTTCTGCCACTGTCTTTTACTGGTATGCTGGGTTTTTCTAGACGACTTGAAATTTTTGATGTTTTTAGTTTTCTTCATCTTGGGTTCCGGTTTTCTTTTGCATACGTTCTTTTTGGGTGGTATATGGATTCTAGCGTCTGAGTCCATGGTCTGATCTGTGGCTCTTTTTGCTTGTCTGAAATTCTCCACAAGCGTCAGGAGTAGGCCATTTGTTACTGCTAGGAAATTTTTTATATTGTAAAGGTCTGTGCGTATCTGAACTATTTGATCATGTAACTGGTCACCCCTCTCTTCTATACTGTTGTCTTTCGCTGTGGGCTGAAGGTCTTGCTGGTTTTCCCTGAGATTCTGAGTTGATTTTTGGTGTTCGAGGTTATTGGAGTTGGGGGAGTTACACATCGGGGCGTTCTCAGCTAGTTCCAGTTCCTGCGCCCAGCTCAAGGAATAATTTGGTCTTTCATGCTCAGTTTGTAAGTCTTTGCGTTGTATTGACCAATCCAGCACAGTAGGAGCAATTTCTTTTGGAGTGCTCTCGTGCTGTAGGTTCTTATTCCCTTCTTTGTGGGGGAAGTAATTGGTGATTTTGCTTTGCTCCCTTCGGGGCTCCCACTCCCCCTTAGGTGATATTGGTGCAATTCCCAGGTCCATATAGTTCTTCCTTGTAAGGACCATGTTGCACGTGGGGGGGAAAAAAAGGTGATTGGGAGCAGTTTGCTGAAATCTCTTAGTCCCGGATTTTTTTTGTCTTCACTTGGGACAATCACACGATGGATTATGTTTATGTTTATCTTCCAGATTCCCACCTACGGAAGGTGGAGAGGGTTGTTTTACAAGCACGGTTTCATGCTTGTCCCTTATCTCGGTGGGCCTCTAGGGTTTCTGCTCCCTTTCCCGTCTTTAGTTCTCGGCTTTAGGGCTTCTGATGCTTCTGATGCTCTGATGATGTTGGGGAAACAATTGTTTAAATGAAAAATGAATGTTTTAAAAATTATATTATTATTATTATTATTTAAATCCAATTTCGTTGTACTGTAGCCTTAGCAAAGCAGGGTTCAACGTTGCTCCAGAGGAAGAGGGATAAAAGGAGACAAAAATGTCACCGAGGCTGGAATCAGAGAAAAAGCTTTTATTCTACATCCTAGAACTGTAGAAGGGCACTTGCGGGATCATTCCTCAGCAAGCCCACCAAATGGAGTTCGCATCCAGCTTTTATACATTCCTGCCCAGGAGCTATGACCTTATAAGGAGTTCCTTCCTATGAACTTTGGCTAGGTCCTTTGTGCGTCACGGTGGTAAGGATATTTGCACCCCGACTCCCTGTACAGACTCCCTGTCTGTACTTGGGCTGTCAATGCCATCCTTCCAGACTGGCAAGGCCATGCTGATAAGAGAGTCATGCGGACATCCTGTGTTCTTGTCTCTGGGTTGTGTCTTAAGCTAAGGGATTCGTGCTACTGGGCTAGAGGGGAATTTGGTAGAGAACTGGAAATCCAGTACAGAAGCTAAATAGTTAGATGTTGGCCTTTGGGTAGCTCCAGGTAACCCAGGTAACAGTACTTGTACAATTACAATAAAGATATCCTATATAATAATTCCCTAATGTCCCCACGTCCGCGGGTGTGTGTCAGTGGAAATTTTCCACTGCGCATGTCCCAGACGGACGCTGGGATTGGAGCAGGGATTGGAGAGGGGGGCGTGTCCGAGAGGCGGCGGCGGCGCATGCGCGTCGTCAGTTGCCTCACTGCCGCCGCCTCGCATGGAGCTGAGCGCGCTGCCGCCGCCGGCCGCCTCCGCGGCTCAGATCCGGCCGCCGCCGCCGATCGCCCTCCTCCTCCCCGCAGCAGCGCCAGCCAAAGCGCGGGGGAAGCCAACCAGCTCGCCCTGGCGCTGCTGCTCCTGCGGAGGGGCGGCGAGGTGGGCGCTGGTGGGCGCCGCGGAACGCGCTCCAAGCGGGGGGAGCAGGGCGCGCCGGGGCCCCGCGAGCCGCTCGGAGGGGCGGCGAGGCGGGAGCGGCCGGAGCGTGCTCGAAGCGGGGGCCGGGAGCAGGGCGCGCCGGGGCCCCGCGAGCCGCTCTGCCGCCTCCTGCCTCCTCTTCCTCTAGAGCCCGTTAGTCAACGGGCTAACTTCAACTAGTAAAGATATAAAGATAAAGATACCTGCTTGCTTCCAAACATCAAGCCCTAAGGCTAAACCATACCAAAATACCTTTCTGGGCACAGCTGTGCATATTTTCCCCATGCTGCTTTGGATTTTTTAAATATTATCCACACTCCTCTGCTGAAACCCTTAGACAGCAATGGGACTTGAATGCATTGGTGCCTATACTGGAGAGATTTTCTGTAGATGAATAAATTGGAAAGTGAGAACCACTGCTAGGTGAACTAGACAAATGCACAACTTTTGAAGTTATTTTTTTTACAGTGGGGCAGCTTGATGCAGGCTTGATTCTAATAATCTGCTGCTAACGTTAACCCATTTTGCATTATGAAAGCTACCTTTGAAGGTGACTCGGAAACTGCAATTAATCCAGAATGCGGCAGCTAGACTGGTGACTGGGAGTGGCCGCTGGGACCACATAACACCGGTCCTGAGAGAACTACATTGGCTCCCAGTATGTTTCCAAGCACAATTCAAAGTGTTGGTGCTGACCTTTAAAGCCCTAAACGGCCTCGGTCCTGTATACCTGAAGGAGCGTCTCCACCCCCACCGTTCAGCCCGGACACTGAGATCTAGCGCCGAGGGCCTTCTGGCGGTTCCCTCACTGCGAGAAGCAAAGCTACAGGGAACCAGGCAGAGGGCCTTCTCGGTAGTGGCGCCCGCCCTGTGGAACGCCCTCCCCTCAGAGGTTAAAGGGATCAACAACTACATAACATTTAGAAAATACCTGAAGGCAGCCCTGTTTAGGGAAGCTTTTATTCTGTGGTGTTAATGTATTTTAATGCTTGCTGGAAGCCGCCCAGAGTGGCTGGGGAGACCCAGCCAGATGGGCGGGGTACAAATAATAAATTATTATTATTATTATTATTATTATTATTATTATTATTATTACTATTATCCAGGGACCAAAATACAAAAATTATTACTAAATGTGATTTATTTTGTCTTTCCTCAGCCACTGTCAGATGTCACTAAAGTACACAGATACATAGAAATATATATCGTTTTGGATAAGGATTTGGTAAGTTATTGACCACGAGAAATACCGGTACATCTTCTTAGAATGCTAACTAGGGCAATTCATTGAACCAGCACGGTGTTGTGCAGAGGTTTTCAACCTTTTTGAGTCCATGCTCCCTTGACCAACTACATTCTTTCTGTGGCTGCCCTGTGGGGAAACACACTCCAAGCCTCAGAAGCCAAGTTATGTCACCCCTTGCCTGCAGCCTCTCACCCCTTTTCGAACATCCTCCCTTGTGGAGTATTCCCTCAGCCTCCTCTTCTTGGGAGTCCTCCAGGCAGCTGCCGCCACTGCCCCTGGTCTCTGAACCACCCCCAAGAGACCCTGGGAAGAGGATGCCCCCAGCCTTAGCCATAGCTGTCAACCCTCCCATTTTTTGGTGGGAAACTCCCTTATTCCAATGCTGTTTCCCGCTGCTATCCCGGATTGTTGATATCCCTTAAATTTCCCAGATTTCAGAGGAAGCAGCTCCTCTCCCTCCCTGCCGGCCAGGGAGGCTCCTCAGCTGCGTTGCTCGGCTGCCAATAAGGAGTCTGAGACCGACTGGGGGCAGAGCTTGCATGCCTTGTGCAGCCAGACCCTCACGCCCAACCAGACAGACAGCCTGCCTGCCGTCTATGCGCTCGCTCTTTCGCTCCCCCGTTCACGCGCAGCCTCTGGAGCGCAGGGTGGTGAGGCTACTTGGTGCCATTGTACGGCCCTCTTGGCATCCCTTATTTTCAAATCCGAAAGTTTTGGAAAATCCCTTATTTTCAAATCCGAAGGTTGACAGCTATGGCCTTAGCGGCCCAATGGACATTGGCCAAAGGTGAACATGAGGCCAGCACCTTACTCACCTTGGGAGGCTGCCGTGGGTGGCGCCAGGCCTGCAGGGCGGAAAGGCCTCTTTGGCACTGGGCACTCGGCTCCTAGGAAGGCATTGCACACAGCAAGCACAAGAAAGTCCAGCATGGCACCTGCCTGCTGGCTTCCTACTTATTTGTCCATTCTCAACAGTAAGGGCCGGTGGACTGGCTGGCTGGGCTCCCTCGCCCACTTGCTTGCTTACTCCAAGGCTGCCTGTAAGGGCTCGGGGTTGTCTCCTCGAGAGTAAAGAGCCAGAAACATCCGTTCTTCTAAAGCTAATACTTTATTTACAGACTATGTACATTGGAGCGTTTAAGATTCATGTCCGCTTGAGTCGGTTCCAGAATCCGGGAGTGGCTTTCGCCGGTTCCTCCCCCAACATAAAAGCTTTGGAATTCCAAAGCATCGCCTCCTTTCCTTACGCTTTCCCCCCCTACGCAGCTGGAGCGGTGGAAGTAGCTGACCGCTTTGCTCCGCAACCCACTCAGGTGGAGCTAGGGCTCTGTCAGCATCTCTGGCCCTCAGCTCCACCGCACTGCCTGCTCCTCACCACTGGGGCTTTCCTTACTATCCCCGCTGGACTCAGAACTGCTTCCCAGGAGAGGCTGCACTTCCCTCCATCCCTCCTTCCCCATCTCAAGAGCCTTGCATGAGGTCAGATCCCTGACACTGCCTCAGCTCCTGGCAACCAGCATCCCCTGGCCAGCCCCAGAGGCACCATTCGCCTGCGGAGCTTGTAGCCAGGGTTGCTGCAACAAACAGCTCCTCTGGGAGGCAGAGACGCAAGAGGGCATCAGAGGAGGGAAGGAAGGAAAGAAAGAAAGAGGAACAGAGTCCAGTGTTGCCTTCGGCACCCCTGGGCATCTTTTAGGCACCCCAGGTCTTAGATGGTGAGATTTGGCATATAGGGTCAACTTGGCCTAGCCATTTCTCTCAATCTAATCCGGTTTGCAGGGCTACTACTGAGTATAAAATTAGATAACACCGTATACTCACTTAGCATATTAGCAGTAGACTGCAATTCAAGCATTACAGGAGGTTGTTGAGGACCCTGCTAAGGTTGTTTGATTGACTGCTATCCTACAGACACACAAGCACTGAAAGGCGAGCTCTTAAGTGCATTCAAAGCACTTCACATCTCTTTTCCATATGGCGGCCCAATGTTTGGTTCAGCTCTCAGCCCAAGTTGCATATGACCCAGTGTTCTGTTGCCAACACTGGTGGTCTACCATAACTATTGTCTGTTTGATTGTTTATTTTTGCTATGATGCACGCAACTGTTTTTCTCCCCAGTACAACGTTTTGGGTGGAAACAGAGAAATTGTAACCGACAGCATAGCACAGCTTATTGGTTTTGTCAACAGTGTAAGTGACTGCCATGTTTTGTTTTTCTTTTGTACTAATAAGAGCCACTTGGATGTTTTCACTTGGCTATCATTCTTCACAGCCTTGTCTTGCAAGCATCTGCTCTGGCAAAGTAATTGCATAGTATTGGATGATAGGAATGCATGCACACTCATGAGGTCATGGTGTGTGATCTTATTTCAACATTACAATGTTACATAAAATGTTCATCTTGGAAAGGGAGCATATAAATAATGTATGCAAATAAATAAATGGCCAACACTGATCATTATGTTTTGTTATGTCAGGCAATTAGGTCTTGATCCAGCTAAATTAGTATAGATTACATTCCATTTAAATCGAGACACCACTTGGTTGTGACTAACTTAAATAGCATGCATGGTTTCAGTGGTACTTACCCTACAATAGATACTTACTCCTGCCAACCTAGCAGTTCAAAAGCACATCAAAGTGCAAGTAGATAAATAGGTACCGCTGCAGCGGGAAGGTAAACAGCGTTTCCGTGCGCTGCTCTGGTTCGCCAGAAGTGGCTTAGTCATGCTGGCTACATGACCTGGAAGCTGTACGCCGGCTCTCGGCCAATAAAGCGAGATGTGCGCCGCAACCCCAGCGTCGGTCACGACTGGACCTAATGGTCAGGGGTCCCTTTACCTTTACCTTACATTCCATTTAAATCGAGACACCACTTGGTTGTGACTAACTTAAATAGCATGCATGGTTTCAGTAGTACTTACCCTACAATAGAAGACAAGATTGGCATGTCTCAACCCCTTGGTGAGTTAGGGATTTCCCCTGCATGCAAAGACAGGCTCCAGCAGATTGAGCAGATGAGACTAAGAGTGGGTCCAGCAGTCAAGAAGGCGGTTTCTGCATGTGTTGTAGAGGGAAGTGAGGGGCAAATGGGGCTCATCAACCTGGGAAGAAGGGAAACTCTGGTCCTAAACCTCTGCTGCCTTGTGGGATATCTTTGGGAGAAGAAAAGGCTAAGGAATAAACCCTACACAAATGCAGAGTGGAAACCCTAAGACAGTTGGATGGCACCTCTACGCCTCCTTCCAGCAACTCCTGCAGCCAAGCTGGTGCCAAACGCCTTGCTCTGCTTTTCTTTGGACCACATCAGTGAGGCCGAGAGGGGGATCTTGTCGTCTGGGCAGCCCAGGACCTCCAGACGCACTGCCCAGGCTTGTGTCTCAGGGAGGTCAGTTCAGTGCTGCTAACACAGCAGTTTGACATCACCCCTGGAGGTGCACTTCATTGTCTCTTGAGACAGATGATGCCAACACACAGTTTAGCACAGAGGTGCTCAACATGATGTTCTCCAGCAGTTGTTAGATCACAGCTCACATCTGTCCCAGCCAGCCTGGCCAATGGTTTAAGAGAATGGGAGTTCAACAATGTCTGGAGGGCAGCACACTGGCTACCCCTAACACTTCACACTAGTAGCAGTGAACCTTGGGTTTACACACTCCTTATTCCCCTCCCCTCTTCTGGCACAGCCATGAGAAGGAAACCAGAAGCTACTTGCTTCCTATTTAAAACTAACTAGAGTTTATTGGGACCCAGGTGGTGCTGTGGGTTAAACTACAGAGCCTAGGGCTTGCTGATCACAAGGTCGGCGGTTCGAATCCCTGCGACGGGGTGAGCTCCCGTTGCTCGGTCCCTGCTCCTGCCTACTTAGCAGTTCGAAAGCACGTCAAAGTGCAAGTAGATAAATAGGAACCGCTCTGGCGGGAAGGTAAACGGCGTTTCCGTGCGCTGCTCTGGTTCGCCAGAAGCGGCTTTGTCATGCTGGCCATGACAACCCCAGAGTCGGACACGACTGGACCTAATGGTCAGGGGTCCCTTTACCTTTAGAGTTTCTTTTATGTCTGAACTTGGACCAGGGTGAGGTGGGGTGGAGGAACTCTGTTTAGTTAAAAGTACCGTTTGTTGAAACAAACCAGGATCAAACTTTGGTGTGGGATCTTGACTTGTTAACAAACCATAGTTCAAACTAACCAATCTCCCCAGTTCAGAAGTCTCTGGTTAGTTTAAAACCATAAGTGGACACACTAAAAGAGGAATGGGGAGGGGGCAGCATTTGAGCCCAAGGATCTATATGTGCATGCAGTCTGAAAGTCTCATTCTCATTCTCAAACCTTTATTGAGTGGCTGCCGAGACCATATAACACCAGTCCTGAAAGACCTACATAGGCTCCCAGTACGTTTCCGAGCATAATTCAAAGTGTTGGTGCTGACCTTTAAAGCCCTAAATGGCTCCGGCCCAGTATACCTGAAGGAGCATCTCCACCCCCATCATTCAGCCCGGACACTGAGGTCCAGCGCCGAGGGCCTTCTGGCGGTTCCCTCCCTGTGAGAAGTGAGGTTACAGGGAACCAGGCAGAGGGCCTTCTCGGTAGTGGCACCCGCCCTGTGTAACGCCCTCCCATCAGATGCCAAGGAAATAAACAACAACTTTTAGAAGACATCTGAAGGCAGTCTTGTTTAGGGAAGTTTTTAATGTTTGAAGTTTTATTCTGTTTTTAATGTTCTGTTGAAACCCAGTCAGATGGGTGGGGGGTAGAAATAATAATAATAATAATAATTAATAATAATAGGCATATGTACAAGATTCAGTAGGGTTCAGTACAAAACAAATCACTCATCAGAAACCTGCATCTAACACTTAAGTTACGTGTAGTATAACATTCATGAATCCTCATTTCATGTTGCCGAAAACTGGCTACTATCTCCATCTTATCCCCCCATCCTGAAGGCAGCTACCTTACATTTGTCTGAATGGCCACTCCCTACTAACAACCTACAGATTAATAACATTAGATTGAATTATCTGATACCAGGATGTGGGTGACTGATTCTATTTGCCACAGCAGTCGCCACTCACTGCCCACCATCGACATGCACCCAGGCAGTGTGTGTGTCGCAATGTGTGCACTGTGGTGCCCCCCCCAGCTGTCTGGAGGCTGCCTCCCTGAGGCCACCCCCTCATGGGCACACCAGCCCTGAGACCCTGGATTCTTAATGGGAAACTGGTGAGCCCTGGCACAAATTAGGACCAGGCTCTTACTTACAATCACCCAAATCTTTAGGATGAATTCATCAAAAATTAAGATGGAACAGCTGAACATGTCTTTTCCCCTGCCTTTATTTGAGCTTGCATTCTTTCCATCTTTTCAGATGTTTTCTAGCCTTAACATTACAGTTGTTCTATCTTCTTTGGAGTTCTGGACGGACCATAATAAAATCTCAACATCAGGAGAGCCCGATGTGTTACTACGGAATTTTTTACGCTGGAAAAATTCATATCTTGTTCTACGGCCTCACGATCTGGCACTTTTGTTAGTGTAAGGAGGTATATTTTCTCATATAAAGCACTCTAATATTGCTATAGCCTGCATACTCACCTACACTGAGAGATAGTGACTCACTAACATAGGCGCTTTCTCCCTGGGGCTCTGGGTGCCCAAGCACCCACAAGGTTTCACATATAGGGGCTGGGCACCCACAAAATGCAGGGGCAGGTGTGTGGGCACCACGCCCCATGGAAGAGAGAGTTCAGAGTTTGGGCGGAGGGTGGAAGAAAGTGTGGAGTTCGGGTGGGAGGGGTCCAGTCGCCTCGCTGCTGGAGCTCACGCCCTGCACTATGACATCATGATGTGGGGCATGCTAGGCACCCACAGTGTGGGGCCCGATTCAGTGTCGTTGCTCTCTAAGATTTTGGAGAGGCGTCTTTCTCAGACTTAGCTGGAGCTGGTGGGGATTGAGCCTGAAACCTTCTGCGTGGAAAGCAGGCATTCCACCCCTGAGCTGTAGCTTTTATCCTTTACTGGAATATGTATTATAGAACATTGTGCCCTTCAACAATATTTCTTCCTTAGAGTAGGTATCCTGTGTCTCCTAAAATAAGACGTAGCCATAAAATAAGCTGTAGCAGGATTTCTACGCATTTGTGAAATATAAGACATACCCCGAAAATAAGCCATACCCTGAAAATAAGACATAGTGACGCGGGTAGCAAATATAAATAACATAGCCTTCCATTAAAATGCAGTGCTGTGCAAACTAGGGACAGACAGATTAGTTTTAGTCCACTTCATATAGCCGTTTTGCACGTGGAATGTGCAAACAACAAATGTAAAATGTGAATTTTACATTTGTTGTTTGCACATTCCACGTGCAGAATTTTCCCCTCCCACTGAAAAATCATCCCATATGTAGTAGATTAAAAAAAAAATACTTACATGGTGGTCTGAGGGATGACTCTACATGTTTTCTTTTGTTTAACAACTCAAGCAGCTAGAAAATGATAACTACGTATGTTCTCCCTCCACTGTCAGGGATAGAATGCCTCTGAATACACTTGGTGGGACTCACAAGTGAGAAGAGTGGTCTTGCACTGAGATCCTGCTTGGATGTTGCACTAGATGGTCCTTTGGCCTGATCCAGCAGCCAGGCTGCATGTTGAAAAGGGGGCTGCAAAAGCATCTGGGAGTGTTATGGTGTTCCATATGGGGAAAGCAGGTGGCTGCCCTGATGGCTGATGAGGGGGGGGGTTAACCTTTTTACTTTACTAATTTCCTTCAAGGGCTGTCATGTCACCATGCCTTGTTGCTGCCCCATTCCCTGCTTCATGTGGCTAACACCTGTTTAACCAAGGAAACTATGTACTAATGTCAGCCCTCAGTCCAGTTAGTGGAAATCCTGCCCACTTTCCTAGGAGCGTGCCCTGTTGAGCTTAATGGGACCTACTGCTGGGTTTGGGATTGTGCTATTAGGATCAAAGGATTTTCAGCCTTTTTGTGCAGTTATCTGAAAAATATAGCATTGCGCCGTGGGTTAAACCACAGAGCCTAGGGCTTGCCGATCAGAAGGTCGGCGATTCAAATCCCCGCGACGGAGTGAGCTCCCGTTGCTTGGTCCCTGCTCCTGCCAACCTAGCAATTTGAAAGCATGTCAAAGTGCAAGTAGATAAATAGGAACTGCTGCAGCGGGAAGGTAAACGGCATTTCCGTGCGCTGCTCTAGTTTGCCAGAAGCGGCTTTGTCATGCTGGCCACATGACCCGGAAGCTATATGCTGGCTCCCTCAGCCAATAATGCAAGATGAGCGCCGCAACCCCAGAGTCGGTCACGACTGGACCTAACGGTCAGGGGTCCCTTTACCCTTTACCTATAGCATTGCAAGAGCGCCAGAAGCAGGCCAAAGAAAGTGAACCAACCTTTCCGTAGGTATAGCTAAAATAAAAAGTTCCTATGATCAGTCACTGTGTTGTAGATAGCATACCAGAGTTAAACCAGAGAGACCCATTTCCAGATTCCTCTTCAGCCATGAAGCCCACTGAATAATCTTGGTCCATCATTCTGTATTTGTTTATCAAGGAATAAATCCAGCATTGCGCTGTTACAAATGTTATGTCAGTGCAAGCATTTTTGCTTGCCTCATGGAACCATCTCCCCCCCCCCCTTCCCCTCTATGGTGTTCTTGGAGTACTCAGGATCCTGCCCCCAGTCAATTAGAGGGCATAGGGGAGAGGGGAGAAAGACCCATTGTGCTAGTTTAAGTCTTTGCACAAGTTTGGACCAGTTAGTTGAATCCAGCACAATATTTATATCATGCCCTTCCTCACGAAGCATTTTGTCACAGAGTTGCCTGAGTTCCTTGGATGAAGATGTGATGAAAAATGCCTACATATCAAATAATAGTTGTGCCACGTTAAATGCTCTTGATGTGGGGCAGCATATGGAAGAGAAATCAAATGCATCTTTGGACAACTGTAGAATGTTATGTTCACATTATAGATGGATTCAAGGAAAAGCCAATTTAAGACATCTAAGAGAAAACTCCAACAGAAGGGCATGTGAGAGACAGAGACTTTGCCAACCTGATGTTTTGGATTACAGTTTCTGTCATTATCCAGCTATCTGTTGGCTGCGGCTGATGAGAGTTGTAATCCCAAACAACTGGACAGCACCAAGTTGGCAAAGCGCCTGTCATAGATGCAAGACAGAAACTGCACAAGAAAATGGTGTCATGGTAGTAATGAGCAGATCCCTCCTTCTCTTGCTTGACCATGCATCTAATTCTAAACTTAATTTAAAAACTCACACTGATTGAGTGGTAGCTACAGAAAGCCGCAACCAGTGGACAGCAGGCAGAGATACTTGAAAGCATAGATGCACAGCTCAGTGGCCCCTGCCAGGAAAGGTGTCCCTTCTACTGAAAGATTCCAGCAGATGTTAGAGCTAAATAGCAGATTGCTCACCTGGGATTGTGGGTAAATGATGGAAGAGACCAACTGTGGTGACAAGACCTGGGAAAGCCACTGTGTATGTAATGTTCTCCACAGCTTCTTGATTATGTGAAGATTTTGCCTTTTCTTCTGACGACACAATCCCTTTGGCTACTCCAAAGTGTATGGCCCACCATCTACTTTTGTGTTTTAGTTACAGGGAGAATCCTAATTATGTAGGAGCAGGATTTATGGGGAAGATGTGCCTCCGGAATTTTGATGCAGGAGTTGCTCTGGTACAGTATCGCTGAACTTTCTTGGCTAAAGTGTATATGTTGCCTGTCTTGGATTTGGGTATTGCGGGGTGGGTAACCTGTGACCCTTCAGATGTTGTGGGACTACAGCTCCCATGTTCCTTGACCATTGTCTTTGTTGGTTGGAGATTGTGGGAGCTGGTATCCAAGAACGCCCTACTGAAACCTGAGAGGCCCAATCAGTATTGGCCTTCTGCCAGCTTTTGACGAGCCACCTGTTTCTCAACTTAAGCCTCCTCTTTTAATTGCTGTTGTTGAGATTGTTTTATTGCATATCTTAATTATGGATGTTATATACTGCTTTTGGACATGGTAAACCACTGCAAAGCCTATTTTGCCATTAAGGGACGCGGGTGGCGCTGTGGTCTAAACCACAGCGCCTAGGGCTTGCCGATCAGAAGGTCAGTGGTTTGAATCCCCGCGATGGGGTGAGCTCCCGTTGCTCGGTCCCAGCTCCTGCCAACCTAGCAGTTCGAAAGCATGTCAAAGTGCAAGTAGATAAATAGGAACCGCTGCAGTGGGAAGGTAAACGGCGTTTCCGTGCGCTGCTCTGGTTCGCCAGAAGCGGCCTAGTCATGCTGGCCACATGACCCGGAAGCTGTACGCCGGCTCCCTCGACCAATAAAGCGAGATGAGCGCCGCAACCCCAGAGTCGTCCGCGACTGGACCTAATGGTCAGGGGTCCCTTTACCTTTACCTAGATAAGATTAGATTAGTAATAGAAACATCTGGAGGGCTACGGGTTCCCTGTTGCTGCTGTAAGTATAAGTCACATGCCTTTGGGTATTTGCTTTCCAGTGCAATTCTTGGAGGAGCTGCATTCAGTCGCTTAGGATATAATCCTGTACTCGAGTCGCGCTGGCAGAGTGGCTTTAGGATTTGACAGAAACGGAGTCCATTCCGCCCTTACATAATTTGTGTACATGCTGTCCCTGACATTGCCTGTCATTTAAGTGTGTAATAAGTCCATGTGCTTAACATGTCTAACCCCCTCCCCATTTTTTCAAACTGCACATTATCAGCTTTCCAACTGCACACTAAACAAACCCCTGGCATTTCAGAAATTCTAGGAAAGCTCTCCTAGTACACCAGCAGAACCATATGCTAGCAGACTGGACATGATGTGCCCAGCACAGGGGAGGGGCACACTTCATTCTGTGCCATAGCTGTCAACCCTCCCTTTTATTGTGGGAAACTCCCTTATTCCAATGCCGTTTCCCGCTGCTATCCCGGATTGTTGATATCCCTTAAATTTCCCGGATTTCAAAGGAAGCAGCTCCTCTCCCTCCCTGCCGGCCAGGGAGGCTCCTCAGCTGCGTTGCTCGGCTGCCAATAAGGAGTCTGAGACCGACTGGGGGCGGAGCTTGCATGCCTTGTGCAGCCAGACCCTCACGCCCAACCAGACAGACAGCCTGCCTGCCGTCTACGCGCTCGCTCTTTCGCTCCCCCGTTCGCGCGCAGCCTCTGGAGCGCAGGGTGGCGAGGCTACTTGGTGCCATTGCACCGCCCTCGCGGCATCCCTTATTTTCAAATCCAAAAGTTTGGAAAAATCCCTTATTTTCAAATCCGAAAGTTGACAGCTATGTTCTGTGCCCCTGCAATCCCTGGCCACACTCCTGCTGACAGCCCAACTTGCTATTCTGCAAACCATGTCTGCCTCAGTGAACTCCTTGCCCATGTCGCCACAGCAAACCATAGGATGTGATGTAGCTCAGCACCCAAACACCCTACTACCTTCTGTATATACACTGGTGTCCAGCTCAGAGGGCCTTCTGGACATAGCTGTCAACTTTTCCCTTTTTTTGCGGGAAATTCCCTTATTCCGAATAGGATTCCTCGCAAGAAAAGGAAAAGGTTGACAGCTATGCTTCTGGAGGTTCCCTCCCTGCGAGAAGTGAGGTTACAGGGAACCAGGCTGAGGGCCTTCTTGGTAGTGGCGCCCGCCCTGTGGAATGCCCTCCCACCAGATGTCAAGGAAATAAACAACTCTTTGACTTTTGGAAGACATCTGAAGGCAGCACTGTTTAGGGAAGTTGTTAATGTCTGATGTTTTATTGTGCTTTTAATTATGTTGGGAGCCAACCAGAGTGACTGGGGAAACCCAGCCAGATGGGCGGGATATAAATTATTATTATTATTATTATTATTATTATTATTATTATTATTATTATTTAAGCGAGTACTGTGCTGAAGCTTGTCCTCCAGTTTCTGGAAAGTTTTCTTTTCCTGTGAAAGAGCCTTCCATTATTATCTCTTTGCCTCATTCTCAGGCTGCCTTAGAATTTTGTTCCTGTTTCAGTGGGTGTCTGTTGAGTTCATCTTAACATTGCAAGGTGTCTTTTTCTTTCCATGAAGCATTTATCCAGTGCCCCTCCATCCTCTCAGCCTGCCCCCACTTTCTGATCTGAAAAAGCCTCCTGGGCTTTTAATTCAAGTGTGGGAATCCGGGAAGGCTGCAGAGTGGCCACTCTTCCTGGTCGTCTGCTCCTTTTAAGCCTCTGCTGGCCATCTGCTACCTTGAAAAGTAATGCCAATTATTCTAAAACCCATTGTATAATTTAACATTGCTTATTACATAGCCTTTATTTATTGCCCTCAAGGCAGCATGGTCCAATCAGCCATAAGAACACAACAGCAAACCCTTCATTTTTTTTCCCCACTACATTTTTATTGGCTTTATCAAATTAATACAATAAAACACAAACAACAATCAAACAGAAAAAACACAGCATATGTCAGGAGGCCTGGGCTGCCTCCCTTAATTGGTCGTCCGAAATAAGAGTCCAATCCATCAAGCTGTTTAAGGCTTTAATCTAAGCTAATTGCTTTACAAGCAGAGCAGGTCGTAAACCTGACTCATCCATCATCATCAGATTCCGAAAGTGAAACCCCCCTTCTGTTTTCGCGCCAGGAACCCCAGCGGGGGAAGCGGAAACACTTTGTCCTTCGCTTTTTCCATTCCCCCTTTTCGTAACGAGGTCTCTGGCTGCTTGGCTGAAGCCTCTCCACTCCCCCCCCCCTCTCCACTGCTTTGGCCTGAAGGGGAAGTGGATGAATCGGTCTTCAAGATCAGGGGCTGCTCCCGGTAACTACTTAACGCCGGACTGGAGGAAGGATGCAGCCCCCTGACAGCATACAAAAGAAAAACAAATAAAAACATACATAAATCCTTTTAACCAATCATTATTTTATATCATCGTGGGTTGACTTCCTCCCGTCCTCTCTTCCTGCGTACCATGTAAGTCATCTTTAGTAATTTCTTTACATCATTGAACACATTTTTTATTAATTTACCTTAACATCTCTACTTTTCTATTGTCCATAACATTTATTCAAACCATTATAAAACATAGATCTATTTTCTAGCTCTACGGCCTCACTTATCTTTCAGCTTACTTCTACTCTTTAATCTTACAATACTTTTTTAGATATAATTTACATTTCTTCCAATCTTCTTCCACCGCTTCCTCCCTCTGGTCACGAAGCTTTCCGGTCAGCTCAGCAAGTTCCATATAGTCCATCATTTTCATCTGCCATTCTTCTATCGTTGGTTCAACAGCAAACCCTTCAATGTCTGTGTTGTTCCCCCTTTTCCAGGTTGCAGTCATGCCAGGTGTCCCCGCCACAGGGCTTATCCACACTTCCTCTCCTACCACTGCATTCCCCTGGGGGAAAGCGCTCTTTAGCACTCAGTCGGAGTAAACAGCGACTTGGGTCGGCTTGGCTAAAGGTGTGAGGCAAGGGGGGAACCACTTGGACTTTCTAGGCATGGGATGAGCAGAAGAGTGGATGAACCCTCAGTTACAACAGTACTGGCACTTGTTGGACCTTTCATGCAGACACACCCTTAGGGCATGAACAGGGGTGCCTATTCAACTTCCCTGCCTTTAGAGCAAAGCACAATATGATCTTAGGTTCTACAAAATGAACTTGAATACTGAGAAGCTCCTAAAATACATCCCTAAGAGACTTGTTTGCATTTAGTCACCCAGAATGGAGTGGAATAACCTGGTTCCTGAGTCCAGTTTCCCCTCTTCCTTCTAGTATGAGAAGTCCATGACCAAAGAGCCATTCTCCGTCATTCTGGCCCAGTTGCTGGGCCTTAACCTGGGGATGGAATATGACAGCGGCAAAGAGTGCAAGTGCCCAGGAGGCTTCGTCTGCATAATGAACACGGAAGCAGTGTAAGTACTATGACTATTGCACTGAGCAGCTCATAGGTCAGTGATGGCTAACCTTGACACTCCAGATGTTTTGGGACTACAACTCCCATCATCCCTGACCACTGGTCCTGTTAGCTAGGGATGATGGGAGTTGTAGTTCCAAAACATCTGGAGTGTCAAGGTTAGCCATCACTGTCATAGGTAGTCCTACAGTGTTGGGGCTGGACATAAGCCTCTCCTTGCACTTTTGATAGTGGAAGGCAGCAGCAGAGCTCATCTCCTATCTCAGCACTGTACTGAGAATGGAGATAACAGAAATGGTGGCTACTCTTCTGCAGTTTACCATCAAAGAACAGGCACAGGCTTATCTCCTGTGGTTTGTCAACAACAACAACAACAACAACAACAACATTTATTTATATGCTGCCCATCTGACTGGGTTGCTCCAGTCACTCTGGGCGGCTCCCAACAAAAAATACTGTATATTCCTGCGTACAAGACTACTTTTTAACCCAGGAAAATCTTCTCAAAAGTCGGGGGTCGTCTTATACGTCGGGTCGTATTTCTTATACGGCGAGTATATCCCAAACTCTATATTTTAACTGGAAAAGTTGGGGGTCGTCTTATACGCCCAGTCGTCTTATACGGCGGAATATACGGGTAGTAAAAGCACAATACAACACCACACACTAAAAACTTCCCCTCAACTTCTGGGACAAATTCAGAGGCCAGGAAAGCCTAATTATGTGCACTAGCAAACTCTGAAGAGCCAAAAATATTGCACTGCTATTGATAGATTTGGTATCTGCTGTTATCATTGGACCAAATGTAACTGGAAAAAATCCAGTAAGTAGAAAGTGTAAACCTAGTTTAATACTGGAGACCTATGCTATTTCCCCCCTCAAGATGATTGGAGGTGATTTTAAAGAGGTCTTTTACATTCAGGTCTTTCGCATCCTATATAATAAAGTGCCTGTGTCCGTGCGTACTTTCCGTGTGTCAGTGGAATTCGCAACTGCGCATGCGCCCCACTGACACACGGATTGGAGGACGCAGAGACTTCGGGCGGCCAGGGATTGGAGCGGGCGGAGAGGGGGGCGTGCCCGAGAGGACGGCCGTGCGCAGGGGCAGCGTCATTTGGGTCAGTGCCGCCGCCTCGCACGGAGCTGGCCGCCCAGCGCACGCAGCCTTCCGCTCCAGGGTAGCGGCGGTGGCAGCGGCAACAGCGGGCTCTCTGGGGTCCGGGCCCGGGGCGGCGGTTACCGGCTCGGCCGTGCCCACTCCGGGTCCGTGCGGAGCGGTGTCGGGGGTCTCTCGCGCGCGCCGCTACCCGTGATGCGGAGGTCGGGGCTGGGCCGAGGGTCCCGACCGCCGGCCCGCCTTCTCTCCCCTGCCAGCGTACGCAGCCTTCGGCGGGAGGGCAAGAGCAAACAGAGGGACGACGACACGCCGGCCGGACCTCCCCGCCTCCGCTGCTCTCCTCCGCCCGCTTCCCCGAGCCAGAGCCGAATCTCTCGCCTGGCCGGAGGGATGGCGGAGGAGCGGCCGGGTGGATCCCGCCCCAAGCAGGCCACCGCTCCCCCGCCCGGGCGCCGCCGCCGCTGCGATCCAGCCTCCCTTCCTGCTCGGCTCGGGTCACTTCCACGGCCCCCAACATGGAGGAGAAGGGAGGAGGAGCGGGATCCGCGGCTGTACCGGCGCCTGATGCAGCGGGGCTGGCGAAGGCCAAGGAGGCAGGCAGGCAGGCCACGCTGTGGGGAGGGGCAGCTCTGGGCCTCCAGGCTCCTGCGAAGGTGGCCGGGGGCGGGCTGCCGTCGGGGCGGGCGCTGCGGAGAGGCCGAGCCCCGGCCAACGGCGGGTGAGGCCCGTGGGGCTGGCGGCGCCTGCGGAAGGAGGAGCCCCCTCACCTCGCTGGTGCTGGCCGACGAGGAGGCGGCGCTCGGGGTGGGCGAGCGCTACAGGGTCACCAGCGCCATGGCGGCGGCGGAGCCCCTTCTTCTTCATCCTCCTGCTCCTCCCGCGGCCGACTTCCCAGGCGAGGCCTCCGCCTCCTCCTCCTGGGCCTCCGCCGCCTCCTGCCTCCTCCTCTGGCGGCCGGAGCTGCGCAGGCGCGCCCGGGATCCGCGAGGCGGAGAGAAGGACTGGCTTTTGTGAGGGGGAAGAGATGCGACGGTCTAGAGCCCATTAATGTAACGGGCTTAATGTCCACTAGTTCTTTCAATAATTGCAAAACACTCACAACTTACATTTAAAATACATGGCTTCCCTCCAAGAATCATGGAAACTATACTTTGTGGTTGTGAAGTGTAGCTCTGTGAGGGGTATACTACAATTCCCAGATTAATTGGGGGAAGTCATGTGCTTTAAATCTATGGTGTGGATGTTGACCAGCTGAAAGTAGGACAAAATAAATACTCATTTTTTAAAAACTGGATCTTTTAAAAACTGGATCTTTTAACTGGATTTTTAAAAAACTTTTATTGTTTTATAGTGATTCAATAGGATGCCTCGGAGCCATGTATGCAACTATGCAGACTGTAACAGAACTTATTGAAAACTCTATAAAAATGTTAAATGTATTTTGGGGGGGGGGGTGGAATAAAAGGTTGCTCAGGTCACCTTCCAGGTTTCAGAGGCTGGCCTGGCCTCCTGCTGCACTCGGCAGCCCTCCATTCAGCATGCACAAGAAGGAAGGGGCTCTTGTTTTTATTTTTTTATTTAAAAATGTGTTGAGTGTGTATGTGTGCTTGCCATATATTAATAGCAGATTCGTCTTACTATGTTTCAGACTTGCAAGTGGGATTAAAGCTTTTAGCAGCTGCAGCATTGAAGACTTCCAATATTTCATTAAATTCAGGGGAGCCCACTGTCTCTCTAATCGACCTAATTTAAAATTGTTTTATAAGAAGCGAAGACCCAGAAGCAGAGCGCTTTGTGGGAATGGAGTTCTGGAAGCTGGAGAGAAGTGTGACTGTGGCTCTGAAGAGGTCAGTACCTCTTAAATGTTTTCCAGGGTTGTTCATTTGAAAGTGTATTCTGCCCTGTTCCTGGGGTTTGGGGTTGATTATCTATATATATAAAAATGTTCCCATTGCGTGTTTGTCCGAAACACCCTTGCTGCATAACCGCTGGACCAAATCGCATCAAATTTGGACACAGCGTTCTATTACCATGTCAAAATACTCTGGCATAATAAAAATTCAGAAAAACCACACCTGTCTTATGTAAAATAAAGCTTAAACGCAAAAAAAACCTGTCGCAGCTATTACATGTTGTCGCGGTCACCTACTCTCTGTGACCTGAGCAGCACCCCCGGACGTTTCACGGTCTATTGGTGACTGCCCCAACGACCTATGGTAACTTTGCTGCCACCAGCCAGGCCTCTCCCTGGCAAATATTAACTCACTTCAGACTCAGATGTTGTTTAAAGTGAACATAAGTATCTTTATTTGCGTGCACAAAGTGTAATGGTTTCGGATGATATGTTACAACACTTCTCTATAATCTAATAGCTCTACAGGTAAGTATAATCCAAATACCCAACTGGTATTTTAACCCACTCTCTTATGCCTCCTACTAATAACTCTAACCCTCTCTCTCTATCCAACTCCCCTTCCAACCCCCAACTGCCTCTTCTCTCCCTGCAACTGTCATTTTAACTCCCTCTCACCTGCCTGGAGAGAGCTCTCATTGGTCAATCCTCCCTGCCAAGTTTAACCCTTTCACAACCTTTAGGGGTGAAACGCCACACTCCTCCCCCCCTTATAAAGTTTGAACCAGGAGGGTTAACTTAATACCGTTACTCTCCTGTTCAAACAGCAATAGCCAAAATACATAACATTTTTAACATTTACACTTTATCTCTTCTCTTTTACTTTAATACATCACCAAACACATTTTCTCCTTACCACCTCCCAGCCAAATTAATTAATTACATACCTCCATCAAATGCATTAAATAATCACACTCTTAGTAAACAACTTTATTAGTGTACAATTAGTCTTCTTCCTCTGGTCTCCTGGACAAAGCGTCAGCCCCGATGTTCAAGGTCCCTTTTACTGGCTTGATGGTAAAATTATAGTCTTGAAGTTGAAGGGTCCATCTCATCAATTTACAGTTTAATTATTTCTCCTCCGCAGCCACAGCAAAAGATGTTCTTTCCTTTTTTTTTTCCTCTTCTTTTTACGTCCTCGACGGGATGCAAGCGGTTTTCTTCTCTCCGTTGAGATAGTCCAGCTTCGATCCCTGTTGTTGAGGCGTCTGTACCGATCGTGGAGTCCAAACTGTGTTGAGTTCTTGCTTCTCCTGGTCAAGACCTCTCTGGGCTCAGCCTTTCTCTCCTTCCGGACTTCGAATAAAGGTTCCCGCTTAAGGCGTGGCATAGACATCCTCAGGTCATCAAAGGCTGCATAAGAACTGGTTCTCTGACGTTTAACTTCCGTGAGAACTGCTTTCACAAGTTTGTGGATAGCCCCTTTTTTAGATAGCTTACTGATTCTTTCTAGGCCAGAGTGTTCATTTAATGAAAGTAGGCTAAACCGCTCCGATTGCTTTTTGCTTTTAGCAATCTCTCTTGCTAACAGTCCCTCTCTGGTATGTTTTGATTTTTCAGCTCTCACTTCAAGCAATTTAAAAGTTACTTTTTTATAATATTGGCCTGTCGGCCACGCTAATACTGTGTAACCTTGTTCAGCTTTCAAGATAGGTTTGTCACTACAACCACCAGCAACAATACCACTAATTGCTTTGTTTGCATAGAAGATCTCTTTTTTGGACTCAGAAGACAGCTTCACTCTAGTCTTCTTGGTTGCAGACTTTTGGGGATTAACTATGGCATAAGTATTCCTAGAAGCATGAGTCAGTTTACTCTGTACCCCTTGCTTCTGTTTAAAACAGTAGGCCATAGTGCTTTCTGATATAGTGCCCCCGAATAGGACATTATCAATGTGGAGCCGAACCTTTTGGCCACCGTAAACAAACTTTCTTCCATAACCACTCTCAGCTGCACTGAAGAATTCTGTTTGTTTCTTAAGTCTGTGCGGTTTACGGAACACAACCTTGGCACGCAGAGTTCTTTGACTAGGGCGAGGAATTATTTTCTTTACAATGTCTTTAATATAGGCACGCCTGTCAATAAAATTTCCAGCTCTCCACCTCGTTACACCTTTCCTGTTCTTCACAAGGGCTCTAACCACTGTGTCTGGGCATTTCCTTTGCCCTCTAATTACGTGGCCCATTGTGAACTTCAGCCACGGCTTGGCTTCAGGACATTTCTTGGCATAACCCATTGTGAGAATATAACGGTTGCCTCTCTGCGTTGCTCTAGGCAAAGACCCTAGTATATCCAGTCCCAGCCTCTGGAAGGGTGTGGATATCACCGGTAGGGAACATAACTTTGCCTTAGTTTTGTCATTGCCTGTGCCCCTTCGCTGGCAAATGTCACAAGCTTGACAATATTGTTTAATCTGCTTGCCCATGTTTGGCCAATAGAATTGTTGCCCCACGCGTTGTTTGGTTCTGGTGATCCCCATATGCGCCCCAAATACGCTATCATGAGCCTGCTGCAGAATCTTCTCTCTATAGACTTTAGGAATCACTAGCTGCCTTTTAATTTCACTTCCCCTTCTAGCTGGTCCAATAAGGACTTCTCTATATAATAGTCCCTTGCTCATGCAAAACCTTTCAGGGTTCTCAGGGGTTAAAGGACTGACTGCCTGGGCTGCCTCAAAACAATGTATCAACCCATCATCACCTTTTTGCTCCAGCATAAAGCTAGGTTTTAGGTTGCTTATAAAAGGAACCAACAGGGACTCATCTTTCCCCTCACTAACTTCATTCGCAACAGTTTCAATCTCCCCAACACATTCTTCCTTCGCAACAGTTGCCATCTCCTCAGAGTTGCGTAACTGCTGACTCCCTTTTGAACGTGTCACACTAAATGCACTTTGTACATGTTCTAGGAGATCCCACCCAATTAAAACTGCAGCGGGAATCTCCTCAGATATTGCCACTTCCCACTTCCCTGACCAATCCTTATAGGTAATATGTACTTCTGCCATTGGTAAAATCACAGGTTGTCGTGAAATCCCCTTTATTTTCATTAGCTTACCAGGTATTATATTATTGGGACAAATTAAACTTGAATGAACTAGTGTCAATTGTGACGCCAAATCTTTTATTCCCCTCACTCTCCTTCCATTCACCCACACGAATTCCCCAGCTTTATCTAACAATTCTTGATTATATGTAATTGCATAACAATGTGCTACAGTAGTTTCAGGCTCTGTCACCAACTGAGGCCTTGGTGGAGCTACGGTTGCCATGGTAACCTCACTAGCTTGAATTGCCTCAGCGGACTTAATACAATATGCCTGCTTCTGGGGGTTAGCCTTGGCTTTTTCTGTCTTATTTTTACACTGAAAGCCTTTATGTCCAAACTGATTGCACACCCAACATTTTATGTCTCTGGGGTTAGTGTAATTAGTATTCTTCCCATTTTCTTCACTCCTAGTAAAGCTGCCTATGGCTCGGCCTTTTGGTTCACTCAGCATTGCTCTGTCTCTTTTTTCGGTCGCTGAGGTAACGTCTCCCTTCATCAGTGGAGTTTTGATTTTGGGAGTCCCCCCCAGGTTACCACTAACGTTTGGTTCATCAAATTTATTGTCCCTGATTTCATTTAATTGATCAGCTAAATCTGCCGCCTCCCGCAAAGTAGCTGGGTGTCTTTCTTTAATTAAATATTTGAGCTGACTGTGTATGGTCTCGTAGAACTGCTCTAAAGCAAACACTTCCCGGATCTTGTCTACTGAACCAGCCTCCTCCTGCTCTAACCATTTAATTAAATAATTGCTGATTTTAGCCCCCAACTGAGCGAATGTCTCTTCACGCCCTTTACGCACAGACCGAAACCGTTGTCTCAATTTTTCACTTGTTATTCCAAATCTCACAAAGACCATCTTTTTAAAAACTTGAAAATCTCTAGATTGGTCTAAGGGTAGTTGAGAGTAAATTTCAGTCAGTTTTCCGCTGATGCGGGCTCTTAATATTGGCATTTGGTCCTCAGCAGGCACTCCAAAATCCTGAATAGCCCTTTCAAAAGCCAAAATGTAAGCTTCAGGATTGTCACTATCCCTATATTCTGGGAATCGTTTTAAATCTATTTTGTTAACAGTTTGTGGTGTACTGTTATTGTTATTTTGATTTGTTAGAGCAGCCAATTCCATCCGTTTCATTTCTAAATTATACTGCCTCTCTCTATCCTCAGCTTCCATTCTCAGTTCAGCTCTTAATTTTTCTTTTTCCCATTCCTGCTCAGCTCTTAATTTTTCTAACTCTAATTTCAAGTTAAACTCTTGGGTTAACTTCCACTTTTCAAAATCCTCTGAAAACTGTGGAGCTCCTGCTTCAGGTGGGGTTTTAGATAATTCTTCTACCCTGGTTTCCTCCCCCTAAGGATTACCATTCTCTTCCCCAGAACTTTCATAGGAGGTTTCTCTCACTGAGTGTTTGGTTTTCTTAGGTGGCATCCTTAATTTTTTGTGGGTGGTTTCCTTTCCCTTTTAATATGGAGGGTTTCAGTTAACTATTTTGTTTGGCTTGGTTTTCTCACTCAGGTCTCAAAGACACGCCTAAAGTTACCTCAGAACTTTCTCCAGCGCTCTTTAGAGTGCCCTCTCAAAACAAAACCCTTTTGCCCAAATAGTTTACAATGTAACGTACTGGCACACGTTCGTTAAATAAAAGCCTTTTAATCTCCTTACTGTTCTACCTGGCTGGGCTCTTCAAGACTCGGGTCCCAAAGTCTAGCTTTAGGTTTTCTCTCTCTCAACCTCTCAAGCTACCTTCCACTGACCTCTAGTCTAACCCTCTGCCAGCACAGTCTCTCGAGATGCTTTACTCTTTTTATAAACGTGGCCTCACGCCAACCTGGGGTTTTACCTCAATCACCCCCTCGGGTCAGGTAATCTATCCGCCGATTTACCCTTCCCCTCACAGGCAACCTGAACTGATCGTATCCCGTCGCTGCCACCACTTTTGTCGCGGTCACCTACTCTCTGTGACCTGAGCAGCACCCCCGGACGTTTCACGGTCTATTGGTGACTGCCCCAACGACCTATGGTAACTTTGCTGCCACCAGCCAGGCCTCTCCCTGGCAAATATTAACTCACTTCAGACTCAGATGTTGTTTAAAGTGAACATAAGTATCTTTATTTGCGTGCACAAAGTGTAATGGTTTCGGATGATATGTTACAACACTTCTCTATAATCTAATAGCTCTACAGGTAAGTATAATCCAAATACCCAACTGGTATTTTAACCCACTCTCTTATGCCTCCTACTAATAACTCTAACCCTCTCTCTCTATCCAACTCCCCTTCCAACCCCCAACTGCCTCTTCTCTCCCTGCAACTGTCATTTTAACTCCCTCTCACCTGCCTGGAGAGAGCTCTCATTGGTCAATCCTCCCTGCCAAGTTTAACCCTTTCACAACCTTTAGGGGTGAAACGCCACACATGTCATCAGCAAAACAGCGCCCTCTAGCGACGGCTATACTGGTACTACAGCTACAAAAGCAAAAAATTGGCGCAGCTTTTAGACATCATCATCAAAACCTCAGAGCTCCATCGGCCATTTGCAAGCTCACAAACCAGTAATTGAAAGGGGGGGCGAGAAGAGGGTAATTGAAAACGGGGGTTGGGACAGAGAAGGGGCAGACGGAAGTTGAACAGGGGAACTTCTAGGCCGGCACTGTCACCACAGCCCGGGTTGTCGCCATTAACGCCATCAAATGCAGGCCCAGCCCAACCGCCGCCCAGGCCCCTTAGCCACCCCGCCACCGTGAAAGGCAGGCCCCGGCCCTTCTCCACAGCTGCTCACGACACCACCGTCCGAGCCAGCCTGGGCCACCCGCTGCCCACTTCCCCACCGCAGCTGCCATGAAAGGCAGGCCGGACACCATCCCCACAGCCGCTGCCGGCCCTCTCCTCTCCTACCACCACCCACAGATGCAGCCATCAACACCACAGCATTCACACACATAGCCACAGCAAAGGCGTGGCTGGGTCAGCTAGTTTAAAATAAACAGAGAAGCAGATATTTAGAATAACTCCCACCTACCTCTGCCTGCCTTCCACAGAAGCCTCCAGGGCTGCTGCAAACTCCCCTTTCGGAAAACTGGCAGCTGCCTTAATCCAAATGGCTCTCCAGGGTTTCAGGCAGTATTCTCTCCCAGTCCTACCTGGAGATGATGGGGATTGAACCTGGGATCTTTGCATTCAAAGCCGATGCTCTAGCTCTGAGCTACGGACCTTCTGGTTGTTTTTGCCTGCTCCTGATGTGTTTAAATTGGAAAAATACTTGTCACGTTCTCTTCTAGCACAGCTTTTGAAATTTAAAACATCAACAACATGGTTATCAAATGAAAAACTATGTAGCAGTTATTTGAAAAGCCAACCAAAGCCAACAGGAGACCGTGTGTGTGTGTGTGTGTGTGTGTGTGTGTGTGTGAAGACCAGTTTACTGTCAGAAATTTAAAACTAACCCTATATCCAAACAACAGTACAAAAAGCTCATTGGCTTAGAGCCAGGTTTGCTTAAGGATTAAGACCAAAGTCAAGAGAATCATAGAATTGTAGAGTTGGAAGGGACAATGAGGGTCATCTAGTCCAACCCCCTGTTGTGATATTTGTCCAAGCCGAGCGACAAACAGTGGCAGCGAGGCTGGTATGACTTATGCCTGGACCCGTGAGAAAGCTAGCTTATCTGCTTTCTCCACAATGTGATGTTTATGTTTCACTGTACTATTGTACTCAGTACTTTTGTACTTTCTCTTCTGGCTGGACAAGATGCCGGACGGACACATTAATGACTTACTGAGCTGGCAGCAGAGATTCTCTCTGCACTTTCCCTACAATAAATAGTTTAGCCTTATGCATGGCTTGTGTGTGTTGTTCTTCAAGCTGGGGAACAATCACATATGACTGCGCCACCAGACTCCCTGTAGCCGGGGATGAGCGCACGGCTTTGCTCTGGCTTTGGGGCAGCTTCACAACCTGCCCCAGGCGGGGTAAATGCTGACACCCCCTGCACTGCAGGAATCTTGAGATTAAAAGTCTCATGCTCTACCGAATGAGCTGTCAGATTCCTTGTTCTTGGTGCCATCTCAATATATTTCTTGAGTGAGTGCAAGAAACAGGTCCTTTCTGCAGCTCACAGTTTCTTTATCAATTAAAAACTGGCAGGCAGCTGTGGCTGGTTCAAAGTGCCCCCTCACCTGCCCACCTTTTAATGTATAACCGGTCCAGGGGATGGCAGTCGGCTTCCTCTCGCTCACTCTCAATGTTGTCCCTTGGATAAATCAGCAAGGATGGGAATGGGGACAAAACCAGAATGAATTGGTTCGGTCTGTCGTTGGCTCTGACTCTTGCTACTGTCCGTCTCCCTGCCTTCCGCCCTGCCAGTCCCAATGGGCACCTGTCACCACTGCTGTCTCCTTTGCCAGAAACTGAAGGTGCTTTTTATTTCAATAGGCTTTGGATGTGCAAAACCCAGAGTTATGGATGCTGGTTTTAATACAGTAGCAGGGGAACAATGGCCCTCCAGATGTTGTTGGAATAGGGCCATTCCATGAAAAATGAGCCTGATAAGAAAATTATTTTTAAAATATACTTCTTTTACTTATAGTTTCATTACCTAAACAGATTCCAAACGTGCAGTCTAACCATTTTTTTAAAGCTAAAGACAAAAGAAGTTTACCGGTAGTTTATGGACCTTCTTTTCAAAAGTCCACCCACGTAGCCTTCACAGGAGTGTTCAAGTTAAAAGTTTTCTGATGACTGTCCCACCCGTGACAGCATTTTTTCTTTAATTTTGTATCGTTAAATTTCTTAAACTTAATTTCTGATTGCATAGTTGTAACCAATAAACATTGATTTAAACAGATATGCTGAGTTTATCATTGATTCACCTCCCAACTCACAGAGTTTTTCCATAAATCAAACTTATCTCAAGCTCCATGTCCTTTTTTTGTCCCACCCGTGGGACAATTGTCATACTTTAACATTTTATAAAATTGTCAAAAATATCCATAAAAATAATAAAAAATTAGTAAAATGTTCAGTATCTTATTAAGAACATAGTTTAAATTTTGGTTGTTAATTTTTATATATATTTACATTGTTACACATGTGTGAATACCAAAAAACATGGTCCAAGTGTCCCACCCGTGACAATGGAATGGCCCAATACCAATCCCATCTTCCCTGACTATTGGCCATGCTGACCGGGCTTGATGGAAGCTGTGGTTCAAAGTCGACCTTTCCCGCTTGTCCTTTCCTGTCTTTTGAAATTCCTCTGTGTGAAAAAGCATAATGTAGCAGAAAAGATTTGGGCAGATTCCATGTATAAGCCTTTACATTTATTTATTTATTTATTTATTTATTTATTTATTTATTTATTTATTTAATAAAATTTATACACTGCTTGATTGTAAAACAACAACCCTCAAAGCGGCTTACAAAAAAAAGATAAAACAATAGAGTGCCCTGTTGGCCTTAAGCTTTGGAGTTTCAGCTTTTACTTTCATATTTTTTTTCCACTGTCTAAACTCTTTACTTACCCCAAACAAAAAGCTGTATGATTTTTGTTTTCAGGAATGTAAGTACAGTAAATGTTGTACTAGCTCATGTACATTTCTCCGTGGAGCAGTGTGCAGCAATGAATTGTGCTGTGAAAATTGTCAGGTAAGATGCTAAAGTACTCTCTTCACTGCCTTGGCCACACATTCGCCTCAGTTTGTTTAATAATAATAATAATAATAATATATTATTTATACCCCGCCCATCTGGCTGGGTTTCCCCAGCCACTCTGGGCGGCTTCCAACAGAACATTAAAATGCAAGAATCTATTAAACATTAAAAGCCTCCCTAAACAGGGCTGCCTTCAGTTTGAATCGACACTACCTCTTCCTCTGAATTTTATCTCCGTAACCTCTGTGCTGCAGCCAATGCTCATCCTACACAAAGTTGACCCATCAAAGTTAATGGACGTGGCAAGTTTCGTTTCATTAGTTTCAGTGGGTCTACTGTGAGTAGAACTTAGTTGGCTACAACCATTTGCAGCCTGATGTAAGATGCTTGTTAACTTTGAACTGCAATCAGATCAAGGAAGAATTTCCTTTGAAGATGGAATGCCACTTTTGAGGATTTCCATATCAGCATTAAATGCTGATGTTGCTCAAGGGTAGGGAAAGTATCTCGGGATCTCAGCAACAATGTAAGCACTGACACAGGTGAATGTGAAGGGTTACCAGAGTTCTGCAGACCATGTAGGAGAAATCCAAATCGCAAAAAAGAGACACGGTTTTATTGATTGCAAAGCAATGCACATGGCTACCAGGCTACAATATAGCAATTCATAACAAATGCCCCAAAGGCTGCAGCCACAACAGGGAATGCAGTTACTGATCAAAGATGGCTCACTGCACTCAGAATTATACCTTG
This sequence comes from Darevskia armeniaca, assembly GCA_034641395.1. Taxonomy (NCBI): domain Eukaryota; kingdom Metazoa; phylum Chordata; class Lepidosauria; order Squamata; family Lacertidae; genus Darevskia; species Darevskia armeniaca. The sequence continues at coordinate 863,477 of JAWWNF010000026.1, read as the reverse complement.
ATGGTATGTATGTGTATGTGTGGCTGTAAATGTGGGGTGGCATTCGATTTCGTTGTACTATGTACAATGACAATAAAGTATCTATCTATCTATCTATCTATCTATCTATCTATCTATCTATCGGAAGAGATGGCCCTTAGACCATTTTGTAAGGACTGTGTGGGCATGTGCCCTGTTCAGTCCAATGATTATGTGGCTTAATCGACTTTAGGATCTGCGCATAAGTCTGAGGGGAGTGAAATGGGAAGGTTCACTGCAAATTGTGGAGTGAACGGGAATCCTCCTCAACCCTAGCTGTAGTCCTCCATGAAAAATGCTATTGATAATTTCCTTCTTCCTTTTCCCTTTCACCTAGTTCAAGCCAAGAAACACAATCTGTAGAGCAGCTGTAGATAGTGTCTGCGATTTCCCTGAGTACTGCAATGGCAGTTCGGCGTTCTGCCCAAGAAATGTTTATGCCCAGAATGGCTATAGCTGTGCCTCTAATTCTGGCTACTGTTATGGTGGATCCTGTCAGTCGGCTGATCTACAGTGTCAGGATCTTTTTGGTGAAAGTAAGTGAGACAACTTGCTTTTTGCTTCTTTTAAAAACAAAATGAAATATTTACCCTTAAAAACAACGACCAAGCAAGCAGCTTCCTTCTGTAACCAAATTGTGTGTGCATGCCCACTCACACCTACACCATGAGCTTTCCTCAGCTTTTATACCAGTTTGCCCGTCCAATGAGTCCTGGGTTTCTCTTGGACGCTTTGAGCAGAATTCAGCATCACACTATTTAGATTGTTCCATCAACAATGCAAGCGTTTCTGCTTGGCAGATGAAATCGTCTCCACACTACTCCCCCCACACACTGTTTAGGGGGGGGATCTCCTGACACACCTGCCCTTTCCCCTGAGCTGGCGGGAGGGAGAAGCCCATGGCATTACCGTATTTTTTGCTCCATAAGACGCACTTTTTTCCTCCTAAAAAGTAAGGGGAAATGTCTGTGCGTCTTATGGAGCGAATGCGTGGTCCCTGGAGCCAAATTGCCAAGGGGCAAAAAGCAGATTGTGCTTTTTTTTTACAAAGAGAAGGGGGTGTTAAAAGAAAGCCGCTGAGCAGCTGCTCAGCAAACGATCGGGAGAGAGATAAGGGAGAGAGATTCCGACCCTGGCCCCTTGCCCAGGCCTCCATTGTTGAATGTTCTGCAGAGGGAGGCTGTTTGTTTCCCCAGCGACATGTGACTGGCTGATTAGATTATCTGTCTGGAAACTGTAGAAATGGCTCCCTTTCCTGAAGCTGCAGAACTGTGAGTTGAACCCCATAAAACAGGATTTTTTCCCTTTGCAAAGTACCAAGCTCAACAACTTTGAGCTGATCCTCACAAAATGGGACTTTTCTCCTTTGCAAAAGAAGCTGCACAACTTTGAGCTGATCCTCAAAAAAATGGGGCTTTCCCCCTTTCCTCTAAAAACTAGGTGCGTCATGGTCAGGTGCGCCTTATAGAGCGAAAAATATGGTTAGTTGTGCTGCCTTCCACGTTTGCAACTAGTCCCCAATGTGGCTGGTTGCCAAGGCATGCTGCTTCTTCCTTAGTGCAGAATATGGCCACCAGAAATCTGGCTGGTATGAGCAGGTTTATGCATTTTATACCAACTTTAAAATCACTCTACTAGCTACCTAACTGCACTTAGGCAGAAGCCAAACTGTTGTTACCGGTAGTTACCATGCCAACCTGTTCAGTTATGTTGTTTTGGTGAAGCTCTTCATCAAATGCCTTGATGGCGAATCCTGCTGAATCAGACCAAAGGCCTATCTAGTCAGGATTCTGTTCTCACCGTAGCCAACGAGATGCCTATAGGAAGCCTACAAGTAGCTCTCCTGCTCCTTCTGCCTCTTTCTACAGGAGGTTATACTGTATATAGAGCCGTCATAGCTAGTAGCTATTTACAGACCTACCATTCATAATTTTGCTAATCCCCTTCTAAATCCATCTAAGTTGGTGGTCTTCACTACATGTTGCAGTGATCTCCATTGAAGAAAATATTTTAAATAACTAAATAATTCTGCTTCAGTGAAAACAAAGAGTCTTGCAGCACCTTCAAGGCTAACAAATTTATTATTTGTGGAGGCAAATCCAATAGATCAGACTTTATGCATCAGACTGATTTGTTTTTACACATATGAAAGTATCTGTTAAGTGCATTGCTAAAAGAAAACTATTTAATGTTTCATTTTAGTCCTTCTAATCAAAATCCTTTTAATATTTATAGAGTCAAAATGTGCTCCGCAAGCATGTTATGAAGAAATTAATGGTGTGACAGATAGATTTGGACACTGTGGGCTTGACTTAAGAAACGAATTTAAGACTTGTTCTTCTGGGTATGTGATTAGGAAACAGAAGAAACTGTGGCAGGATGTTTGTGGGCTGACGGCTTGGGCATCTTCTATTGTATGGGGCATGTTTTTACTGTTGATATAGTATCAAGGTAGCCAGGTGGAATGGGCTGTCATGACCCTCCCACAGGGACTAGGACACCCAGTTAGAGGCTCCTGTGTCACTAACTGAGGGACAGCACTGGGTTCCTGACCCTGACCCTGATGCTGGTGGTCAGTCCCACTAAACTGTGGTTGACAGTCAGGTGTCTGCTGAACCACATCCTACAGCATCAAGGCCCATGGTGCTGCAGCCAGGATTGCCATGGGCATCTTTCCCCCCAAGACCAAGTAACACAGTGTATCCCACACTGTCAGTCCAATGGTGCAAGAAGCATACCAGATGGGAGGTCATGGAGGTTTACAAGCCCTCAGTTCACTTCCAAGCAGGGGTGGATCTTGGTAATATGGTGCCTCTAGGAACCTGCCAGAGCCCTCGCGCCTCCTTCCCAAAGCCCAGTGCTTACAAAGGTTTTGGAAGGAGGCGTGAAGGTGCATCCTTGACTCCTGTGCCCTGGGCGGGGGAACCAATCACACTGCCCTAAATCCGCCTCTTTTCCAAGCCTTGTTGGAGCAAGTTGCACTCCAGGCGCTGTCTCTGGTGCTGTAACAAGGGATGTGGGTGGCACTGTGGTCTAAATCACTGAGCCTCTTGGGTCCGCTGATCAGAAGGTTGGCGGTTCGAATCCGCATGATGGGGTGAGCTCCTGTTGCTCTGTCCTAGCTTCTGCAAACCTAGCAGTTCGAAAGCATGCCAGTGCAAGTCGATAAATAGGTACCGCTGTGGTGGGAAGGAAAACGGCGTTTCCGTGTGCTCTGGCTTCCGTCACGGTGTTCCATTGAGCCAGAAGCGGGATAGTCATGCTGGCCACATAACCCAGAAAGCTGTCTGTGGACAAACGCCAGCTTCCTCCACCTGAAATAAGATGAGCGCCGCACCCCATAATCATTGTCAAATCTGATATTTTGGGGGTGAAAAAAAATATTTCCAATACATAATCCCCAACTCTTTTGCAAATTTGTGATCCTGTTCTTTTCTCCAAATGCCTTTGATAGGGATATCAAATGTGGGAAGTTAATTTGCATCTATCCAAGCAGAAAGCCTTACGTTGACATGAACGTTCCAGTTCTGTACATTCCGTTCCAAGATACCCTTTGTATATCTGTGGACCTTCAACAACCAGAGGGCTTTCCGGACCCAATGCTGGTGAAAGATGGTACAAAATGTGGAACTGAAAGGGTAAGGGATACAATCTGACACAGCGTGACTATTACTGTTACTTAAATGTTGTCACCAGTGCATACGGTGTCCTAAAGAGCAGCATGAGCAAAAGGAAGACCACTGGTCTCATGCCTGAAGAACTTAAAATCTAAATTCCAGCTATGAGGAGACAGGTATGATGGGCTGGTAGTGATGGGAGAAGCAGAGATGGAAATCAGCAAATGCAGTTACCGTATTTTTCGCTCCATAAGACGCACTGTTTTCCTCCTAAAAAGTAAGGGGGAGTGTCTGTGCGTCTTATGGAGCGAATGTGTGGTCCCTGGAGCTGAACTGCCCAGGGGCAAAAGAAGATTGTGCTTTTTAAAAAAAAGAGAGAGAGAAGGGAGTGTTGAAAGGAAGCCCGCCGAGCAGCTGCTCAGCAAATGATTGGGGAGAGAGATAAGGGAGAGAGATTCCAGCCCCGCCCCCTTGCAGAGGGAGGCTGTTTGCCCAGCGACATGTGATTGGCTGGTTAGATTATCTGTCTGGAAACTGTAGAAATGGCTTCCTGAAGCTGCAGAACTGTGAGTTAAACCCCATAAAACAGGGTTTTTTCCCTTTGCAAAGTAAGCTCAACAACTTTGAGCTGATCCTCAAAAAATGGGGCTTTTCTCCTTTACAAAAGAAGCTGCAGAAATTTGAGCTGGTCCTCAAAAAAATGGGGCTTTCCCCCTCTAAAAACTAGGTGCGTCCTATGGCTAGGTGCGCCTTATAGAGCGAAAAATACGGTAGATGTTGTTTGTTCATAAAGTGCCTAAAGCAGGGGGGGGGCCTCAAGGCCAGGGGGCTTAATACAGCCCTGCAGACTTTTCTATCTCCTCAGGCCATGCCCCCTCCACAGATCTCACCTCTCGCTGTTGCAGAGAGGTGCCCTCCTGGACTGCTTTTGCTTGGCTGCAACATCCCCTTGAGCAGTGCTGATGCCTCTTGCTTGCCTGGGTGGAAGAGGGAGAGAGGGGTGCACATGTGAACCCACGCAGCACGGCCACAGACTTGCACGGCCGGCTTGTTCTTGTTCCATCCACTTTAGCATATGGCCCTTGGAAGACTAGTCGGGGGGGGGGGGACACATGGTCTTTGGCCTGAAAGGAGTTCTTTGTCCCTGGCCTTCAGGTATTTGCATATTTGGCTTCCTTTCAGTTGGGGATGATGCAGGGCTAGCTGCAGGGTTTCTGGGGGCTCTCCATATGCATAGCTGTCAACCCTCCCTTATTCCAATGCCGTTTCCCGCTGCTATCCCGGATTGTTGATATCCCTTAAATTTCCCGGATTTCAAAGGAAGCAGCTCCTCTCCCTCCCTGCCGGCCAGGGAGGCTCCTCAGCTGCGTTGCTTGGCTGCCAATAAGGAGTCTGAGATCGACTGGGGGCGGAGCTTGCATGCCTTGTGCAGCCAGACCCTCACGCCCAACCAGACAGACAGCCTGCCTGCCGTCTACGAGCTCGCTCTTTCGCTCACTCGTTTGCGCGCAGCCTCTGGAGCGCAGAGTGGCGAGGCTACTTGGTGCCATTGCAGCGCCCTTGCGGCATCCCTTATTTTCAAATCCGAAAGGTTGGGAAAAATCCCTTATTTTCAAATCCGAAAGTTGACAGCTATGGCTCTCCATATGCCCATTAGGAGTGCCCCTACTGCCATGGTGTAGTGGTTCCTCCAGCTCTTCCTCTTCCTTTACCTCTTGCACCAGACTGAGACCAAGCGAGAGTTGCTACTGCTGCTGATTGCAAAAGGGGAAGCAAGTGAGAAAATAGCTGCTCCAGACGTGACCACTATCTCCCCCCCCCCAGCTTGTACTCCCCCTAGCACCCACTTGCCACTCACTCCTTAATCTGCTTGCAGGCATCATTAGCTGCCCTCTGACTTTCATAGGAGGTGGAGGAGACAGGAAGGAAAAGGTTTTTAGGCATCAGTGCTTGACAAGAGGATGGGATGAAAGCTGGGCATTATGGTTAATCTTGCCCCCACCCCCACCCCCAACCTCCCATGATAATGCGGTTTTCCTGTAAAAAGGGTAGATCTGGATGAATGGAGATGGGGAAAATACAGACTCGCACTTTGAGGCAGATGACGTTGTACATACAATGGAAAAATCTTACATACAGAATTTGCAATAAACACCTGTCTGGAAGCACTCATAGATGCCGTCTGGTGAATGCAAAAGGTCTGTTGCAGGGCAGCAACTCTTTTCTGATAACTGAAAAATGCTTTTTTTTTTTTTAAGGTTTGTATCAAACAAGTATGTGAAGAGTATGACATACTGAAATATGATTGTGATCCTACAAAAAAGTGTTTTGGGCATGGAGTAAGTAAAACGAATGTTCTATTTTCCATGTTAGTGTTTCTGCTATAAAAAGGTGTTGTTTTCCTTCAGAAACTATTTGGTGTTTTCCTGTGTGCCTGAAGTTGGCTGTACATATGCAAGAGATTGAGGTGGTGGAGTTCTGATGTGGTGGAGTGAACTGTCCTACTTCAGACTACAGCTGGGGAGTTTCATTTTTACTAAAAAAAACACTTTGTGGGTAGAAAACTAGCACAGCAAGCAGCCCAGAGTTGCTGGGGCAAACCAGTCAAATGGGTGGGGTACAAATAATGAAATAATAATAATAATAATAATTATTATTATTATTACTACTACTACTACTAAGGTAAAGAGACCCCTGAAAGTTAGGTCCAGTCGCGGATGACTCTGGGGTGGCGGCGCTCATCTCGCTTTATTGGCCAAGGGAGCCGGCGTACAGCTTCCGGGTCATGTGGCCAGCATGACTAAGCCGCTTCTGGCGAACTAGAGCAGCGCACGGAAACGCCGTTTACCTTCCTGCCAGAGCGGTACCTATTTATCTACCTGCACTTTGACGTGCTTTCGAACTGCTAGGTTGGCAGGAGCAGGGACCAAGCAACGGGACCTCACCCCATCACGGGGATTCGAACCGCCGACCTTCCGATCGGCAAGCCCTAGGCTCTGTGGTTTAACCCACAGCGCCACCCGCGTCCCACTACTACTACTACTACTACTACTTTACCCTTAATTTTATTCTAGACTAAAACTTAGGCCCTACTCAGGAAATAATAAGAATAATAGTTTTCTTAAAGCATATTTTTCTTTTTAAGATAAAGCACATAAGCAAGGAGTAAATGTTTGCTATTCCTCCCCCACCCCCTTCAGATTTGCAACAACAAAAAAAACTGCCACTGTGATCCAGGATGGGCACCTCCAAATTGCAAGGAAAAAGGAGGCCCCCTAGGAGGAAGCATTGACAGTGGGCTTCGTATGCTGTCTTCTGGTTAGTAAAAGCAAGACTCTCCACCCTGACAAACAGCTCTGCTGCAGTAGTTTCCAAACTGTTTAGAATTAGGACCCACCTTTCACCTCAACCTGAAACCATGGGACTGGGTTTTATTTATGTTTTAACCCATTCGTTCCCCTCTTTATTCTTCCCTTGAATTTTCTGTCTTTCTCAAGGCAGAAAGATAACAAGTGACAGCACATTAGCTTAATAATCATTCCTTCTTCCAAAGGAAGTTTAGGATTGTAGGCTGTGTGTTTATGAGATTCAGTATGAGTGAAATGTTTTAGAATTCTTGGTACCTGAACTAAACTGCAATTCCCAGGAAATGGGGGAAGGGTGGCAGTTAAGCTACCGGTAGTATAAAATTGGTATATGTTTTCAGTATAGACAGAACCCCTCTCATATAGAGGAGGGAGAAAGGTTGTTTTCTGCTGCTCCAGAGAAGCGGACACGGAGCAATGGATTCAAACTACAAGAAAGAAGATTCCACCTAAACATTAGGAAGAATTTCCTGACAGTAAGAGCTGTTCGACAGTGGAATTTGCTGCCATGGAGTGTGGTGGAGTCTCCTTCTTTGGAGGTCTTTAAGCAGAGGCTTGACAGCCACCTGTCAGGAATGCTTTGATGGTGTTTCCTGCTTGGCAGGGGGTTGGACTGGATGGCCCTTGTGGTCTCTTCCAACTCTATGATTCTATGATTCTCCATCCCTGTATTTCTAGTTCTCTTTCAAAGAGCCAAAGTGAAAAGCAAATGTTTTAGTACTACTGCCCCTCCCCAGAGGCGTAGGAAGGTCAGGTGGTACTCGGTGCGGAAAATTTCTTGTCACCCCCCCACACACACACACATTGCTTTTTTATTGATTTTTTATTGCAAAAATGGTTTTACGTTATTTAATATTTTCTTACAAAGGAATAATAATAAGTAAAAATAAACTTTTATTTATATCCCGCCCTCCCCGGCCGAAGTCGGGCTCAGAGCGGCTAATATCAGATACATAAGATTGATATAAAATCAAACAATAATTAAATTACCTCCTAAAACATGTCAAAATCAAATTAAAGTCTAATTAGATGGCTTTCCGCAGGGTTAGGGTTGGGAACAGTAAGTGCTCCACTGAATTGAAATTTCAGCCTTCACGACATAGGAAAACAGCCAAGTAAACAGCTATTTTCGTGGAGGAGGGTCAAGATATTAACTGATATGCATGAAATTTCATATATCGCTATATAATCCCTAGTGTAGTAAGATAAGACCTTTGGAGCAGGCATTTTTTAAAAAAAGTATTTTATGAACCACCCTAGTAGGGCAGTAATTGTTCCTTGATAATTTGTCACCCCCTCCATGATGGAACCTGGGGCGGACCGCCCCCCCACTTCCTACGCCCCTGCCCCTCCCTAAACCAGGCTGTGATGGGCTTGTGGATTCTGATGCGCCAGCTGAATCCCTGTGGACTAGTACAAATTCAACGTGGGTGTACTTCCTGATGTACAATTAATTGTGCCAGGACAAAACTTATTGGTGCCTCCAGTGAAAGGAACAGGAGCACATGAGGATAGCACTTAGACACGGAAGAGGGAGAGAACACTGCAGAGAAAGAAGCTAACACATTCCTAGTGCCACCTAGCACTGCAGAACTGCAACTGATTTCCTACATCATTAGTAGCAGGGCATTTTTCTATGTGTATAACCTGCTATGTTCTGCTGACACCTGTGGATTTGACATAACTTCTGTCTGCAGCTCAGTGCACATTCACTGTGACCTTGGTGAAGGATGCCATTTTATAACCCCATTTTATATATATTTTTAAACGGTCTTTTAATTTAACACTTTTCCAGCTCTCTATTTATTTATTTTTAATGAAAGAGAGGAATAGTGCCGTAAAACTGTGTTACTACAATATTACGTTTTTATACCACAATAATGCTGAATTAAAAATAAAAAAACCTTTCTGGTTGTTGCTGCTTTAGCAATGTGGAAAGAGTTTGCTTTCTAATCTTCAAAAAAAAAGTCTATAAAATTGGAGCACTGGGCAGTGCCACGCTACAAATGTCTAATGCGGCAGCTCTCCTGGTTCAGCCTTTGCTGTGAAATTTGTTTCCATCTAGATATTACAGAAAGAGCCATAGAAGACAACATGCGGACGTGGGTGCTCCTCAGTATATTTCTCTTTCTGCCCATTGTGGTTGGGTCAGCCATCCTGATTGTCAAATGGGCACGAATCAGCAAGTACTTCATAGATGACAGCGAGTCCCTGGGTGATTCTGGGTAAGTCACTTTGGCCACAGTTTATCAGGGCCTGCCCTGTACACACCTGAAATCTTCTGGTCCATCAACAATTTGGACAAGTAGGACCTGCAACAGAATTCAGTCTTCTTCAGCCATGCCCTTTGCCCTCTCACCCACTTTTGCATTGGGCTGTGGGTTTTTTTTGGGGGGGGGGAGTCCCTTGCTTAAGGGTTTTTTCCTAATATTTTTGTTGTATTTCTGCAAACCTCGGGGTTCGTCTGACTGATGCGTCGGAGGTGCCATTTCAGCTACATTTCCCCTATTCTAAGACACCGTCTTATATTTTTTCCCCTCAAAAAAACACAGTATGGCTTATATTCAGGGGGTGTCTTATTTTTATTATGTCAGTATGGTATGGTACAGCGGCGGCGGGGCCCCTGAGCTATGGTACTCTGGCAGGATTCGGGAGAGAGGCGTCTTTTTTTCCGCAGCTCTCGCATGCTGGCTCCCTGCACGACAGGAGCAGGCCGCAGAACTCGGGTAAAAGGCACCTCCCCCCCCCCCGCGCGCCTCTCACTGGCTCGCTGTTCCCTGCGTACCAGGAACAGGCGGGGCAGGACTCGGGCAAGAGGCATATTTTTTTCCCGTGGCTCTCGCACGCTGTCTCCCTGTTCCTCCAAGGAACAGGCTGCAGGACTTGGGGAAAGGCGTCTCCCCCACCCACCCGCCCCGTGCCTCTCGCTCGCTGGCTGCCTCCCTGCGTGCCAGGAACAGAGAGGAGGGACTGAGGAGGCGGCGGAGCCAGGACAGGGACAATGGCGGCACTATGGCCTATTTTCAGGGTACGGCTTATTTTTCTCAAATCTGAAAAAATCCTGCTATGGTTTCTTTTATGACTACGTCTTAAAATAGGGGAAACACGATAGGAGTTTGCTGTTGGTATATATCTGGCTGTTGGTATATATCTGGGGTATATATATCTGGTATATATGTGGTTGGCCATACTGGAGGGAGATGATGTCGAGCAACAAAAGAAAGAAAAGCAAGGATAGGGAACCTGTGGTCCTCCAGGTGCTGTTGTTCTGCAACAACCCATTATGGCCAGTGGTCAGGAAAGATGGGAGGTGTAGTCCAGCAACCTCTGAAGGGCCGTAGGTTGCCGACCCCGGTACATATAATAATAATTATTTTTCAGACTTTATAGTAAAGCTAACTCCATGACAAAGCCGAGGTATGTTTATATAATTGAGGTTAAGTACCTGTAATCTTAATTCTCATTACATTTCAGATCTTATACTAGATCCGATGAATATAGCATGTCAGACAAAACAAGGTAAGCTTCAACTAACTTAAAGTACATTGATTAAAAACAAACAAATTTTCCTTCCAGAGCTGACTGCAGTCTAGAAAAGGATCACTCCCTAATTTACTTTCTCCCTTTGTGATAGTGAAACATGGATTAAATTGTCTAGTTTTTCCCACCAATTAAGGAAGGACTGGGTTTCTCCACAAAATCTTCATGTTACCTTTCCTTCCAAGGAGCCTCAAGGGAACACACAGTAAAATAAGACCTGAAAACAAACATGGGCAGAGCAGTTTTTTACTCTGGTTACTCAGGGGTTGTGCATGGGGGTGGCCAGAGAGTGATTTTGTTGCTCTGCCAGCGAAATAACTGTCATATCTACTATTCAGTCTCACTCTACCTGGGAGGGGAAAATACACCAGTCCAAAAATTAGAAGTCGGCTTAATAGTCACAATAGACACAGCATTCCTGGAAACCATCAAAGCCTACCAACCCTGGACTCCACCAGCAATGATGCCCACAGGCTGCCCCCACATGCAGCCAATGGACTCATCATGATGAAGTCCTGCTCCTAGCACACCCACTGCATCATCAGACACACAATGTGCATCACAGTGTCCGTCCCCCCAATGGCACAAAACCAGTGGCACAGCCAGCAGTCAGCTCCCTACAAGCCAGACTGCTTGAACTCACAGCTGTTGAGAGCCCCCACAACACAGCACCCATATAGCTCTGGGCTTAGGGGGCCTTCAAAGAGCACTCACATTTGTCCTGAGCCGAGACAAGAGTCACAGACAAGAGTGGAAGGATGCAACAGGCAGAGTCACAGACACCCCGCAACAGCCATCAGCCTCCGGTTGATCACTGCACTGAGTGAAGGATTGTGATGCAGAAGATGAGAGTTTGTGCCACACCAAGGTTGAGGTGGAAGTACCCTTACTCAGCTTTTGTATGCCTAACTGGGGGGAAATCCTACAGCGATGTCAGAGGTAAAAGAAAGGGAACTTATAGGAGGCTGCCCACATGGATTCCAGCCCAGGGCATTTCCTGAACCAGTCAGCCGAAGCAACACAAATGGATGACGCAGCTCATGGGGCATTGATTTCCCCTGAGACCCTCATCATAAACACCAAGAGGAGTCCATCAGTACCTTAGAAAGTGGTGCTGTAGACAGCAGATTATTTGGGCAATTTTTATATTAGGGCACCAGCTTGATGTTAGGAACACTTTTGCTAGTTTCATAATTGTTATGGAGCTTGCAAGGGTGCAGGACCCTACCTGGATCCAAATATGCTAATAACACAACCCCAAAGAGGTGGGGCCTCACTTGTGGTTGACATGGAACATGAGTTGGGATGGATCATACCGCATGCAGGAATCAGTCGCACAACCCCAAGCCTTTCTAAACAAGGAGGAATTTTGCTTGTCTCCTGGAGGGATTGTCAGGCAGGATTCCAAAGAATTAAAAAAAAATGTTCTTGACTTTTGCTATTCTATGGGAATATATGACTATGAGTCTCCTTAAATTATAGATCATAAATATATAAATACTACAACTCATTAAATACTGTCCTATTAATTGCAGCGATGTTTGCTTTTTCTTTTCTTTTGAATTTTTTCTTTGCAGCATTATACATTCTTATATTATTAATCCTCATTACTCATTTGTAACTGTATTTAGTCTGTTTAAAGTATATGATAGTATTCATTCTAATTGTTTAGATCCTGTTTTCTCAATTCACATGGTTCCATCAATTCAAAAATGTTAAGTGGCACACCTAAAACTCTGCCAGCCTTCACCAGTGTGGTGCCCTCCAGATGTTTCGGAGTGCAGCTCCTCTTTGACCTCAGCCAGCATGGCCATTTGATGCCAGGGCTGAAGGGAGTTGTGGTCCGAAACATCTAGTGGGCACCACGTTAGTGAAGGCTGAACAAAGCAGCGGCAGGCATTGCTTGGGAAACAGCAGCAGTACTTCCAGGCAAAGCCCCACATTAGATCTTGCCTCTCATAGGAAAGGTACAAAGCAGGGCCAGTCTACCCAAGAGGCAAGGTAAAGCAACTGCCACAGGCAGCAGGATTCATAGATCTGGCCTCCAAAGTACGCAGTGGCAGCACTCCTTGGAAGCCAGATCTGTGCTTTCTTTGGCAGCCCCCTCCCCATGCCACCTCTACAGCGGCCTCTAGGTGAACTGGTCTCCTCTGACTCTTGTTCCCAATGCACAGCTTTATTCCCCCCAGTTCCTGATGTAGATCTTCACTCAGCCCTTCCTCCCTGAAAGGCAGGAGGTGCCAGTTTGTGGTTTGCCGTAGGGACAAAAGTGTCTTGGGCCAGCCCTGGTACAGAAATGTCAAAGGCTATGCAGGGAGTGGAGAGGCTTCTATGGGAGAAGATTTTTTTTCCAATCTCTTCTCCATCTTTCTGGGTGGTGCTAAGGAAATACAAATGCACCATTTATTTATTTTGCGGATTCTCCTTATCGTATTGCTCCATCACGTCTCCTCTCCTCTCTCCTCTCTCCCTCCTGCTGCCCCTGGCATGTGAGTAGCTTGAGCAACCAAGAAGACACAACATGACCAGACCTGGGCCAGGCTCCTGCTGTTTATATGACTTGTATAATAAATTGCTGTATTGTATAATAAAATGCTGCCTAATAAATTACTGCTTGCTTATACAGTACAGGTGAAAAATATTTTGTGAATGGTTCTCCAGGTCCTTCTTTGCGTTTGGATACAGCATGCAAGGGCTTCATTATGGGCTGGCATCAGCAGGTACATGCTGAGGCTGCAAGTCCTGCCAATTACCCATCAAAGCTCTACCTAAAAGCAAAGCTTGTATTCTTAGGCACACATCCAAGCATTCTTCACAGATAAAGTTGCCCCTCCCCCCCCCAGCTCTTAGGCTTACCAGCTGTGTGGAAAGCAGAAATGAAACCATTACAGTGATACCTCGGTTTACGAACTTAATCCATTCCGGAAGTTTGTCCGCTGACAGCTTCCAGGTCATGTGGCCTTCCCGCCAGAGCGGTACCTATTTATCTACTTGCACTTTGACGTGCTTTCGAACTGCTAGGTTGGCAGGAGCAGAGACCGAGCAACGGGAGCTCACCCCGTCGCAGAGATTCAAACCGCCGACCTTCTGATCAGAAAGCCCTAGGCTCTGTGGTTTAACCCACAGCGCCACCCGCAACATAGTTATATGTACCCTTCATGACAGATTGGATATCCCTTTGCTCTGCTGTCTCTGTGTGTTGCCTCTACCAGCGGCAGAAGTGGTCAGCCTGGTGCCTCCAGGAAGTCCACAAGCAGGGTATGAAGGCAAAAGATGCCCTGTATACCAACCACAGCTTAGCAAGGGTATTCAGAAGCACACTGCCTCAATCATTTATCATTTATTTGTTGCATTGATATCCTACCTTTTCTCCAAGAAACTCAAGGTGGTGTACATTTGTTCTCCCCTTCCTCATTTAATCCCCAAAAGAACCCTGTGCGGTAGGTTAGGCAGAGGGGCAGTGAGCGACCCAAGGTCACCCAGTGAGCTTCTTGGCTAAATTGGGATTTGAACCCTGGTCTCCCGGGTCCTAGTCTGGCACTCTAACCAGTGCATTCCACTGGCTCTAGACATGGATATTCCATGACATTACCTTTGCTGTCAGCTATTGAGAGGCATGTACAGTGGTACCTCGGTTTACGAACGTAATCTGTTCTGGAAGTCTGTTCTTAAACCGAAACCATTCTTAAACCGAGGCGCGCTTTCCCTAATGAGGCCTCCTGCCGCCAGTCCCCTTCCACCATTCAGATTCCATTCTTAGACCGAGGTAAAGTTCGCAAACCAGGACACTACTTCCGGTTTTGCGGAGTTTGTAAACCGAATCATTTGTAAACAGGACTGTTCTTAAATCGAGGTACCACTGTACTTTGTCCCCTTCTTCCAGCGTTACATGGATTTTTGTTTGTGAATGAAACTTTGTCGCCTCGCATACTACTGCTAAGACAGGTGATCTGGGGGGGAGGAGCAGAATGGCAGCGCAAATCTTATGTCCCAGCCAACCTAATTTACTGAGGGCAGCTCCTGTTTTCTGGTACCTGTCCTGGTAAATTGGGTTTGAGGACACATTGAAGCTTGGCGCAAACACACACAAAGGGTGGCAAAGCAGGGCTGATGTGGGGTGTGGCCTGGGAAGACTCTCAGATCAGGGGCGTAGGAAGTGGAGGCGGGGGGGCCGGGCCGCCCCAGGTTCCATCATGGAGGGGGTGACAAATTATCAAGGAACAATTACTGCACTACTAGGGTGGTTCATAAAAAACTCTTTCTTTTGAAAAAGCCTGCTCCAAAGGTCTTATCTTACTACACTAGGGATTATATAGCTATATATGAAATTTCATACATATCAGTTAATATCTTGACCCTCCTCCACGAAATTAGCTGTTTACTTGGCTGTCGTGAAGGCTGAAATTTCAGTTCAGTGGAGCACTTACTGTTCCCAACCCTAACCCTGCGGAAAGCCTTCTAATTAGACTTTAATTTGATTTTGACATGTTTTTAGGAGGTAATTTAATTATTGTTTGATTTTATATCAATGTTATGTATCTGATGTTAGCCGCCCTGAGCCCGACTTCGGCCGGGGTGGGCGGGATATAAATAAAAGTTTATTTTTACTTATTATTATTCCTTTGTAAGAAAATATGAAATAACGTAAAACCATTTTTGCAGGCAAAAAAAAATATCAATGTGGGGGGCAGGTGACAATACATTTTCCCCACCGGGTACCACCTGACCTTCCTACGCCAGAAAGCTGCATGTGACCTGGAGCCTGACGTTCCGCATTCTGGGTTCCCTCTAGTCAGGCCTTCCGTTATCCACAGCCACCAGCCTGATGTCTCTGGAAACTACAAGTCAAACAGCAGCGCTGGCAGCACCAAAGTGACCACCCCAAGGCACAAGCCTGGGGCAGTGTGTCTGGAGGTCCTGGGCTGCCCAGATGGCAAGGTCCTCCTCTTGGCCTCACTGATGAGGTCCAAAAGGAAAGCACCAGCTTGGCTGCAGGAGTTGCTGGACAGAGGTGTAGAAGGTGCCATCCAACCATTTTAGAGAATGCACTCTGGATTTGTGTAGGGTTTCTCCTCAGCATTCTCTTCCCCTTGCAATGCAGCAGAGATTTCAGATCAGCTTTCCTTCTCCTGCATACAGGGAACTAGGCAGAGGGCCTTCTTGGTATTGGCGCCCACCCTGTGGAATGGCCTCCCATCAAATGTCAAAGAAATAAACAACCATCTGACATTTAGAAGACATCTGAAGGCAGCCCTTCAGTTTTTAATGACTGATGTTTTAATGTATTTTTAATCTTTTGTTGGAAGCTGCACAGAGTGGCTGGAGAAACCCAGCCAGATGGGCGGGTGAAATATACTCGGAGTCAAGTGTGGATTTCATGCTCTTTATTCAGCTCATAGTAGCGAGGAATGCAAGTTCCCCCAGAACGTCTGTTTTATATACATTATTTACACAATGGGCCCCACGTGATTGGCTAATTCCAGGATACTCCTGTAGGCCAATCAGGTTGCGGATTCACTTCCACCTGGAGCTGGATTGGGTGGCTCCTGCGGACCAATCAGACTGCTGCATTCTGGATCCTATTGTTCTAGGACCAATCAGACTGCTGCATTCTGGATCCTATTGTTCTAGGACCAATCAGACTGCTGCATTCTGAATCCTATTGTTCTAGGACCAATCAGACTGCTGCATTTTGGATCCTATTCAATTCAGTACATAACAGCAGGGTATAAATAATAAATTACTACTACCACTACTACTGGTACATACCCTCCCAGGTTGCTGAGCTCCATCCGCCCTCATTTCCCATGCTCATACATACATACATACATACATACATACATACATACCATCAGAATTACAGAGTTGGAAGGGACTGCAAGGCTCATCTAGTTCTAGTTCATCCCCTGCAATACAGGAATCTTGCCCAATGTGGAGCTTGAGCCCACGATCCTGAGATTAAGAACTTCATGCTCTACCAAGTGGGAGACAGCACCACGCTCATATATTAAAAATATTTGCTTTTTAAAACTTGTTTATAGACATTTTGATGAATCCAAACGCCGACTCAGGACGAGCAGTTCCTGCCGAATCTGCAAATGCAACAGGAAGGGGGCATGTTTGCGAAAACCGAGTCCCTTTTGCACCCCCCACCCACCTGGCTTTTGAGGTCTGTCTGCAGCTCTGACTCTCCTGCTCTACCAGCCCCAGTGCTTTGCTGCTCCTCTTCCAAAGCAGCCTGCAATCTGGTCCCTCACCGCGCCTCTCCGCCAAAAGGTCTCCGCCCCACCTGGCCAGTCCTTTGCCCGTGGAGGCAGCCCTGCACCCTTCTCCGGGGCCCTGCCTCCTCCTCCTCCTCCTTGCCTTCGAGTTCCTCAGTGCCCGTTACTGGTCACCGGTGGTTGCAGGTCAAGCGAGGGGCGCAATTGCCTTGCTTGGCCTGGTGCTGGCACTGCCTGGTTTTGGCGCTGGGTGAGCCTGCTGCGGGTCCAAAGGGGTACCTGGACCCCCGGGGCCCCCTCACGCCTCCTCTGGCCTTCCTTCCTGGCTCCCTGGAGGGGCATGGCATCCTTTTTATCTATATCCAGGTGCCATCTGTGTGCATTTCCCATCCTGCAGAGCCGTGGCGGAGCGTATGGCCGTGCTGCCCAAGAGGGCCGGGAAGTGCTGCGGGGGCCTGACCCAGCAGCAGAGCTGGGGCCACACATGAGCGCAGCAGCTGAGGTGCAGCTCCTCCTCGCGCAGAGTCCGGCTCTGAGGAAGAACCTGCTCTGGGGCGCAAAGGAGCCACGCCCTCCCTACTACGCCTCTGCTGCAGAATGAGGGTGAGGACCATGAAGGCCACCTTCCGTGGCCCCTAATCTGCCCGTGAAAAAGTCACAGCTACACTGCATATGTGGGTTTAAATGGGAATATCTGTCTGTTTGTCTATCTGCTTTGTGTGCGTGCCCTCTGCCTGGTTCCTTGTAACTTTGCTTCTCGCAGTGAGGGAACCGCTAGAAGCCCTCGGTGCTGGACCTCAGTGTCCGGATTGAATGATGGGGGTGGAGATGCTCCTTCAGGTATACTGGGCCGAGGCCGTTTAGGGCTTTAAAGGTCAGGACCAACACTTTGAATTGTGCTCAGAAACGTACTGGGAGCCAATGTAGGTCTTTCAGGACCGGTATTATATGGTCTTGGCAGCCACTCCCAGTCACCAGTCTAGCTGCTGCATTCTGGATTAGTTGTAGTTTCCAGGTCACCTTCAAAGGTAGCCCCACATAGAGCGTGTTGCAGAAGTCCAAGTGGGAGATAACTAGAGCATGCACCACTCTGGCGAGACAGTCTGCGGGCAGTTAGGGTCTCAGCCTGCGTACCAGAGGGAGCTAATAAACAGCTGCCCTGGACACAGAATTAACCTGTGGACAGCTCCATGGACAGCTGTGAGTCCAAAATGACTCCCAGACTGCGCACCTGCTCCTTCAGGGGCACAGTTGCTCCGTTCAGGACCAGAGAGTCCCCCACACCCGCCCGCCCCCTGTCCCCCAAAAACAGGGGGCGGGCGGGTGGGGGGAGTACTTCTGTCTTGCCGGGATTCAACAAAGGTGGTTCTGTTAAATTGCGAACCACCTGAAAGAGTCTCCTGCTCTTTTCTGCAGATGCAACAGAGGTGGTGAAGAACGTCCTCTTCACCGTTGCCGTCGCCACTTGGTAGGCTCGATGTTGAGCTCTAACCTGTGTCTGGTCCGATTCAAAATGAGTTTTCTGACACTGGCGCTCTAGCCGTCTCAGCGATTGTTTCATCGCCCTCAGCTCTGGGGAAAACCACGGGGCTGTCCGGGCTTCATGCAATCGGAGAGGGCACTTTGGAACCAGACAGCCGATAGCCCTGGCTCAGCCAATCTCTGGGCAGCAGCAACAGCAGCAGTCCTTTAGACCTCTTCAAGCCCTGCCCCAAGCCAGGTGGAAAGAGACGAGGCAGGGCCCTTTAGGCTCTTACCAGGCAGTCCTCCTGAGATAAAGAGGCTCAGCCAATCGCTTCCATAGCTTTTCTGCCATCATCAAATGCATTTCAATAGAGACTGTTCATTACATTTGTAAAAATACTGTTTCAACATACCCTTCTGATTTTTTTTTTTTGTTTTGAACTCAAACTACAAGAAAGAAGATTCCACCTAAACATTAGGAAGAACTTCCTGACAGTAAGAGCTGTTCGACAGTGGAATTTGCTGCTAAGGAGTGTGGTGGAGTCTCCTTCTTTGGAGGTCTTTAAGCAGAGGCTTGACAGCCACCTGTCAGGAATGCTTTGATGGTGTT
Source organism: Darevskia armeniaca (assembly GCA_034641395.1). Classification (NCBI taxonomy): domain Eukaryota; kingdom Metazoa; phylum Chordata; class Lepidosauria; order Squamata; family Lacertidae; genus Darevskia; species Darevskia armeniaca. The sequence goes on along the minus strand of JAWWNF010000026.1, from coordinate 844,642 downwards.
TCCTGCTTGGCAGGGGGTTGGACTGGATGGCCCTTGTGGTCTCTTCCAACTCTATGATTCTATGAATTGTCCAGAGCACACAGACTTACATTATTACAATAAAAAAGAAGACGTACACAATTCACCTGCAGCAACAGTAAGTGACTCTCCCTAGTCTTAACCCTTTGGCTTATGGGTGTGGGATGTATAGGTGCAGCCAAGTGCAACAATCCGACAGAGGACTAACGGCCTCCATCTTCTAACCGGTTGCTGTGACAACCAGTTTGTCGGTTGCTGGTAGTAACTGCTCAGTTGCAGTCGCCTCAGGACCAACGTCCGTCTAGTATAGTTTATTTGCTTGTTATGTAACCTAAGCCTGCCTTCAGGTACAGTTCTGTAAACCTGAATGAATCTGAGAGTAAAATAGTTTTATATTAACATGAATCAGATTGGTGTGTGTATTCTTTAAGAGGGATTCAAAGGGATTTTTAACCAGGAAGGCATATTTATTGGTAGCTCAGACGAGACAGCAGCAAGCTGATCGTTGCATAAACTTATAGAGGGGATTGTTTAACTCTGCTAAAGTAAACCTTCCCACAATGGGAAGGCTGTAGCTCACTGGCAGAGCATGTGGAGAAGGTCCCGAGTTCAGTCTCCAGTGTCTCTAGGCAGAGACCCCGTCTGAAACCCTGGAGAACCATGGCTTGTCTTAGCGTGACGCGTGACCCAGGCCACTTACTAATCTGCACCTGATTTTGATTTCAGGAGTCCATAATGGCTAGCTCCAGAAGGTGATCAGATTTCTAGTCCGCTACTAGACTACCTTTTCTAGACTACCTTTTCTAGTCCGCTACTACCAGAAGCGGCTTAGTCATGCTGGCCATTCTTGCATCCCACAATGAGTTTGAGGTTAATTAAGCTCACTTTTCCTATAGTCTCCTTAAACCTTGGCTAGTATTTTCTATTTTTTCCAGAGGGATGTTGCAGTTTAAGAATGTCAGCTATGGAATTGAGCATTTGAAAGACTCCCCTAATTTTGAGCACCTGATTTATCAATTAAACAACAAAAACCTCCAGTCTACTTAGGAGAGATTTGTCATCTACAGAAAGACAACTGGGGAGTGAGGGCATACCTTATATGCTGCTCTCAGATACTGTGGTAAGTGCTAAGAGGTTTCTTTCATTCTTAAACTGGCCTTTAGGAGTGATTACCATCAATATTCATTTTTTATTTGGAGTCCTCCCTGAGAATTTGGGTTAGTAGGCTTACAATACAGATACAATGCAATAAATAGACAATTGCTACTAGGGTGGAAGGGACCCAGGTGGCGCTGTGGGTTAAACCACAGAGCCACAGAGCCTAGGGCTTGCTGATCAGAAGGTCGGCGGTTCGAATCCCCGCAACGGGGTGAGCTCCCGTTGCTCAGTCCCTGCTCCTGCCCACCTAGCAGTTCGAAAGCACATCAAAGTGCAAGTAGATAAATAGGTACCGCTCTGGCGGGAAGGTAAACAGCGTTTCCGTGCGCTGCTCTGGTTTGCCAGAAGCGGCTTTGTCATGCTGGCCACATGACCCGGAAGCTGTACGCCGGCTCTCGGCCAATAAAGCGAGATGAGCGCCGCAACCCCAGAGTCGGACACGACTGGACCTAATGGTCAGGGGTCCCTTTACCTTTACCTTTACCATGACAAAGCCACTTCTGGCTAACCAGAGCAGCGCACGGAAACGCCGTTTACCTTCCAGCCAGAGCGGTTCCTATTTATCTACTTGCACTTTGACGTGCTTTCGAACTGCTAGGTGGGCAGGAGCTGGGACTGAACAACGGGAGCTCACCCTGTCGCGGGGATTCGAACCACCGACCTTCTGATCGGCAAGCCCTAGGCTCTGTGGTTTAACCCACAGCACCACCTGGGTCCCTTGTACCTTTACCTTTACTAGGGTGGAAAAAGGTGTATTTTCCTTTGTATGCTCATTGCATAACTTACCTGCACTGGATGTCTGTGATGTACCTGTACACAGGATATGGAGAATAAATTTAAAAAAATTAAAAAGAACTGAAAAAGGCAGTGGCATAGCATTGGTTGCTGGTGTCCGGGAGGGTGCGTGTGTGCATGTGCCAGGTGGGGGGAGGGTGCACGCGCACTGGGCGGAGGGATGCCAGCCCAGCCCTCAGTGCTGATTGTGCCAGAATGATTCCATCCCCAACGGAGCAGAGTGGGACCACCCTCAGCCACCTGCCTGTGTTTCTCACCCGAAGCCCTTCTTAGTGGGCCCTCTCTGAGGGTAGTGCGGATGGTGGCAGCCTGAAAATGGGACTTTTCACTGGGGACTCCCCAGTTGTGGAATGCTGTCTTCAGGGAGGTGCACATGGCACCACCATTTTCAACTTTTAGGTGCCAGGGAGAAATGTTCCAGTTCATCTAAGCATTTGATCCCTAATTGGGGTCATATCGTATACCCGGTTGTGGTGTTCATCTCTTAGTAGTGTGCAATAGGATTTATCCTTTCTATAGTATTGCAGAAGGAACACTTCTAGTTTGTTTTTCTTTTTGATATTTGTTTTAAACTTCTGTACTTGTTTCCTTTTTATGACACCTTATGACATTTTATCTAGTAAATGGTGTATAAATGCAAGAAATAATACCATAAAATAAAGCTGAATTGGTTATAAAGTGACGAAAATAGCTGTTTACTTGGTCGTTTTCCTATGTCGCGAAGGCTGAAATTTCAATTCGGTGGAGGGTCAAGATATTAACTGATATGCATGAAATTTTAGATATAGCTATATAATCCCTATTGTAGTAAGATAAGACCTTTGGAGCAGGCATTTTCAAAAGAAAAGTTTTTTTATGACCCGCCTTAATGATTTATCATCCATTCCCATCAAAACTTATTGGTAATAATGGTCACATTTCTTTCTTCCCTCAGCATTGGTGCACCCACAGAGTGGACATGGTCATCTATTAAAAAAGAAGAGCAGATGAAGATTGTTCTTTGACAGAAGGCATAGTCATCCATGTAGACCTGTGTCTTGGGGTGGATCCAGTAATCCTAGGCTCAACTCTGTCGTGTGCCAGCCCTCCTCCAGGCCCCCAATGCCTAAGCCAAATCCAAACTACACCTGGAATCAAGAGTTGGTGGGCCTCACCAAGGCAACCAGGAAAAGACCAAGGAGCCACAAAGTGGACATGGTCACATATTAAAAAAAGAAGAGCAGATGAAGATCATAGAATCATAGAATCATAGAGTTGGAAGAGACCACAAGGGCCATCCAGTCCAACCCCCTGCCAAGCAGGAAACACCATCAAAGCATTCCTGACAGGTGGCTGTCAAACCTCTGCTTAAAGACCTCCAAAGAAGGAGACTCCACCACACTCCTTGGCAGCAAATTCCACTGTCGAACAGCTCTTACTGTCAGGAAGTTCTTCCTAATGTTTAGGTGGAATCTTCTTTCTTGTAGTTTGAATCCATTGCTCCGTGTCCTCTTCTCTGGAGCAGCAGAAAACAACCTTTCTCCCTTCTCTATATGACATCCTTTTATATATTTGAACATGGCTATCATATCACCCTTTAACCTTCTCTTCTCCAGGCTAAACATACCTAGCTCCCTAAGCCATTCCTCATAAGGCATTGTTTCCAGGCCTTTGACCATTTTGGTTGCCCTCCTCTGGACACGTTCCAGCTTGTCAGTATCCTTCTTGAACTGTGGTGCCCAGAACTGGACACAGTATTCCAGGTGAGGTCTGACCAGAGCGGAATACAGTGGTACTATTACTTCCCTTGATCTACTTCCCAAGATGGTTCTTAGACAGAAGGCATAGTCAACAACTTGAGTAGGGGTCAGTGAGCTCCGCCTGACAAACCACTTATTGGGCATTCATCTTGATTTTGCTTGCACAAAGCTTATGCAAAAGTTAGATTATATCTGGACTTTATAGAGCAATCTGAATGACCGAGCACTTTAATCCACTTCAACTGCACCAACCTAAATCTCCTGTGCACACTTGAATCCCTCCCACAAAATACTAACAAGGAGGTGGCCAGAGAAAATAGCAGCTTACCCAGACACGGGCTGGGCTGCGACTAGGCAGCCGGCAGCTGGGGAATTCCTATGCCGGCCGCTTGGATTGACAGGCTTTCCCACCATCCATTTATTTGATTTCTGACCAATACAGCCAGGCTAAATAAAAGACTTCCAATTCATCTCATTGTACTTGTACTGTTATTTACGTTTAACGCACAGCCTTCCATTACCCCAATTTGTTTTTGTGTACTCTTAACAAATTAACATTTGCACATTGTATTTTACAAGGATCAGTTTAATTCCGCAAGGAAACTGTTATTTGGACAATATGTTTTTAGGTAATCTTTGCATATTTTCTTTTATTTAGAAATTCAATGAATGATTGTATAATAAGGCAAATTCTTGTTTTGTACGTTTTCTGCCCTCTTTCTTATCTTGTCTTAATCTTTTCTTTTTTATCTTTATTTATGCATATCTATTTGTATTTTAATTTAATAAAGATGATTTTTTAAAAAAATACAGCCAGGCTAAGTGGGCGAGGCTTCACTCCAGTCTGCCCCCAGCCTATAAAGGCTGGCTGTGCCCAATCCCAGTTGGCTGAAGAACATCCCTCCTTTCCCACCCTATTCAGTAATACTGAGGGTTTTGTAGGTTAACCTTTTGCTTCCTAGGGTACTGTGTTTGTGGGCCCTGCTGTGGTTCTAGAATAGTTGCTGTTTTTGGAACCTGGAAGCAATTGGCCTGCAAACAGATAGGCCCCATTTGCAGGTTTTGCTTTCCCCATAGCAACAATCAATATTTGTTGCTATTTGTTGTTAATATCTGTTGAAAATATTGATATTTTCCTTTTCTGGTGGTTAATCTTAAAACAGGGGTTTTAAGGGGGCCGGTTCACTGTCATCCACATACTGCCAGAACCACCTTTTGTGAATCAAGAGCAGTTCCCCCTCTTTACCTGGCCTGATAGTCATTGCGGATTAGCAGGAGATGCTGCAGAATAGAAAGGAGATGCTGCTCTGTGTTGACTCGTTAACTTGCAGGTTTTGCCTAAGCCAAATCCAACCTCCACCTGGAATCAATAATCCACAGGGTAGACATGGTGAACTTCATGAAGAATTCGTAGGAATTCCCAAAGGTGCCCAGGGTGGACGTGGTCTTATAATCCTCTTCACCAACTGAAATGTTCTCTGTGCACCAGATAAGCTCAATATATACTTAATATCGAGGGACCCAGGTGGCACTGTGGGTTAAACCGCAGAGCCTAGGGCTTGCTGATCAGAAGGTCGGCGGTTCGAATCCCTGCGATGGGGTGAGCTCCTGTTGCTCTGTCCCAGCTCCTGCCCACCTAGCAGTTCCAAAGCACGTCAAAGTGCAAGTAGATAAATAGGTACCGCTCTGGCGGGAAGGTAAACGGCATTTCCGTGTGCTGCTCTGGTTCGCTGGCCACATGACCCGGAAGCTGTACGCCGGCTCTTGGCCAATAAAGCGAGATGAGCGCCGCAACCCCAGAGTTGGGCACGACTGGACCTAATAAGTCAGGGGTCCCTTTACCTTTACCTTATACTTAATATAAGATTGTGATGTAAGCTGATACCCCTTGCTTGAATCTGTTAAAGTTAAGTACTTGGGTATTACTATGACAGGTATGAACAGTACATTGTTCCAAAATAATTATGTCAAACCATGGGTTGAAGTTTAAAAAGATATGTCAAGATGGGAAAATCTAAAATTGTCATCGCTGGACAAAATTTCAGTAATAAAAATGAATGTTTTGCCTAGAATGGTGTTTTTATTTCAGACAACCTATTGTGACTAATGATTTGTCGAGGAACATCCATCCCTTCCTACTCTATTCAGTAGTGCTCTGGGTTTTGTAGGCTAACCATTTCCTTCCTGGGGTACTGGGGGTTACTGGCTTTGCTGGGGTTCTATAATGGCTGCCGTTTTTGGAGCTGGGAAGCAATCTGCCTGCAAACATATATTTTTTTTAAAAAAATAAACTTTCTTGAAAATTCAGAAAGTACATCATTATATGTGCACTAAAAAAGAGAAACAGAAACAGAACCCCATGTCGAAAGGAAGATAAAGGGTTTCCCCCCCCCCCAAAAAAACTATATTTTACAATGTTGTTATTGTACTTCACCAGATCTTAACCAATTACAGTATTTGTAAGAATGGATTCCAAAAATCACTGAATTTGTCCATGGCAAGTCTGTGTTTATATGCAAGTTGTTCATATGTTGGAATTTGTATAAGTCTTCAGTTCAATCGTGGAAGGGGGCCACATTATCCCTATTACATCTCCAACAGTTAAATACCTTTGATAGCCCTTTTTAAACAAACGTAATGGGGTCCAGTATATTCTAAATATTATTTTTTGTTGCAGGAGCCTCAAATTAAGGTCCAGAAACACCCTTGTTGGGTGTTTTAATATACTTAAGTAATTATGTATTTATTACTGTTTCACTGTATTTTATTCTTGTGAATCGCTTTGGGACATTACGTTACAGGAAGTGATCCATACACTTAATAAATGAAGCTGACAGGTAGTTCCATATTTGGTCTTGGTTTGAGCAGACCTGCCAAGCCATAAAGTTCATCAGGTGGCCTTGGGCAAGTCATGGTCTCTCAGACTAGTTTCTAGGCTTCTTTTGACTATGAATAGGAAATGAGAAACTCATGAGCTCCTTGACATAACAGTGGAATATGGGATAGTAAATATGATTATGATTAATAATTTGTAGAGCAAGCACAGGGAACCTTTAGCAGTCCAGATGATGCTGAACTACAACGTCCATTGGCCATGCTTGATGAAGAAGAAGAGAAGAAGAGTTTGGATTTGATATCCCGCTTTATCACTACCCGAAGGAGTCTCAAAGCAGCTCACATTCTCCTTTCCCTTCCTCCCCCACAACAAACACTCTGTGAGGTGAGTGGGGCTGAGAGACTTCAGAGAAGTGTGACTAGCCCAAGGTCACCCAGCAGTTGCATGTGGAGGAGCGGAGACGCGAACCCGGTTCACCAGATTATGAGTCTACCACTCTTAACCACTACACCACACTGGCTCTGGTGGCATTTGTTGTTCAGCAACTGAAGGATCTAAGGTTTCCCACAACTCGGAGTGAGTTGATTTAAATATAAGCACTATGATGTTGGAAGACTATGTGTGTAGTTGCAGTTGTTGCACATACCTGGCTGAAATCCCACCTTAAGACATTTTGCTGCCTGTATTGAAGTCCAAATTGTGTGTGTGCGCACACATGCACACCAGCTCAGGTGCACAAATCTTGCTGCACTATTCAGATACAACAATTCCTGTCTTCATGTAATCCTCCCTGCTCTTGCAGGCCAGTTTTGCCAGGTCTAATCCATATTTATTTGGGTAAAATCCTGTTGAAAAGAACGGGACTTCTAAATAAACATGCAAAGGATCGGACTTTATAACAGCTATGCTATTCAAGATACTTACGCATACTTACTTTGTAGTAAGTTCCACGGGACTTCCATTTAATCATTCAGACAATCAGAGAGCAAAGGTTTATGTGCAACAGAGACATGGAAATGTGCTATCAATTAACATATTCAGTGTGATTCCATGACAGATTTATGACTGATATATCAGGGTAGTCTCAGAAGCAAAAGCACGATGGAGACAGCATTGTGCCTGTTTTCTGAAGTCTAGCAAAAAAGAATCCCCACATGGAAAGTTCATTCTAAATATAATAAAAGTTTGAAGTCAAGTTGAAACTTTGTCCCATTCCACAACGAAAATTATTTACAAATTATTTACAAATTATTCCCCACACATCTGACTGCGTTACCCCAGCCACTCTGGGCCGCTTCCAGCATATATAGAAACATAATAAAACATTCAACATTTTTTTTTAAAAAAAAAATCTTCCCTGTACAGGATTGCCTTCAGACGGCTCAGGGGTCGGAGACCTTCATACCTCCAACTTTTCTATCAATGAAAATAGGGACGTCCTAAGGAAAAGCGGGACATTTGGGGACCAAATCAGAAACCAGGACGGCTTCTCTAAACAGGGACACACGGAGGGTCTGCTGTGTATGCCATGTTGATAGTCAAGATGACGCCATTCTTAATGGGCAGCAGTAGCCGCAGCATTGAGCTCATACACGTCTCGCATTGATACCCACTAATTGGCTTGGATGGTACCCTTATCTGTGGGCTTGGGAGGCTGGGCGCAGAGCCCAGAAAGGGGAAAGAAACGTTGATCATCTTTGGGGTATCAGTCACCACTTGCATTCTCATGTAACATATGCTGTCCTACTGTATAAAGAATGTATCCATAGATAACTTCATGAACAAAGGCACTGAAAAGGGAACTCTTCACATGCTCAAAGGCACTGAACAGGGAGCTCTTCACATGCCCCAAAGCACTGAAAAGGGAACTCTTCACATGCTCAAAGGCACTGAACAGAGAGCTCTTCACATGCCCCAAGGTACTGAAAAGGGAACTCTCCACATGCTCTAAGGCAGTGTTTCCCAACCTTGGGCCTCCAGCTGTTTTTGGACTACAGTTCCCATCATCCTTGACCACTGGTCTCGCTAGCTAGGGATGATGGGAGTTGTAGTCCAAAATCAGCTGGAGGCCCAAGGTTGGGAAACACTGCTCTAAGGCACTGAACATGGAACTCCTCACATGCCCCAAGGCACTGAAAAGGGAACTCTTCACATGCCCCAAGGTACTGAAAAGGGAACTCTTCACATGCTCAAAGGCACTGAACAGAGAGCTCTTCACATGCCCCCAAGCACTGAAAAGGGAACTCTTCACATGCTCAAAGGCACTGAACAGAGAGCTCTTCACATGCCCCAAGGTACTGAAAAGGCAACTCTTCACATGCTCAAAGGCACTGAACAGAGAGCTCTTCACATGCCCCAAAGCACTGAAAAGGGAACTCTTCACATGCTCAAAGGCACTGAACAGGGAGCTCTTCACATGCCCCAAGGTACTGAAAAGGGAACTCTTCACATGCTCAAAGGCACTGAACAGGGAGCTCTTCACATGCCCCAAGGTACTGAAAAGGGAACTCTTCACATGCTCAAAGGTACTGAACAGAGAGCTCTTCACATGCCCCAAGGTACTGAAAAGGCAACTCTTCACATGCTCAAAGGCACTGAACAGGGAGCTCTTCACATGCCCCAAATTACTGAAAAGGGAACTCTTCATATGCTCAAAGGCACTGAACAGAGAGCTCTTCACATGCCCCAAAGCACTGAAAAGGGAACTCTTCACATGCTCAAAGGCACTGAACAGAGAGCTCTTCACATGCCCCAAGGTACTGAAAAGGCAACTCTTCACATGCTCAAAGGCACTGAACAGGGAGCTCTTCACATGCCCCAAGGTACTGAAAAGGGAACTCTTAACATGCTCAAAGGCACTGAACAGGGAGCTCTTCACATGCCCCAAGGTACTGAAAAGGGAACTCTTCACATGCTCAAAGGCAGCCCCTCTCCTTGCTGTGGAGTCTGTCCTACAGGCGCTGGTGAGCAACGAGTACATTCTCTTTAACAAAGCACTAGAACGGGTCACTTGGCTTCAGAGGACTGCCTGACCTAATGGCTGGGTGAGGATTTGAACCCTGGTATCCCAGGCCCAAGCCCGACCCTAGTGCATTGGCTTCTCCTTTCTTTTCCTTTTTGGCCTGCCTGCGATCCCGTCCCGTCCCCAAACTTTGGCACCCCGGTCAAAAAAAAAGCGAGAGTTGCGCGCGGCATGTTGGGATTTGTAGGCCGCTCCCTTGCCGGCTCCTTGGCAACGAGGGAAGTCATCGCCATGGTTACCCGCCTGCCCTTTCCTAGTGCCTTGTCGGAGGACGGAAACCCCTTCACAGCGCAGCGTCTAAGGGGAGAGTCCGTTCATCGGGTGGCTACGGAGCCTGAGAGAACCACTGTCGTTCTATGCCTGGAAAGGCCTAAAAATATATAAATATATGGTTTCTATTAGGCAGCGCCTTGGACAGCTTTTCCACCAGGACGCGCGTCGCGGGGTGGTGGGGACCTTTCCCGCTGTGCGTCGCGTCGCGGGGCGCCCGGAGCGGACCTTCCTTGCTTCTGCCTCCGAATTCCGTCACTCGTGCCGCTGCCTCTGCCTCTGCCGCCCGAGGCTGGTCGGTGACCGGCGACGGATGGGCGAAGGCGGCGACCATGATGCCCGGGGAGACCCCGCCCGCGGCGGCCGCAGCGGGGATCGCGGCGGAGGCGGCCACGGCCTGCGCCAACTGCGGGGCCCTCCAGCAGGTAGGGAGCGAAGCCGGGGGCTTGTTGCAGGCTTCTGAATTCAGTCCAGTGCCCTGAAACGTGCCTTGGGGCATGGGAAGAGTTCCCCGTTCAGTGCCTTTTGAGCATGTTACGAGCTCCCTGTTCAGTGCCTTTGAGCATGTGAAGAGTTCCCTGTTCAGTGCCTTGGGATATGTGAAGAGTTCCTTGTTCTGTGCCTTGGGGCATGTGAAGAGTTCCCTGTTCAGTGCCTATGAACATGTTAATAGCTCACTGTTCAGTGCCTTTGAGCATGTGAAGAGTTCCCTGTTCAGTGCCTTGGGATATGTGAAGAGTTCCTTGTTCTGTGCCTTGGGGCATGTGAAGAGTTCCCTGTTCAGTGCCTATGAACATGTTAATAGCTCACTGTTCAGTGCCTTTGAGCATGTGAAGAGTTCCCTTTTCAGTACCTTTGAGCATGTGTTTCCTGTTCAGTGCCATGGGGCATGTGAAGATTTCCCTGTTCCGTGCCTTTGAGCATGTGTTTCCTGTTCGGTGCCTTGGGGCATGTGAAGAGTTCCTTGTTCAGTGCCTTTGAGCATGTGTTTCCTGTTCCGTGCCTTGGGGCATGTGAAGAGCTCCCTGTTCAGTGCCTTTGAGCATGTGTTTCCTGTTCGGTGCCTTGGGGCATGTGAAGAGTTCCTTGTTCTGTGGCATGGGGCATGTGAAGAGTTCCCTGTTCGGTGCCTTTGACCACGTGAAGAGTTCCATGTTCCTTGCCCTGGGACGTGCCTCGGGGCATGTAAAGAGCTCCTTTTGGACGTGCCTGATTAGGAGCTGCTCACATACTCTTGCAGGTGTTGTGCAAATGCTAGACTTCCAGGCAGCTTTGGAGCTGGAGCGACGATGAAGTCTCGGCGTGTATTTATTTCCCCCCATCAAACCTAATTCACTGCTGTTCACGAACTTCAAAAACAAGTGTCACTTTACACATATCATTTTGTGGTCTGTTATTAAAAGAACGTACTGAGGAATGATGTATAGAAAGATTGTATGAATTGAATTGAATTGTTTCAGTGAGGGGAAAGCACATTAGTCAAATTAAAGTGGACTGTGACTAAATCAGTCTATCAGGTTTCAATAACTTTTTCTGTTACCCAGTAAACATTTTTGAATACACGTTTATTTATTTGCTGAGACTACTTTGACTTGCTTGTGATCTGCCCTTATTTTGTTTGAAGGGTCTATTGGTGATTTGAACTTAGAGGATTGGGTAGGTTTCTTGGTAATTTTTTATATTGTTAGTCATTCCCTGAAAATAAACATAGCTTTAAAATATATGTGTATGATACACTGCATACACATGTGTATACAGCTGTAAACTATAATCTAAGGAACCTATTTTGGCTTTTGCTACTGGGAAAACAGGACTAAAATAAGCCCTCCCCCCAAAAAAAATGGGAGGGGGGAACCATTAGTGCTGTTGTAAACAAAAACAAAACTTTTATTATCTCAACCTTATTGTACAGAACACCATATACCTCATTAAATTAAGTAACAGCAAACTTTTCAATACACACACAGTAAGGTTGCAGTCCTAAATAAACTTACCTGGAGTAAGGTAAAGGGACCCCTGACCATTAGGTCCAGTCGTGTCCGACTCTGGGGTTGCGGCGCTCATCTCGCTTTATTGGCCAAGAGCCGGCGTACAGCTTCCGGGTCATGTGGCCAGCATGACAAAGCCGCTTCTGGCGAACCAGAGCAGCGCACGGAAACGCCGTTTACCTTCCCACCGGAGCGGTTCCTGGTACTTGCACTTTGACGTGCTTTCAAACTGCTAGGTGGGCAGGAGCTGGGACCGAGCAACAGGAGCTCAGCCCGTCGCAGGGATTCGAACTGCTGACCTTCTGATCAGCAAGCCTTAGGCTCAGTGCCACAGCGCCACCTGGGTCCCTACCTGGAGTAAGCCCCCTTAAACACATTGGGACTTGCTTCTTAGTTAACACTTGCAGCCCGATCATTTGCATATTCTGCTAAATATAGACAAAGTCCGCTACCCTAAACCCATACACAATTACTTTATATGCTATTCGATTCTAGTAATATATCCTTGAAATTCTAGCATCTCAATACCATTTTCCTAATTGCAACATTGTCTGAAAGAGCCATAGCTTCCTGAACATAAAGATTTTAATGGGATCATTGCTTCCCATTGCTGTGACTTTGAAGTCCATTCGTGAAAATCCATTGCTTGCTGCAATGGAGAGAATGAGTGAAAGAACATATTTGTGTTTGTGCATGTATATGCATTGGCAACCGAAGGAGAAAGCCTTCCGAGGTACAGTTTAGCATAGGAATTTGTAGTACAGCTCACCCCTACTGCATCCTATTTTTTCTTCATCCCTTAATTGTAGTTTGTAGAATATCACAACTGTACAGTGTCTGCAGGAATGTTACATCACCCTTTCCGCCAGGTTTTGCTGACCCTTCAAAGGATTCTCTTCTTCCCAAGGACCTTATGCTGCTGTTCCTCCACAGCGAATTTTATAGGACGCCTATCTTCAGCGACAACTCTGGGAATCACCACTGTATAGCAGGAAGAGGGCAAGCTGCCCATACCTCAAATAGAAGCTGTATCCAAAATGCTAGAAAGCTGCTGTTTGGCTTTGAGGTTCTTGCATCTATCATATTTGATACCTCGGCTTAAAATATGAATTGATGGATGGCATAGCTGATCACTTGTCTCGTGGGGAGATATATAGGCATGGGTCTTCACATTCTCAACTGTTTTTCATATGAGCGATATGGGTATATTTAAAAAAACATTCAGAATTGTTCGAGCAAATTGTGGGTAAAGCAAGCTATGAGGCATTCCAGGAACCTGTTGTAGTCCTTAGTTGATACCAGGTTACTTGAGAGGCTGCCCTTATCCCTTACCGGTATACACCCAGTAGAACGCTGCAGTCTGCAAGTCCCAAATATCTCAGAAACCCTCTCCACAGTAAATCACAGCAGGGCTACCTCTGTTCTGTGGAGAAGCCTTCTTGTTGAGACAGGTACCCAGTATCTGCACTTTCAGAAGCAGCTGAATATGTTTTTGTTTCAACGAGCTTCCCAAACTTTGTGTCCACTTGCTAAGATTTAGTCTCATTTTAAATATATTTTTTGTTTTTGTGTTTTTAACTGTTTACTGTATTTCATAAAATTTATACACTGCCTCATTGTAAAAAAAAACACAGACCAAAGCAGTTTACAAAAAGATAACACAATAAAATCAATAATAGTTCACAACCATGCTTTAAAAGATACAAAAGTTAAAAAAACAAAAATGGATTAAAATCACCTCAACCCTCTTAAGTATCTGGGGTAGCCTTGTCTAAAACAGGAATGTTTTTAGCAGGCGTGGAATTTGTAAATTGTCTTACCGGTATCTTATGTGTAAATTGCCTTGAGACAGTGATTTAGAAGGCGATTAATACCGTAATTTGTTGTTGGCATCTGTCTCAGGAGACAATGGATGTTCCTCCAGGGGTGAAGTCAAACTGCATCACCAAACTGACCTCCCCGGGGCACAAGCCTGGGCAGTGTGTATGGGGGGAAGGCTGGGGGGGGGCTAGATGACACAACCCTTGTTGATGGGGTTCAAACAAAAGCAGAGCAGTATGTTTGGCACCAGCTTAGGTGCAGGAGTTGCTGGAAGGTAGCAGACATGACACCATCCAACCGTCTTAGGGCCTCTACTCTGGATTTGTGGAGGGTTTATTCCTTAGCCTTCTCCTGAAGGTATCCTACAAGGCAGCAGAGGTTTAGGACCTGAGTTTTCTTTCTCCTAAATGGTCTGCCTTCCCAGGTTGATGAGCCCCATCTACCCCTCGCTTCCCTCTACAGCATGTGCAGAAACCGTCTTCTTGACTGTTGGACCCGCTATTGGTCTCATCCACACAATCTGCCAGAGCATGCAGGGGAAGTCCCTAACTCATGGAGGCTTTGAGGCCCATTGGCTCCCCTCACCTGGTTTAGCTGTCCAGTTGAAGCCGTTTCCTGGGATTGTGACCGCTGTCCCATGCTGGCAGCTTCTAGGAGATACAGGTGAGAGCTGAGTGCAGGGTGGGGACCAAAGGTGGACAAAGTTCCCCAGATAGAGCACAATGTGTCCTCCTCTAGCTACACCTCACCTAACACCCCATACACCCCAATTAATTTATAAATAACTAGCTGACCCAGCCACGCGTTGCTGTGGCTCATTTTGCGAACGTTTGTAATTTTGCAATGCTTTTGGGTATACAAATGGTTGTTCCATTTCCTGTGGAGATATAGAGATATCTCCCCGCCCGTACTGGACCCCGTTTTCTGCTGGCTCCCCACAGCTTCCCCCATTGATCTTCCGCCTGCCTCCGGTGAAAATGCTGGCTCCGCCCCCCCCCCCCCCGCGCACATGCCCCGCTTCGTCATTGAAATGAAATTACCGTGTGCTGCTTCTTCCTCCCTCAGAAACGTCTCCTTTCTAATGATGGCGTAGCCACCCTCGCCTCCAAGGCTCATCTCCCTCCCTCTCTCTCCTCCTGGGCTCTCTGACCCTGTATAGCCTGTATCACAGCAGTGATGTCACCACATTGACAATGGTGTTGGCTATGTGGCTATGTAGTATTGTGATGTCATGCTGCTCACTATGCGATTGGTTAGGATCTTAAAAAGTATGTTTTTCCTTTTTACCTGTTGCTGGTGTGACATCTGTGTAATTTTTTTACATAAAAACACTCCAGGAATGGAACCCAACGTTGTGTCAAAATTTCAAAGCAATTGGTGCAGTACTTTCGGAGATTTGAGGTTTTGAACAAACACACATTTACATTTTTATTTATATAGATTTGTAATAATAAAAGATTACTACCAATAAGAATAGTGGTATGTTGCATGTGTGATTTCAGAGGGTTGGGGAGGAAAAGATAACTAACCCAAGTCTATAAAATCAAGTGAGCACCGCCATAATCCAATATGTATATTCTGAAGTAAGCCCAGTTGAGTTCAATGGGACTCAGCACTGGATAAGTTGCAGTAAGATCACAACCTAAGGCTGTAGTTGTAATCCCATTTACCTGAGAGTAAGCCCCATTGAAATCAGTAGTATTTACTTGTAAGTAGACATATGGATGCGGGTGGCGCTGTGGTCTAAACCACAGAGCCTAGGGCAGTGATGGCTAACCTTGACACTCCAGATGTTTTGGAACTACAACTCCCATCATCCCTGACCACTGGTCCTGTTAGCTAGGGATGATGGGAGTTGTAGTTCCAAAACATCTGGAGTGTCAAGGTTAGCGATCACTGGCCTAGGGTTTGCCGATCAGAAGGTTGGCGGTTCGAATCCCCGTGACGGGATGAGCTCCCGTTGCTTGGTCCCTGCTCCTGCCCACCTAGCAGTTCGAAAGCACGTCAAAGTGCAAGTAGATAAATAGGTACCACTCCGGCGGGAAGGTAAACGGCGTTTCCGTGCGCTGCTCTGGTTCGCCAGAAGCGGCTTAGTCATGCTGGCCCCATGACCCGGAAGCTGTACGCTGGCTCCCTCAGCCAGTAAAGTGAGATGAGCGCCGCAACCCCAGAGTCGTCCGCGACTAGACCTAACAGTCAGGGGTCCCTTTACCTTTTAGACATAGTTAGGATTGTGCTGTAAGACTTCAAAGTCATGGAAAATGCTAATCCTTTAAAGAAATATGCAGCGGAACGTGTCACAGAAGGTAGAGAGAAGAAAAACAGAAAAGGATCAAGACAATTGAATAATTCAAACCCAGTAAAATTTGGATGGAACTGCTTGAGATAATATATACAAGTAGGAAATGTTTATGGACTCACTTGCCTGCTCACACATACCTATTTCAAGCATTTGTAACACATCGACAATTTGAAAGAAGAAGAAAGTATCTTCCAGTGAACAAAGCCTTCCCTACTTGGTCACCTGGTGATGATTCTTACTTGCTGTAACCAAGCCGGCAAACAATGATCTACAAGCCTGCCTGAATATGAGACAAATAGTCACAAATAGCTTTAAAAACTCTATTGTGATCGCTTGTTGCCTTCATTGTCTAATACTTGAAAAGAAAAGGTGCCTAATAACTTCTAATCCATCTTGTCCCTGACATTTTGAAATATGTTTTAAACTACACTATATGACGCGGGTGGCACTGTAGTCTAAACCACTGAGCCTAGGGCTTGCCGTTCGGAAGGTTGGCGGTTCGAATCCCCATGACGGGGTGAGCTCCTGTTGCTCGGTCCCAACTCCTGCCAACCTAGCAGTTGGAAAGCACCTTTACCTATATGATGCTGATGAGCAAATAGATTTCAAATCCCTCTCACTCATCCCACATTCCATTTAAATTAATTTTACTAAATTCATAAAGATGCTTAGGTTCCAAGTTTCCCACCAAATGTTAGGAAACCTGCTGAGAATTGGCCAGGAAAGGAGCACAATAACATATCTGCCAGCATCAAAACTCGGGAACGACTCTTCCCCACCAACCTCTAAAAGTGTGGCAAAAAGGATGAGCTTTTGCCTGGTGTCTAAACGAATATAAAGTGAGGGCAAGACAAACCTCGAAAGGAAGGTCATTCCACAAACGCAGAGCCATCACTGAAAAGGCTAAACTTGGGTTTGTATATTCTAATGCTTAAAGGTGAAGGGACCCCTGACAATTAAGTCCAGTCGCGAACAACTCTGGGGTTGCAGCGCTCATCTCGCTTTACAGGCCAAGGGAGTTGGCGTTTGTCCGCAGACAGCTTCCGGGTCATGTGGCCAGCATGACTAAGCCGCTTCTAGCGAAACCAGAGCAGCGTACGGAAGCGCCGTTTACCTTCCCGCTGGAGCGGTACCTATTTTATCTACTTGCACTGCATGCTTTCGAACTGCTAGGTTGGCAGGAGCTGGGACCGAACAACGGGAGCTCGAACCGCCGACCTTTCAATCGGCAAGCCCAAGCGGCACAGTGGTTTAACCCACAGTGCCACCCGTGTCCCTTAGTCTAATGCTTAGAATGCCTACAATTCCTAATTGTTGGGCACCTGGGGCATGGAGCTCTGTCCACTGCTTCTTCTTTTAATTTAGGTACTGTAAATATGCTAACCTAAGATTATTCAGGTTCTTTTCCCTTTTTATTTTTTAAAAATCATTTAAGTGATTTTTACGTATTCATTTGCCACCTGCATCTTGTCTGTTGATTGCATTGCCTTTCAGTTTTCCTTTTTTTTTTTTTTTTTTTTTTTGCTGTCTGCAGACTAAACGTTCCTAACATGTGCCCACTTTGGGTAGTATGAACTTAGAATATATTATTGGAGTATGGGAGCTGAATTTCCTTAATTGGCTTCTCCTTTTTTCTTTCTTTCAGAATTTAAATGAATACGTAGCTGCCCTAATTGCATTAAAGCAAAAGATCATTGATACTGAGTAAGTACGTTGTCACCATTTTTGTACAAATTTATTTTTCGCCTGTGTATGCATAACAACTCTTTTCATTTTTGCGCTCTTGTGCGCAGCTCGACTGCTTTCAATCTTATTCAAACCCAATGGGAGTAATATCCTCTGCTCTGCAAAATTGCATTCGGTATGGCCCTGATCAGCACAGGACTACAGGAGTTCTTGTAGTCCACAAAGGCGCTGTGGGGGGGAAGGACTGTTGTAAATGGGCAAACATTGATTCAGGTAGCACATAGTGCTAAGCTAAATATGACCTGGCACGAGCACACAGGCTACTGAAGAGAAGGTGACAACAATTGCCCTCTTCCTGCCGTTGTTCTACCTAGAGCAAAGCCATGGTTTGGCATAATGTGGCATCCTCCCAAATATAGTATAAGATGTAAACCAGGAGCAGACTTTGGTTACAGCTCATGGTTTGTCTGGAGTGAGCCAGTCCATGAGCCTGGGTTTGGATAAGATAAGATAAGATTTCTTTATAAGATAAGATTTCATTATTGTCATTGTACAAGTACAAATACAACGTTGTACAAGTGCAACAAAATTGAATGCCATCCCATAAAAACAAAACAAAAAGCAGCACAAAAAAACAAAAAAAAAAACATTTTCAGTCACACATGCACATACGTACACACCTATCACAACTCTCCAAGGTCATATTATGTGGTTACAGCATTTAAGATGGTTATAACTCTTGGGTAGAAACTATTCTTCAATCTATTTGTTCTTGATCTAATTGTTCTCTAATAAATTCTCCGCTGGGCCTTCTTTACCGGAGCAGTAGTATTTGCACTCCAAGTCATACCCTGCTCGATAATCACTCCCAAAAACTTGAATACAGCCACCCTCTCCACCCGGTACCCGCTGATATACAGGGGCTGAATATCCACCTTTCCCCCCCTGTAATCCACCACCAGTTCCTCAGGATAACACACAGAGAGCCAAACCATATCTTACTCCCAGGTAGCCCTCACTGATAACCCACACACTTACACTAAGGCATGGTTTGGCTTTACATTATGTGCGAACATATGTGCAACATATTATCTATAATGGTGTGAGAAGTGGAAGGACGTGTTACATTTTTTTAAATAAATAAATCTCATTTTTGTAGTAATGTGAGAAGGCATATCTGCCCTTGCTAACAAATCTATAAAGCACAGAGATCAGTTTCAATATGCACCAGGCACAGTAATATTCCATGTATTTATTTGTTCAGCATGGACCTGCATTTAATTCTCTTCCCCCCCCCCCTTTCTCTCTCTTACAGCCACTTGCTGACAGAATACCAGCAAAAGTGCAACGATATCCTTTTGCGTTTCTTTACCTAGAAAATAAATTTAATGTGTATTGCTTGGAGCAAAGCCCTGTTGTGGGAACTCTAAAGTGGTGGTAGGGTGTGTTTAAGTGTTAGAACTTTATAATGCATAGTGAGCATGTCTGTACTGGGTGGCTGAACCGCACACCCTACAGATGTTGTTGAAAAGGTAGCAACTTTGTGGCTTGAAATCTTGGTGGTGTAATTTGCCAAGGCTCATATTACCCTGAGTTGCATCAGGCAGCAGCAAATAGGTAGGGAACAGCAGCCACAGTGCCCTTGACAGAAAGGAGGCATCCCGTTTCCTTGGCAACAGGAACAGCTTTTGTGAACATTGTGTGAAAGAGGCTTCTGTAACTGAAGCCGCTAGTGTATCCTGACCCCGTCTTTCACTGTCATGCTAAAGCCTGAAGGTTGCTGCTTTGAGATTAATTTTTTAATATTTGGGTGCAGGTGCTTTAGGAACAAGTCTTTTTTTCTTTCTTTTTTTAAACAATTTTATTTATTTCAAATTCACACAAAACAGGTAAAAAGGACAAAACCATACCATCATATCACATTTCCCCATCTTATTTCCCTCCCCCACCCCTCCCTCCCCACTCCCCCTCTCCCATGTGTGATCTCATTACTTCTCTGTTTTATTTTCTTTCGCTATGTTGCTTATTACAATATTATAATCCTACTTTATATATTTCATCTTACTTACCCCCACCCGTTTCATTCCATATCTATCAAAATATCAAATCCGGAACATTGCAATATCATATAATCCTTCACTCCTTGCCATTCCTTTATGGCTTCTTGGTTTGAACGTCCTCTAATGTTTGCCGTTACTTTTGCCAAATATATCAATTCACACATTTTGGTTCTCCACTCTATTATTGTTGGGGTTTTCTCCCCTTTCCAATTTTTTGCTATTAATAATCTGGCCGCCGCTGTAGCATATAAGAATACATTTATGTTATTTTGGGGGATCTCATCTGTAATTATTCCTAATAGAAATGATTCTGTTTTTTTTTATAAATGTAATTTTGAATAATTTCTTTAGCTCATAAATCTCATTCCAAAATCTACTTATAACCTTGCAACCCCACCATAAGTGATAAAATGTGCCCTTTTCTTTTTTGCATTTCCAACACTGATCAGACTGATTTTTGTATATTTTTGATAATGTCTATGGGGTGATGTACCATTGCTTTAGGAACAAGTCTTGTTGGGCTTTCATTGAAAAATGCATACATGCTGGAAAAGAACTAGGCTCCTGATTGCACAGATTGAAAGGGAAAATCCAGAGTGTGCAAGCTCAATATATTCATCATAGCCAACACTACATTTTGTTTGTTGGGTATGTATAATATGTGTATCCCAAATACTGCTGAAGGCTGTTAACAGAGTAAAATACAAAGGATAAAAGGGGAACAGCATAAAAGAAGGTAAAGCTGATAAAAACAACATCCAATTCAGCAAAATGCAAATCATAACAAGTCAGATTATTAGACCAAAAGTCAGTCTGAATAAAAATGCTTTTTGCGTGTCAGCAGAAGATCAGAGAAAATGTTTCTCCTGCTGTAGGTGTAGTTTGTAGGTAGACTCCAAGCCTATAGACCATGGGTAGGCAAACTATGGCCCAGGGGCCGGATCCGGCCCAATCGCCTTCTAAATCTGGCCAGCGGATGGTCCAGGAATCAGCGTGTTTTTACATAAGTAGAATGTGTCCTTTTATTTAAAATGCATCTCTGGGTTATTTGTGGGGCCTGCCTGGTGTTTTTACATGAGTAGAATGTGTCCTTTTATTTAAAACTAGTAAATTAAGCCCGTTAAGATAACGGGCGCTAGATTATATGTGATATGGCAGACTTCTTCTCTACCCCACCCCCCACCTCGCAGCAGTAAGCAAGCAGCGTAACCACGCCCCCCTCTCCGCCTGCTCCAATCCCTTCTTCCGCGTGTGGCACGCGCAGTACCTCACTTCCGTGACACACAGAAAATTGCAGGTGGACGCAGGGACACTTGAAGATTATAATATAGGATGCATCTCTGGGTTATTTGTGGGGCATAGGAATTCGTTCATTTATTTTTTTTCAAAATATAGTCCGGCCCCCCACAAGGTCTGAGGGACAGTGGAATGGCCCCCTGCTGAACCCTGCTATAGAGGCTCAAATCTTGCATGTGAGATTGCCAGACAATGGTAGGAAAAATAAAGCATGCAAAGACAAGCTGCCCTTCACATACATGGTAAAAGCAAACTCAACCATTGACATGTCAGGTTCTGCTCTGTACAGTTCTCAAGTTCTTGGGCACTTGAGAGTAATAATAAAATATCTTGTCCGTGTGTCCTTCAAGGCAAGACATGAAATGCATCCTTTTCGTACATGAATATTGGTATCAAACTATCAACAGACTCATAAGAAATGCCTCTGAGACACAGTGGGTTTTGTTGATCTGTTGCTGTGGGCATCGAGCTAATCTCTGCATTTCAGGTTTTCTTTAACCAGACATCACAGCTTCAGTTTGCTGTAAGGTAAGAACTCATTTTGTTTGAATTCTGACACTGTGCCCATGGCTTTGGGCTTGGGAGTTATCACTGTTAGATGAATCTCTGGGTGTTAATAATTGGTTCTACTGTAATTTGTCTGCTCCCTGAGACAAAAGAGTGAGGTGTTAATAATAATAATAATAATTTATTATTTGTACCCCGTCCATCTGGCTGGGTCCCCCCAGCCATTCTGGGCGGCCTCTAACAGATATTAAAATACATTAAAATATCACAAGTTAAAAACTTCTCTAAACAGGACTGCCTTCAGGTATTTTCTGAATGTCAGATAGTTGTTTATCTCTTTGACCTCTGCTGGGAGGGCGTTCCACAGGGCGGGCGCCACTACCGAGAAGGCCCTCTGCCTGGTTCCCTGTAGCTTTGCTTCTCGCAGTGAGGGAACCACCAGAAGGCCCCCCAGAAAGCGTTGGATCTCAGTGTCCGGGCTGAACGATGGGGGTGGAGACGCTCCTTTAGGTATACAGGACCGAGGCCGTTTAGGGCTTTAAAGGTCAGCACCAACACTTTGAATTGTGCTCGGAAACGTACTGGGAGCCAATGTAGATCTCTCAGGACCGGTGTTATGTGGTTCCAGTCACCAGTCTAGCTGCTGCATTCTGGATTAATTGCAGTTTCTGGGTCACCTTCAAAGGTAGCCCCACGTAGAGCGCATTGCAGTAGTCCAAGCGGGAGATAACTAGAGCATGCACCACTCTGGCGAGACAGTCTGCGGGCAAGTAGGGTCTCAGCCTGCGTACCAGATGGAGCTGGTAGACAGCCGCCCTGGACACAGAATTAACCTGCGCCTCCATGGACAGCTGTGAGTCCAACATGACTCCCAGGCTGCGCACCTGGTCCTTCAGGGGCACAGTTACCCCATTCAGGACCAGGGAGTCCCCCACACCTGCTCGCACCCTGTCCCTGTTTTTAAGCAAATATGTTTGAGAGTGCAATGTGATATTATAAGGACATTTTGGTTTGTGTTTGCTATGTGGCTTGGGCCATGGTGTAAGGATGCAAAACATATCAACAGAAGCCCTCTTCAGACATTACTTTCAAGTGTTAGTATGTGGGAGGGCAGCAGGGACTACTGTGGCTTTGTGTCCACAGAGACCGTAAGATATTGCGTGCAAGTCTCTTGTTTCGTTTCCACTTCTGTCATATTAATTGTCCCGTTTCAGAGAAAATGACACACTTCGTCACCAAGTGGAGCAAATGCTGCAGAAAATATTGCCTCTAGAAAAGTGTCAGGAGGAGCTGGGATCTGTGAAAGCAGAGCTGGAGGAGAAGAAGGTAATTAGAAAATATGTAGAAAGAAAGAAAGTGGTGAGGCCTGCTTTGAGACATTTGGATTGCCTGTCCCTGAGTGAGGGCTTGCACCCAGGAGCCCAAGAGTGACCTTAAGAAGGTAGCTGGAGGGTTGTTCTGTAATCCCTTAGTGCAGGGAAGGGGAGCTTCAGACCCACAGGACTAACTGATTAACCCCTTCAGCCCCCCCCCCCAATTTGGCCCATGAGAACAACTTTTTATTCTGAAATATTCTGGCTCTCAAAACGAGGGAGGAAGAAGAAGAGTTTGGATTTGATATCCCGCTTTATCACTACCCGAAGGAGTCTCCAAGCGGCTAACCTTCTCCTTTCCCTTCCTCCCCCACAACAAACACTCTGTGGGGTGAGTGGGGCTGAGAGACTTCAGAGAAGTGTGACTAGCCCAAGGTCACCCAGCAGCTGCATGTGGAGGAGCGGAGACGCGAACCCGGTTCACCAGATTACGAGTCCACTGCTCTTAACCACTACACCACAGAGCTGATGGAGCTTGTTCTTCCCTTGGCATGCCAGCGCTGGCAGCAGAGGGACTCCGTCCGTCACCAGCGCCCAGCATGCGGAGGAATGAGCTCCATCAAGCCCAGCATGCCGGGTGCTGGTGGCAGAAGAAGCACCGCCAGCATCCGGCGCACGGAGGAAGGAGCTGTATCAGACCCATGGCCGATGGAGCTCATTCTTCCCTCGGCACCTCCGCTTTTCAACATCACAACATTGAAAAGCTAATATCGCCCAGCCCTAGTAGGCATCAGGGCCAGTCTTTTTAGTGGTGGTTCCACAACTGTGGACACCCCTTCTCCTGCAGCCTTATTTAGTATATGTCTTCTGACTTTCGCAATGCTGTTTTATGATATTAGGAATCAATGCATTAGCTATAAGAAAACATTTGTTTATTTGCATGTCTGTATTTTAATCACTATCTGTTTCTTTAACTAGAGTTCACTCAAGATATACCAGGAAACTCATCTGGAATATGTTCGGGTGAAAGAGGAAATGAACAGAAGTGACACGATGTGAGTCATATAAATGAACCAAATAGTGAATTTATACTATTTTTCACCTTTGCAGTTAGATGAAAAATTCTTCTATGTTCAGATTATAGTAATGTTTGTAGGGAAAGAATGGGAATTTAAGAACCCTCTCAGTGTAGGAATTAATCACATGCTACTTCTGGTACACCTCATCAGTTGTTAGGGCCACGTAGCCAGTACTGAAACACAAAACCATCTTAGGTGGTGTTTCGGGGAGGGGGACCCTAGCGGTCCAAAAGGAGAGGCAAGCAACCCGTTCTGAATTCATTCCTTACCTACCCTTCTCGCTATTTGGGACTGGGATTATCAGAAACATAGCTGTCAACCCTCCCTTTTTTTTGACGGGAAACTCCCTTATTCCAATGTCGTTTCCCGCTGCTATCCCAGATCGTTGATATGCCTTAAATTTCCTGGATTTCAAAGGAAGCAGCTCCTCTCCCTCCCTGCCGGCCAGGGAGGCTCCTCAGCTGCGTTGCTCGGCTGCCAATAAGGAGTCTGAGACCGACTGGGGGCGGAGCTTGCATGCCTTGTGCAGCCAGACCCTCACGCCCAACCAGCCAGCCAGCCTGCCTGCCGTCTACGCGCTCGCTCTTTCGCTCACCCGTTCGCGCGCAGCCTCTGGAGTGCAGGGTGGCGAGGCTACTTGGTGCCATTGCACGGCCCTTGCGGCATCCCTTATTTTCAAATCCAAAAGCTTGGGAAAATCCCTTATTTTCAAATCCGAAAGTTGACAGCTATGATCAGAACCCACATTCCATAAAGAGGACTTCACAGGGTGTGGCAAATTGAGGCCTGTTGATTACTCGGAAATGGTTGCTGGCTGAGGGAACATTCACTTAACTTCTACTAGTCTTCCGGACAAAAAAGGGCTAGGTTGATTTTGATCCTTGCATGAAATGCAGAACATGAATATGCCCCACAGTACCCTGGTGTAGGGTGCATTCCAAGATTTGCACGGAGGAGTACTAGCCTGGCCAAAACCAGTGTGCAAGGGGAGGCATGTGCTGCATCTGACCTAGCTGACTTCCCTATTCAATGGTGCAAAGAACTCTGAGGCACACTCTGAATTAGTGCCCTCCCGACCACTTCCCATTCTGGGAGGTGGTGTGTTCTTTGCTGCAGTGAATGGAGTAGATATGTTCAGAGTGCCCTGTAACCAAAACTCATTGTCCAGCATGCTGTCTCTCCTTCGCCATGACTTTTCTACCTGCTCCTCTCCCTTGATGTATGATATATTTTAAGGACAGACCGTGTAGCAGTGGTGACGATTGTGGGGTCCCAGCATCACAAAGAACGGGGCGCAGGTCCAGTTTCTAATTCAAAACTCAACCAGAAATGTAAGCCTGAGCCACACAGATCGTAATAAACCTGTGTTATCAAGGAAGCTTTTATGTTCTGAATATCAGATTGAAGGGACGCGGGTGGCGCTGTGGGTTAAACCACAGAGCCTAGGGCTTGCTGATCAGAAGGTCGGCGGTTCGAATCCCCGCGATGGGGTGAGCTCCCGTTGCTCGGTCCCTGCTCCTGCCAACCTAGCAGTTCAGAAGCACGTCAAAGTGCAAATAGATAAATAGGTACCACTCCGGCGGGAAGGTAAACGGCGTTTCCGTGTGCTGCTCTGGTTCGCCAGAAGTGGCTTAGTCATGCTGGCCACATGACCTGGAAGCTGTACGCCGGCTCCCTCAGCCAATAATGCGAGATGAGCTCCGCAACCCCAGAGTCGGTCACGACTGGACCTAATGGTCAGGGGTCCCTTTACCTTTACCTATATTAGATTGAACAAAAAGCCATAAATCTGTATCAGTAGAATACTATCCTCATCTTTTTGTGTTGTTTTTTCAAACATGCTCAGGAAGAAGAAACTGGAAACTAAAGTGAAGAAACTTGAAGGTAATTCACTGCAAATAAATTCACATTTCAGATACAGAAAAACTTTAGGTTTAAAGGAATACATTTTTGTAAGAAAAGAGAGTATTGCATACTTTATGTGTATTTTAAGTAGGGTTGAGATGTACGCCAACAATTTTGTCCCAGTCAGTTTACCTTAAAAGCCTGAGTTGGATTCACCTTTTGCTTTCTTCACTGTTGCCTTCACCTTTTGCCCCATTTCAACTACTATCAGGATCGCAGTGTCAGATGTTTTGCTTCTATTTCATGGGAATAAAAGAGAGAACAATTCCTTAGGTAAAATTGAGCTAGTTAGTGCGAGAATGAATTGGCTTGAAAAAGGTTTATTATACATCTGGGTGGAATCTACACACATATAAAAACCAATACATTGAATTTTCCATAAGGCTCACCATCTAGTGTCACATTGTATATTGCACTTAAAACACACTTAAAACATTTTATTTGCAGCTGTGTAGCTGAGTCCCTCTTTTAATGAAACTGTCAATCAAAGTATAAAAATTCCAAGATTGCCTTAAGTCATGAATTGTTAGACTTTAGAGTGGTCTGTTGTTAAAAAGCTGTAAAATAATTTCACTACTTAAATCATAAAAGGTTTATACAGTGGTCCCTCGACTTACGAATTTAATCCGTTCTGAATGGACATTCGTAGGTCGAAAAGTTCGTAAGTCGAAAAAGCGATTTCCCATAGGAATGCATTGGGAGAAAAAATATTTGGAAAAATTCGTAAGTCGAAAAAAACGCATCTAAAATTTGTAAGTCGAGGAAACCGCATCTAAAACCGGCAATGATTTCCATTCGGATGTCGAAAAATTTGTAGGTGTGCGGCCACTTTTTTCATTCGTAAATCGAAAAATTCGGATGTCGAGTACTTCGTAAGTCGAGGGACCACTGTACTATATTTTCTCACGAAAATGTATGAGAAATGACAGCAGGAAGACAATTATGCTCTCCTGTCCTGGGTCTGGGCAGTTGTTAGTAGCTGTGACAAGATCCTGAAATTAAGAATGAAAGCTCCTTAAAATTATTTCTGGTTTGTTTTTGTTATGATTTTCATGTCATGTATTACTCTACTTGTTTAATGTCCAAAGGAAAGTAAAATAACTGTTAAGAAATTTGTCTCTTGAGTGTTTATAAATTAAATGTCAGTGTAGTACCTCTGCCAAACCCACGGTAGCTGAATAACCTGCGGAGGTTGATTCACTTACAACAAACCTAGTTGGATTGCTGCATAAATTTTTATCCGAGTATAACATTATGCAAAGAACTCAGACTTGATTATTGCCATTTAAGGATATCTGTATGCATTTTATGGTCTCACAGCAAACCTTGACAAAGCACAGTTTAAGAATTTGACCTGTTGAAATGGAAGGGTGCAAATACGTTTTATTGCATGGAAAGGTTTTGTTGTCAATGGTGTTTAGTATGAATAAAATTCTAGTTCCCTAGGGCTCATTAAGCAGAATTCTAAGGCATATGGGCATTTACGCATTTGGAGAAAAAGCTGTGGAGCTGTTGTGTGCAGTTGGTATGATAATATATGTATCTGACCGAGCCAAGTGGCATTCATCCAGTGTGATGAAATCCTAATGAAATACATGGTAGTGCAGAGCTGAATGCTGCAACCCCTGAATAAACTGTTAGAGTTTGACAAATCTGAAAGGGAAGGCATCACCATGCAAAGTGCATTTCGCCCTTGTTTGCTGACTTTTGTGCCATTAAGTCTAGCTTGATGGTTTTAATGCATTTTGATTGCTTTTTTCATTTAAATGAAGAGGCTGCAGCAAAGCACATCCAGGAATTCAAGCAGCTGAAAGCAGAGAAGAAAGTTCTTGCGAAGGAATTGAAGAAAGCACAGGTAACTTTCTTAAGCAAAGGTCTGGGTTTTTTTTTTTTTTTTTGTTCTGTTTTGTTTGCATTTTTGCAGTAAGCGCAAATTAGCGTTTCTTTGCATGCTTTGTTATAAGTTACAGAATAAGTCTTGGATCGCCCAGCTTATCTCCTTCTAATGTCCCCCCCCCCCAAGATACAGAGTGTGTGTCATAAATGTTGAGTCAGGTGGACTTGGTATTCCTTCTTTTTCTCCTTTGCTTCTCTGTTGGTTACTTATTTCCCACCATTGTAATGGGTAAACTGGTGTAAGACTGGGCTGTGTGGGGAGGACTGATCACAGAAATTGTTTAGGCTGCTGGGCAGAATTGTTGTTGCTTCACGGTCCAAAGTAAAAATAGTTATTGTTACACGGTACCAATGTGCCATGATAATTGGGGGGAGGGGGAATGAAATAAAAGACAGCTCTCTCCTTCTCCCTCCACCTTGGTCCTTACAGTCTAAATTTGGACAGAGGGAGTGAAGAGGTAACAATAAGCACAGAAGGGGAGGGATAGGAGATGGCAAGAGTAACAAGGGACAGTTCCGATTTTCCACCAAGCCAATAATAATAATAATAATAATAATAATAATAATAATAATAATAATAATAAAGTTTATTTATACCCCGCCCTTCCCAGCCGAAACCGGGCTCAGGGCAGCTAACACCAATAAAATTACAATAAAGTATAAAAGAAAGAAAAAACTGTTAATTAAAATACAATTTAAAATTTAAGGTTAAAATACAATTTAAAATTTAAAATGCCGCTTCATTTATCGCCCATAATCAAAACCATAAGGGGAGGAAACATCAGACTGAGTCCAACCCGAAGGCCAGGCGGAACAGCTCTGTCTTGCAGGCCCTGTGGAAAGATGTCAAATCCTGCAGGGCCCTGGTCTCTTGTGACAGAGCGTTCCACCAAGTTGGGGCCAGTACTGAAAAGGCCCTGGTCCTAGTTGAGACCAGTCTGACAACCTTGTGGCTCGGGACCTCCCAAATGTTGTTATTTGTGGACCTTAAGGTCCTCTGCTGGGCATACCAGGAGAGGCGGTCCCGTAGGTACGAGGGTCCTAGGCCGCATAGGGCTTTAAAGGTCAAAACCAGCACCTTAAACCTGACCCTGTACTCCACCGGGAGCCAGTGCAGCTGGTAGAGCACTGGGTGAATGTGGTCCCATGGCAAGGACCCTGTAAGGAGCCTCGCCGCGGCATTCTGCACCCGCTGGAGTTTCTGGGTCAGCTTCAAGGGCAGCCCCGCGTAGAGCGAGTTACAATAATCAAGCCTGGAGGTGACCGTCGCATGGATCACTGTGGCCAGATCAGGGCGAGAAAGGTAAGGGACCAACTGCTTGATACGTCAAAGATGGAAAAATGCCACCTTTGCTGTGGCTGCAACCTGCGCCTCCATGGAAAGGGAGGCGTCGAAGGTTACACCCAAACTCTTGACAGAAGGCGCTGGCACTAAGTGGGCCCCCGCAAGAGATGGGAGTTGGGCCCCCAACCCCATGTCATCCCGACCCAGCCAGAGGACCTCTGTCTTCTATGAAACCAGGGAGCCTGTGACCTTCCAGATGATGGTGGACTCCAGCCCCTGTCAGCCCCAGCCAGCATGACCAGCTGTAAGGGATGATGGGAGTTGTAGTCTCTGGAGGTTCCCAATCCCTGTACAGTGGTATTTCGGGTTAAGAACTTAATTCGTTCCAGAGGTCTGTTCTTAACCCAAAACCGTTCTTAACCTGAGGCGCGCTTTCGCTAATGGGGCCTCCTGCCGCGCTGCCGGCACGCAATTTTCGTTCTCATCTTGGGGCAAAGTTCTTAACCCGAGGTACTACTTCCGGGTTAGCGAAGTTTGTAACCCAAAGCGTTTGTAACCCGAGGTGCCGCTGTATAATACATTTGAGAGGTCATGGGGTAATTTAAGCAGTAACCAGAGTCGAATCTCTTTCCAGGATGTTAATGTGGTATGGTTTTCTTCCCTTGATGTTTACAGGAGAAGACTAATGGCTTCCCGGATGCAAAGCGAAAGAAAGGTGACGCTTCACTTTATTTTACCTTAATGGATTTTCAGTGGCAGGGTTACGGTTTTAATTGTCGACCTGACATCTGTGTCTGTCTTATTTCCTCTCAGTGCTGAAGAATGCTGAGACCCAAAGCGAGAGAGCGAGTCCTGTAGCAGACCTAGACAAAGGTTGGTATGTATAAATATTTTCTCTCTAATAAAAGAAGATTGCAATTGCTCAGAGCTGCTGTTCTTTGAGTTGTTATCTGTACAATCATCACATCCTCATACCACAAGGCCTCACTCTTCAGCCTTACCTGGATTCTTGCAGGTGCCCTAAAGCAGTGTTCCCCAACCTTGGGCCTCCAGCTGTTTTCGGACTACAATTCCCATCATCCATGACCACTGGTCTTGTTAGCGAGGGATGATGGGAGTTGTAGTCCAAAAACAGCTGGAGGCCCAAGGTTGGGGAACACTGCCCTAAAGGAACTGAATAGGAGAGTGATTGCCCACTGCATGGGGCATGTGCAAGGCCCCAATATCTGCCTTGAGAAAAAGGGCTTTGTGGTCATCCACATGTAACAAGCTGCATAACGATAGGTCAGGGTTCATCAACCTTTTTCAGCCGTGGGCCGATCCACCGTCCCTCAGACCATGTGGTGGGCCGGACTATATTGGGGGGGGGGGAATGAACGAATTCCTATGCCCCACAAATAACTCAGGGATGCATTTCCAGTACGTTTCCGAGCACAATTCAAAGTGTTGGTGCTGACCTTTAAAGCCCTAAACGGCCTCGGTCCTGTATACCTGAAGGAGCGTCTCCACCCCCACCGTTCAGCCCGGACACTGAGATCCAGTGCCGAGGGTCTTCTGGCGGTTCCCTCACTGCGAGAAGCAAAGCTACAGGGAACCAGGCAGAGGGCCTTCTCGATAGTGGCGCCCACCCTGTGGAACGCCCTCCCAGCAGAGGCCAAAGGGATCAACAACTACATAACATTTAGAAAACACCTGAAGGTAGCCCTGTTTAGGGAAGTTTTAAATCTGTAACATGTTTATGTATTTTAATATTTCCTGGAAGCCGCCCAGAGTGGCTGGGGAGACCCAGCCAGATGGGCGGGGTACAAATAATAAATTATTATAATTATAATTATTATTATTTTAAATAAAAGCACACATTCTACTCATGTAAAAGCATCAAGCAGCCCCCACAAATAACCCAGAAATGCATTTTAAATAAAAGGACATATTCTACTCACGTCAAAGTGCAAGTAGATAAATAGGAACCGCTCCGACGGGAAGGTAAACGGCGTTTCCGTGCGCTGCTCTGGTTCGCCAGAAGCGGCTTAGCCGGCTCCCTTGGCCAATAAAGCGAGATGAGCGCTGCAACCCCAGAGACGGTCACGACTGGACCTAATGGTCAGGGGTCCCTTTACCTTTACCTTTATTATTATTATTACCTTACCAACCAGGAAGCCATTGCCACATCATGGGAGAGGTGTTTCTAGGCGAAACTATCAGTCTCCCTTGTTATTTTTACAGTTGCCAGGAGGTGTAATCTTCTTATATTTATAATGCTGAAATATTGGTGTGTGTGTTTTTGGTTGGTGTTATATTTGCTATTATGTTGCTATGAAATTGTTAAGGAATTGTTCTTGCAGTGGCTGATTTTGAGATGCATTGCTCTCTCTTTTTTGCAAGCTGCTTTGAGCATGAATCTTTTCATGGAAAGGTGACATGGAAATAAAATGGGGATGATGCCACAAAGTGCTGAGAATACCAACAAAGGGATACAATCAGAGCTCCTTAATTTCATTCCGTTTTTTAAAAAAAATTGGCAGTTTACTTAGCAAAGAGGCAAGCAGAGGCAAGAAGGAAATGATGCAATTTAAATAGATGCAGGTGGATTTCTTGCTATTGCTTATCATGTCAACAGGCTGAGTCCTCTAAGGAGGCACATGCTCAAGGGAGTTGCCAAGAAGGGGAAAAGAACATGTTGGTTAGCTTGTCATTGTAACAAATTGTGAAAAGTCAGAACTTTTGCTGAATATCCATCGATTTGTTGAGAAATTGGGCTGACTCATTTGTGCTAAGTATTTTTAAATAGGCCTTCAATCATTTTCCAAAGGCAGTTTGCAAGAAAGTGCTGCATTCCATTCCATATATGCTTTTGCATCCTCTTTGCTACAGGACTGCCCTACAGGTTATGGCTTTTAACTCTGGCTTTTTTAACTCTCAAATGCAGAAACTGAGGTTTCTTGAACCATGCCTTTCCCCCATTTTTCCTCCGGGGAGCTTAAAGCAGCATACATGGCTTCCTGTATCCAGTTTAAAGGTAAAGGGACCCCTGACCATTAGGTCCAGTCGTGTCTGACTCTGGGGTTGCGGCGCTTATCTCGCGTTACTGGCCGAGAGCCGGCGTACAGCTTCCAGGTCATGTGGCCAGCATGACAAAGCCGCTTCTGGAGAACCAGAGCAGCGCACGGAAACGCCGTTTACCTTCCCGCCAGAGCGGTACCTATTTATCTACTTGCACCTTGACGTGCTTTCGAACTGCTAGGTGGGCAAGAGCAGGGACCGAGCAACGGGAGCTCACCCTGTCGCGGGGATTCGAACTTCCGACCTTCCGATTGGCAAGACCACAGCGCCAACCGCATCCCTTTATCCATTTTAGGTAAAGGTAAAAGTAAACCACTGAGTCTCTTGGTCTTGCTGATCAGAAGGTCGGCAGTTCGAATCTGCACAATGGGTGAGCTCCCGTGGCTCGGTCCCTGCTCCTGCCAACCTAGCAGTTCAAAAGCACGACAGTGCAAGTAGATAAATAGGTACCGCTCCAGCGGGAAGGTAAACGGCGTTTCCATGCGCTCTGGCACTCGTCATGGTCCCCCATGTGCCAGTAACAGTTTAGTCATGCTGGCCACGTGACGTGGAAAGCTGTCTGTGGACAAACGCCGGCTTCCTCGGCCTGAAAGTGAGATGAGCGCCGCAACCCCAGAGTCACCTTTGACTGGAATTTACTGTCCAGGGGTTCTTTACCTTTTACCTATCCATTTTATCCTCCACAACAGCCATGTGAGGTAGGTGAGGCTGAGAGATAGTGAGGTTTACTATCGCACCCAGTGTGGTTCATCCCATTTGGTGTAGAACACAAGCAGAACCTCCCTAAGCTCAATGGCCACGTTCCCTCGTAGCCTTCCCTTCTGGAGGATGCAGAGGTGTAGGAAGGTCAGGTGGTACCCGGTGCGGAAAATTTCTTGTCACCCCCCCCCCCAATTTGTTATTGTTGTTGTTTTTTGCCTGCAAAAATGGTTTTACGTTATTTCATATTTTCTTACAAAGGAATAATAATAAGTAAAAATAAACTTTTATTTATATCCCGCCCTCCCTGGCCGAAGTCGGGCTCAGGGCGGCTAACATCAGATACATAACATTGATATAAAATCAAACAATTATTAAATTACCTCCTAAAAACATGTCAAAATCAAATTAAAGTCTGATTAGATGGCTTCCGCAGGGTTAGGGTTGGGAACAGTAGGTGCTCCACTGAATTGAAATTTCAGCCTTCACGACATAGGAAAACGGCCAAGTAAACAGCTATTTTCGTGGAGGAGGGTCAAGATATTAACTGATATGCATGAAATTTCATATATAGCTATATAATCCCTAGTGTAGTAAGATAAGACCTTTGGAGCAGGTATTTTCTATTAAAAAAAATGTTTTTTATGAACCACCCTAGTAGGGCAGTAATTGTTCCTTGATAATTTGTCATCCCCTCCATGATGGAACCTGGGGTGACCCGCCCCCCCACTTCCTACGCCCCTTGGAGGATGCATGTATGCTGCAGAAGAGCCAGGGCAAAAGTGTTCCTACTCTCTGCACAGAGAAAGGGGAACCCAGAAAGGAATAACTGAGAAACCACCAGAGCACCTAACCCTTTATCACTGCTCAGATGTTTCCTGAACATTGGACCAGAGTGGTGGGCCTCTGTCCCCTGCTCAACTCTCCAAGGAAATAGCTAACCAGCAGCAAAGAGAGAGCTGCTCTGTTGGGAGTTGTCACCTCCAGGTGTCTTTAGGTAACAGATCCTGACATAGCAAGCATCCTTCAACTTTCCTGAGAAGCCTTGGCAAGTCAATAGAGGAGGCCTAGAGGGCTAGAGGTTTGCCATCACTGGAACAGACATAGCCTCTGCAGTTTGGGGTATGCTTCATATTCCCTGTATTAGTGAAGAAATGTGTGTGCAGATACAGATATAGATATGTATTCTATTAATCCATGTTTCTCTGCAAGTACCATAACAGTTTGGATGCCTCTTGGTTTATTTTACAGAAAAAATTAAGCTGCTGTTGCAGGAGCTCTGGATGTGTATCGACAGCTCCACAGGAAAAAGTCAAATCAACAAAAATGACTACATCTTAGGTGAGACCCAAGTACTGTAGCTCTAGAGATAATTGGAAGCAGTTGCTTTCCTTGGGGGGGGGGGAGTATGTTGCAATTTTGTAGAAGAGTAAAGAAAATTTGCATCTTTTCTCACCTGCAGCAACAGATTTTCATGGTCATTCAAGAGCACGTGGAAAAACAAGTGAGTACTTTTAGAACGGCACTCTGCCATTGAATCTCACGACAGACGGATGCCAGTAATTAACTTTTAGAGTGACCTTGCGCTATGCTTTTAATATTTGCATAATTTAAATGCAGGAACAAAATATATGCATAGATACCTGCAGGGCATTTGCGGTTGCCTCTAGGCTGCTGGGAATCTTACTTGGCGTGTCCTCATTCCTCCTATGCCTTCTTCCATGATTTCACTAGGAATGCCTTACACTTTTTAAGGAAAAAATTTGTGAGGGTCATGGGAAGCAGGGGCGTCTTAGCCATAGAGGCTAGTGGCGTGAGGCGCCACCACGCCAAGTTCTGGAGGGCACCTCCGCCATGCCGCACCACGCCCGGAGCCTCCTCCCTGCCGGAGGAGCCACCCTCCAGCCCCGCCCTCGCCCGCCTCTTCTTGGGCTCCGGGCACCGTCGTGGGGAAGCCGGCGGCGTGGCAGCCAGGGCTCCCTGGACGGCAGCGCCGCGCAGCCGCTTCAGCCGAGCAGGCGGAGGTGGAGGCGGACCACAGCTGGCAGCATCCCCACCCGTTGGGCCGCCCCCTCTGGCTGCCCGCCACGCCTGGCCCTGCCCGGCGGAGTGCGAGCGAGGCTGAATGCCGAAGAACATCCTTATGAATGCCCCGTGCATAAGGAGAGCTTCCAGCGAGGATCTGCCCAGGCTGAACACCAGAGGATGCACATGGGAGGGGAACTGTAGAAATGGTCTGGGGGGTGGGGGGCCCTGAGGGATCCTTGCACCACGGCGCCAGTTAAGCTTAAGACGGCCCTGATGGGAAGGTTACAAAAACTGTATGGCACCCCAGAATCACAGCAGGGCTCCCCTGAGAGTGGTCAGTAAAACTAACACCTGGATTTTTTAAATTAAAAAGTAATAATTAAGAGGATACTTTCTGGGGGGTTTTTCATTTTTTTATATATATATTTTTAAACAGTTTTAAGCACATAACATTACCGTTAAATTTTTCATTCTTCCCCACTCTCACTGAGGGAAGCAATTTTCATCCCCCTCTCTCACCGGGGTAACCATAAACATTGTACATTTAATGTAACTAACAAATTACATATCATTGCTTAGGCCTGGCCCATTTCCGTGGGCCAGGTATTCCTCCTTTCCTCAATTTCATATTTCGGTTGACTTCCTCAAGTCCCCCTCTGTTGAATTCATTATCTATCCTCTTTATCAGTTTTCCAAATTCATAAACTTCACAATAACAACAACAACAACAAAATACCCAAATCATTTTACTTATACTAACTCCTTCTTTTACTCCTCGGCACCCCAATTCTTCTGCTCCTTTCCTCAGGCCTTATCAAATTCCCTTACTCCAACCTAATTAGCGGTAAAAACCCCTATAATTCTACTTTTTACTCCCTTACCTCCCTCTGGTCTCAGAATTTTTAGCTATATTTCCCTCCTCAAGGGGATACTTTCTGGAGGGCCTGCGGAGTTGCAAAAAATCTTTCAACAGCACAGTGGTGTACCTGTAGGGCACTCGGTAAGATGGATAATAAACCATTTGTTTTTAAATTGGTTTTAAAACTTTTTTTAAAATGTGAAGGTCTTCCCCCCCCCAAAAAAAAAAATTGGGGGGGAAATCCTCAGGCAGGAGTTTGTCCATGAGCTGCAGGTTCCCCACCCTTTCCTTAAGCCTTCAGAAAGTGGAGGAAATGTGGAAACCTTGTTTACACTGTAGATGATCTTCTGCCCCATAGAAACGACGCGGAGGAATCCTCAACAATTCAGGAAACCTCGAGAAGAGAGGCCTTCTGGTTGTCCTTCACCTGAAACCCGTACGACGCACGTTTCTTTGGCACCGTTGCAGACAAAGCTGGACGACAGACTTGCTGGGCATGGTAGCCCAGTAGAAAGCAAGGCCATGGAAACCACGGGCCCTTACAATGGTGGCGGCACTTTTTATGAAGACAGATCTCTAGAAGTCATTTCAGAGACAGATTCGGGAGCGGGCAACGTGGATGTTTTTAGCAAGGAACAGGACGAACTGCGAGATATCTTGATGTGGGTTAGGCCTCTTCCTCCTCTACTGTCTCCCATACAGTTCTCACCTGCTGCTACTCCAGTAAGTCAAAATATGGGTTAAAATCATGTGCGCTAGTAATGTCATAATCTTGATTGAATGTTGACTTAATACAGTACAGCAAGTCTACTTGTGGATGGAGCCAGGCGACCAGAAAAAGACATTGCTATCCATGGGTAGTACACCTGGCTCACTCTCATTCTCAGTTGAACACGCTTTGCAGGTACAGTGGTACCTCTGGTTGCGAGCGGGATCCGTTCCAGAGGCCCGTTCGCAACATGAAAAGAGCGCAACCTGAAGCGCCAAATCTGCGCATGTGCGCCGTGCGATTTGGCGCTTCTGTGCATGCACGAAGCTCCAAACCCAGAAGTAACCCGTT
Source organism: Darevskia armeniaca (assembly GCA_034641395.1). Classification (NCBI taxonomy): domain Eukaryota; kingdom Metazoa; phylum Chordata; class Lepidosauria; order Squamata; family Lacertidae; genus Darevskia; species Darevskia armeniaca. Next base: position 807,960 of record JAWWNF010000026.1, on the reverse strand, counting down.
CCGGTACTTCCGGGTTCTGCGCGTTCATATCCCGTGACGACCGCAACCCGCAGCGAACGCAACCAGAGGTATGACTGTATTCATAGTGCTTCAAAAAGCAAAAAATACCACCCCCACCCTCCCAATAGCAGGATAAAATCAGTAAATGTGTAATATGCCTGGGCAGTGATTTCTCTGTTATACCACTTTCAACAATCCCAAAAAAACCTCAATTACCTGCTGTCAGGGACGTGCCCTCCCCTGCCAGTCCGGCAGTGGGTACCGGCAGCCTCAGCCTCTGTTGTCGACGTACACATCTCCCAGTGAGTCTGCCAGCTCCTCCCCGGGGGGGAGGAGTTACCAGGGAGCAGCCAGGTGGGAAGGGGTCTCCAGGATGATGCAGAGAGATCCAGCACCGCTCAGCAGACCCATTCCGAGGGGGAGACACCGTTTCCGGCGCCTGCTTTACGCAGAAGGGTCAGGGGAGAAAGGAGGCGGCACTTTAGGGTGCCGAGACTCTGGTGTTGGCGCCGAAACAGGAGGGGGGCACTTCCGGATTCTGCTAGCGACTAGGTGGTCATGTTTTAGGATAGCTCCGCACTGTACATACTTGCACAATAAAATAGTTGAAAGACAAGGCGGACTTGGTCTTTACTCATGAGCAACTGTTAAGCGAATCTGACACCTGCCTTCAGGGTATATTAGGCCCGGACCTAAAAGAATCATTACCATTGTATCCAGTTTAATGGAACGTATTGTCAAACAGTGGGATATAAATGTGGTGACAGCTCCAGTTGTGATTCATGAGAGCAGCAGCTCTGTCATAGGGAGTTGTTTTTTCTCCTTCCCCGACTTCCTCAAGTAAGAACTGTTAAAGCGTAAAATGATAGCTGTCTCAGTTAGGATGTCATCCTTGCGGAGCTTCTTCCCTCTGCTAATTCCATTGCTAGGTAAAAACAGTTTGGTTTTAGAATACAGTGGTACCTTGGTTTAAGATCAGCTTAGTTTATGAACAACTTGGAAATAGAACGTTTTGGTTTGTGAACTTTGCCTTGGAAGCAGAACATGTTCCGCTTCCTGTTGAGTGGGTTCCATTTGTAAATTGAGTCCCCCGCTGCTATGGGAAAGCACCGCCTTGGTTTAAGAATGCTTTGGTGTAAGAACGGACTTCCGGAACGGATTAAGTTCGTAAACTGAGGTACCACTGTATACTGAACACCTGGATTTTCAGCTTCTGGCTGCTGCTATTTTCGTGGTGGTCCTGTGTTTTGGTCTTATTGACTGTGCGTCACTTTGAGCATTGCTTTTTAAATAGTGAAATGACTCACATTTTTGTGGATTAAGATGAACCTTTGCAAGTGAGCTAAGCCCTGTAAAAAGGAACTCTCTCTCTTTGTTTCTGATCAATACTCTTTCATTTATCTTGGTCTTAGTTCTCATTGAAGTGGTAAAACCTCTGTGCAAAAAACCTCAATAGAAAACTGTTTCTCAGAAAGAACTACTTCCTGTTTTCTAGCTTTCTATGGTTTGGTTTTTATGTTTTCGGAGAGAATGCCATCATGTAAACTTGCAGCTCTGATTTGAAGTGGAACAGAGCAGAAGTAGGTTTACCAGTTTACTGAGAACTACACCTCAGTCATGTTTTTAGTGCATATCTGTTTAGATGTGTCTTTAGCAGTATCAGTTTTTTGAAAGGGAAAAAAAAGTAATGAACATTGTAACTTGAATGGCTGTTCATAAAACGTTTGAACCGTTATGAGTACTATATTAATTCTTCTCATTTATCTCTTTAAGGATACGTTATTTGGAAACTTAACAGATTCCAGTGATGAAGATGAAATGAACCAGGATGTGCAAATGCTTGAAAATATTTTTAAAAAAAGTGAACCAAAAGCTGAAATTTCTTATGAGAACCATTCAGCAGAATCTCGGAGCAAGTGCATCTCTTTTAGCGCAAACAATACAAATGGCAATTCTCAGGCGTCCCCTGAAAGACTTAGCAAATTGACGGAAGAAGAGTCAGCACTGTGTCATGACCCTGTGGCAGAAACATCAGTATATTTTAATGAGAGAGATGCCGTATCAAAGAGTGAGAAGCATCTGCAGGAGAATTCTGACTTTTTGGAGGCACACGCAGCCACTGAACCACCAGCACACGGCACAGAAAACGTCAACAAAAACTTAGATAATATGATGAAAGCGAAAGACAAACTCATGATGCCTGCTTTACTGTCTCCATCGGCTAACTTACAAGGTCAAGAAAAAACAGCGGAGTCAGTGCCCATGAAAGAAGACGTTGGAAGCAGTATTGAACATGTGCACAAAGAGCCTAGTAACTTCTTGAAAGAAGAGAAGGAAGAGCTCATTGGGACAGTGGGAGGTGATTGGCTTCAAACACCCAAACGTGGCAATCAGCAGCAAACCAAAGGGTCCATTTTAGCTACTGAAAATGTGCTCGTAGCTCCTGAAATTTTTAAGGATGTCTCTGGTGATGTGCGAGGAGGAATGGGGAATGGCCCCAGTGGTGACATCCAATCTAAATTTAATTTTGAGAAAGCAAAATGTATTGGGGAAGAACACACTGAACCTGTAACAACATGCAAACAAAATGCAACTGAAGGGAGCAGTGATGGAGCATTAATGGGAGAGGAAATGAATTTCGTTAACCGTAATTTCCTCTCTGAAATGGAATGTTCTAGGGCGTTGCTCCAGCAACGAGATGCTGAGGTGGCATTTACACAGGACTTTGAAAAAGATTCTCATGTCTCCGATGCAGCCATCAAATCACAATGCGTAGAAGAAAATCACAGTAGTGAAGAGGAATGTGACAAGCAATATGAATTAAATGGGGAGAATAAACGAGGGGATTCTGATACCTTGAGGCTCCACTCTCATATTACAGTGGCAAGTGATGGATGCAATAATTCATTGTATCGTATAGGTGAAATAATTGAGTCTGGGAAGGAAAGCAGCACTCTCCCTTCTGTGGCTACTAAACATGGAGAAGATGACCAGCTGAAAGTTGAAAATGAAAGCGTTGTAGGCAAAATAACTGATAGCATTACTGAGAAACCCAAATCAATGGATGTAAAAAAAGAATGTGTAGAACTAGAACAATACATTGACCAAAAAGATTCTATTAAATCACTACAGGAGGAGCCAGATTATCAAAGCAGTCCTGTGTTAGCAGCACAAGCATTTCTTATTGAAGGGTGTTCTGAGGGGTCTCTTGAAAGTAAACACACACTCTTTGAATCGGAGAATGTCACTGAAAGTGCTTCAGAACTAGGGTATGTTGAAAATGCAGACATTAAAGCTGAGTGTAAGTCCAAAATGCATAGCGTTTCAATTAACTTTCAGCACGCTGAGGCTGTTGCAGAAGATTTATGCTTGACATCAGAACGGCTTGAGAAGGAAGATAGCGAACTGCTGGAAATAACAGAAACTGGGACTGCACAGATTATTATAGAAGAAGGAAGTGAAGAAACATCTGCTCTTGGAACTGTGTGTGACAGAAATATGGAGCCCAGTTTGATTTTTAAAGATTTGCAGTATGGAATAAATGATGCACCATCTCAAGAAAAGGCAATCTGGAATGCTGAAAGCAATTCATCTGATAAAATGAACCATACTGCGGAAGGGACAGAAACGAATTATAAGTGCTCTGTAACAAATGGCGTGGAATTAGAACAGAACACAAATGAAGGTCCTGCTCAGTCTGGACAAGATGAATTAGAAGCAGAGAATGCAGTTATTGAAACAACTTCCAATGTCACTGTGCCCAACGTTGAAATCAATTATGAGCTCTTCAGCAGAAATGACCAAAGTTCTGTCCCAGGGTACATTACCCCTTCTTCTCCAAGCAGAGAAGAAGATGCTGATCATAGGGATCACAATTCTGGAGATGACTTGACAAGTAAAGAGGCAACTGTTCTTGATTCTAAGGCTGACAAAAATAAGTCCCTGGATTGTTGCAGTTTCCATGAAATGGAAATTGAACAAGCCAGAGAACAGCCAACTCTCAGGGAATCCCAGATAATGTGTTGTGGGGAACTCACTAAAGCACAAACCCCCGAGGCATCGAGCCTAAACAGTGTTAATACCGTAGACATTTTTGTAGTGAGCGAATCTGTTCCAAGTGATGAGAAGCTGCTTGTTCCTCTTGATAAGAAGTTAGGGATTCCTTCAAGAAACTGTGAGGTTGAACATAATCTGAGTGAAGCAACAGCTAAAGAAAGCGATGCAGTATTGAGCAGTGGCACAAGATCTGAAGGGGTGAATGAGCTGACAGTGCCTGAAAGTACTATCAAGGTTATGAAATCATCTAGCTTGGATTCATCAGAGGAAGAGGTTTTCCCATTAAGGATGGTGAATTGCACAAAACCACAACCAAAGCTTGCAGCGTCCAGAGCAGATGTGGGTGGTGAGCAGGAGCTGCCCCATGTAACAGAAGAGGCACCCCCTAAATATACACCGGCTGCAGTACATGACACTGGCTCCCATGTTGCTGAGGGGACGGAAGGGATATGGGAACATTCATACGCAACGAGATGGACGTGTAGCGATGAAAATGCCTCCTTAAAATTGGAATCTCTTACAGCAATAGAGAAGTCGGAAGAGAGGCAAGCAGGACAAGACCTTTCAGCAGCCATTTCATTGATGAGACAAGGGCTAACACAGGACAGAAAATCTCTCTCCGGGAAGTCTCCTGCAAGTGATCCAGAATTTAATAGTGATACAGTTGCACCACACTCAGAATACAGTGGCACTAGTATAGAAACCCCAGAAATCCAGTTAGATTTCTTTAAAAGGAAAGCAAGTGCTGAGGAAGAAAGAAGCTTTAGCCCTTCGGGGTGCAGCTCCAGCCTCATGCAGAACCAGTTGACACCCATCTGTGTTGACGGGGAGGCCAATGCCTCTCACAACAAGGAAACCCATATAAAGAACGAAGGGGAAACTCTTACCGTACCACCTGCCTCCGAATCTTCCAGCTCTAGCTCTAAACCACAAAAAACAGTGTCTGGGAAAGTGGAATCTCCTGCTGCTCTTGCATCTCATGGAAATAACGGAGCAGGACAAGCACTTGAACCACCAGACTCTAGAAATGTTTCAGCAGAGGCAGGTCTTAGGCCTCTCCAGAGAATACCTAGCTGCAAGGGGAAGAGGAAAAGCCGGCAAGCGCTGCTTACTGAGACCATTTTCGCCAATGCAGATACTTCCACGCCTACAGTGTCGTATTCTCCAAAAACCCTTACAAAAATTAGGCAAGAGATGGGCCCTCCATTGCCTCCCTTGCTCCCACCTCTAATACCTACTCCTCCAAGAACGGTTAGGCCCCTCTCCCCGGTGATGTCATCGTCTAGCCAGTCTTCTTTGCCATCCCCACTTGATGGAATGATTTCTCCTTTGCGTGAGACTCCAGTTCCTCCTCTAAGGTCGCCGCTGTTGGATATCCCCAAATGCAAGTCTCCCGCTACATTTACCACTCCTTCTCCCTCTGGCGCGCCAGTGCGCCAGAGGGCTCTGTCTTCGCCTCTTCAGTTCTGCGCCACCACTCCCAAGCATGCCCTCCCCGTGCCCGGCAGGCTTCCTCCATCGGCGGTTGGCGGCACTGCTCCACCCGTACCCCAGGAAAACTCGGTGGAGATCTTGGACAGCATGTATCCAGAGCTATCTGCCCGAGCAAGAACTCTCAACATCCTGAAAGGTAACATTCAGCTGAGTAGGTCGTCTTCTTTAGATGGCAAGAGCGCCCCACAGCCGGTCCATCAGATCAGTGGCTTTAAAGCAATTGCTTCTGTGTCCACTGCTTTTGTTAAAACGGGGAGCAGTTTCAAGCCTGACCCAGAGCAACTGTCTTCCAATGTATGTTCCACTGGGAAAAGGGCATTATTAGTACCTGTGACTGTGCCAAAGAATGCCAAAAGGCTACGGCTAGATAGCAAGTCGCCAAAATCAAACTTCTGCAAGGAAGAACCTTCAGCTAGAGTCCCAGATGCTGGCGTACAGTGCCCTGCTGAGGAAACTATCAATCTGAGTAGCGAGGGTGCTACTCACTTAACCGGTGGTGCCGATTCACAATTGCTTGTGGCTGCGAAGAAAACCGATGACTCCGATAGCAACATTGTGATGGTAGCATTGGAGAAAGTGTCCATAGCCTGTTTTGACCTGTTACCTGTTATCCGTAGCCATGTTTTGGTGGGCAATACCTCGAAGCTCCCAGTCATGAGAGATGAAGAGAAAGAAGCCGTTTATGAACTTGGCGTTGCTAAGAAGGTCAGTTACACTTCTTGTTGTTGTTATTGTTTGTTAAAAAAATACCAGTCAACTGGTTTAGCTCATCCAACCAAACAGTGAGCGTGGAACCTTCTGGAATAGTAGTTAAGATGGTAGAGGAGACCATTTGAACCCACCTCTCTGCCAAGCTATCATGTCGCCTCTTGCAGTTCATACGTGGACATATAATGACGTTTGCCGTGGCTGATTGGGGGTTGACTCATATCTTGGTTTTTGTTAAAGTTGTGAAGCTGGATTTGCATGGCTTAATGCACACCTGCACTCACAGACATACACCTTTGAACAAAAGGTGGTTTTTCAGTCCCTTACAGCTAATATGAAAGGGACCCAGGTGGCACTGTGGGTTAAACCACAGAGCCTAGGGCTTGCTGATCAGAAGGTCGGCGGTTCGAATCCCCGCGACGGGGTGAGCTCCCGTTGTTCAGTCCCTGCTCCTGCCAACCTAGCAGTTCGAAAGCACGTCAAAATGCAAGTAGATCAATAGGTACCGCTCCGGCGGGAAGGTAAACGGCGTTTCCGAGCGCTGCTCTGGTTCGCCAGAAGCGGCTTAGTCATGCTGGCCACATGACCTGGAAGCTGTACGCCGGCTCCCTCGGCCAGTAACGTGAGATGAACACTGCAACCCCAGAGTCGGACATGACTGGACCTAATGGTCAGGGGTCCCTTTACCTTTTTACAGCTAATATCCATGGGAATTTTGATGTTGTGTTTACCCCAGTGTTTCTCAAACTTTTTGAACTCTCTCATTTCTTGCAAACTTAGCTGCTGCCACCGCCACCCATCCCAGCTCGTCTCTTTTGCAGGTGAGCAAGTGCACAATGACTTTGCTCACAGTTGTCTCTATTTAGCCTGTTGTATATGAGAACAGAGCAGAGGAACTGTTATCCCTTCTGCGGCCAAAGCGGCTTGCAGCAAACATTCAAAACATCAAAATACAAATATGTGGAATACAGAGCATGTTAGTAAATTCAAAAGTCAGCAATTTAACAAACACAGAATAAATTTGATATTACCCTATATACTCGAGTATAAGCCTAGTTTTTCAGCACATTTTTTGTGCTGAAAAAGCTGCCCTCGGCTTATACTTGAGTGAGGCAGGCAGTGGCTCCTATGAAGCTTTCCCAGGTTTTTTGTGGTAAAATTGGGTGCCTCGGCTTATATTCGGGTCGACTTATACTCGAGTATATACGGTACCCCAAAAAAAGTCAAGAAAAGAAAAGAAAACCCCAATTCAGGCTTCAGTACATAAATGCAAAGCCAAAGAAGAGTAAACCGACAACAAAGTTTGGCAACGCATTTTCTAGCAGTACTCATTTGGTGTTTCTCTAAACAGCTGTAGATGCCAACATGCTTTCCCCAGTTGCCTAGGGTCAGACCTGAAATTAATCTCATTGGAAGCTCCCCCAGGTGGTAAGATTCCCTGTTACTACATCTTTCAGGATGAGGGAACTTGAGGTCTTTCCATCCAAGAGTGCTTTTACCCCCCCCCCCAAAAAAAAGACCATGGGAAGATTTGAGGGGAAATATTCAGCACAAGGTCCACTGCAAAATTGTGCTGTCAACCTGTTTTCAGGATTTTTAATTTCTGAGAGTGTTTCTCATTTGTGTCTGGATGGGATAAGAAGCAAGGAACATATCCACCCAGCTGTGCTGGCTCCCAACTTAGGCCCTAGCATATCTTCTACCTTATATTGGTATTAATTAAGGCCTTCAAAAATGCCCTGCATGGATTTCAGGTTTTTCAAACTTTTTATGGTGACAGTGCAACAATTGTGCACAAATGTGAAGTTATCTCAGAATCCAGCAGAGATCCTTTATCACTGGAGGTGATAGGGATTGGATCTTGAACCATCTGCATGCATTGCTTGTGCTCTGCTTATGACACCTCCCCATAGATTCCATTACACACATCACTGGCAGAGGTTGAACAGATATCTCAGATTTCACCAGCCCCTTATCTGGCGGAAATCCACTATGTGGAATACCGTAGGCTCCTTACAGCCGCTAGGTTAAACGTTCTGGAATCGGCGGTTTTGTGGGGAAGGTTCAGGGGAGTCCCATACGCCCAGAGACTTTGCCCCTTTTTCTCTGGGAGTGGTTGAGTCAACTGAACATATTCTTTTGATCTGCCCATTCTATGCAGATCTTAGACAAAAACTGATAGCTCCACTCCTATGCCAACATAGCCCAGTAGACAGAGAAAGACTGGTTTTGTATTTGCTGAACAAGGTCACTGGAACAACAACCTTCTCGGTGGCCAAATTTCTTTTTTTGGCCTTTAAGCGTCGTAAGGCTAAAATTGACTGTATTGACACGGGTCTAAATGTATAATATACTTTTCGCTGTTTCTAAGTGTCACGCTTTTCCAGATGTTTAGACGTTTTAACTTTTGTATGGATAATATGTGCTTTCTGACTGACGGTCGAATAAATTTTATTGATTGATTGATCACTGGCAGAGGTTGTATCAGAACTTGACCTATATTGGCCTGCATGTGGCCTTCTCAGAGAGGCCAATTGGTCTTCTTCCATATAAAGTTTCAGATGACTCATTAAAAGAAAGAATCTGAAGAAGTGTGCATGCACACGAAAGCTCATACCAAGAACAAACTTAGTTGGTCTCTAAGGTGCTACTGGAAGGAATTTTTTTATTTTATATTTTGTTTTTTCATTAAAAGAAAGTTCACTCTGCTGTTACTTCTTGTACCTGCCATGCATCTAGTCCTTTGCTCCTACTATTGTGGTGTTTAGTTGCTGGTTTTCTGTATTTTTAAGCTTTGCAGCTTACCAGTTTCAGCTGCAAACTGCCATGAGTGCACTTTTCCAGTGGTTTTAAAACATGTTTGTCCTTCTGCCCGCTTGGACAGATCTGTTCTTCCCTAATTTATCGCCTGTATCTGATAAAGAATTAGCTCTGGAGATCATCAGCATTTCTGTTCAAGGACAGGCATATAGTATTTTCTGATAATAAGGTATATTATGCATGTTGAAATATCCTCAATGGAAAATACCATTTTGCATGTTACAGCACTTAGCCGAGACAGCATTACTGACTATTCTGAGGAAACTGAAGAAACAGAAGACGACCTTGGGCCACAATCACATTCAGGCCCTTTGCAGGGTGTATGTTGGAATATGCCGGCAGCTGGGAGACCTTGAAAAAGCACGCCTGTTTTGCTACAGTCTTCTTAAGGAAGGTATGATCTGTCTTTTTTAAGGTGGAAAACATCTTGTGCATTATGTTCCAGCTGAATCCTTCTCAGATATGTTAATCGCTTTTGGATGTTTCATGGGAAGCGGTTCATAAACGAAATAAACCAATGTATACTCGCTGCTTCGGCAAAGGTCTGTTTACCAGGATTGTGGGCTGATTAAACAACCCACAGGCCTGGTTCATACATTTCCGCTAGAGCAACGCTGCAGTATTATGGAGAAGAAGTGCTGCAATCCCCTCCCCTCTGTGACGCAGCCTCCACGCAAATGGTGAACTGGGCAACGGGCCTGGTCTGTGTGATTTCCTGCCCTCCATTAAGAAACAAAATGGGGAATAATTGTGTGGACTGGGCTTCTGCAGGATAAAGAACTAATGCAGAGGACCTTATTCACACCTGGGGCTTCCTCCCTAGTGGAAAGGCTTGATCTCCTCCTCTACTGCATTGAGGTTAGGTTGGATTTGTTAAATATATATATATACACACATACATACCCACTGCAAAAAGTCCCAAAGTGATTCGCAAGCCAGAACAAAAATACACAAGCATATTAAAAACCTGAATCGGAATATAAGCATCCAGGCATCAAGGCTACCCAAATGCAGGGGAAACAAAATGATTTGTGGTTTTACGTATTTGTGTTTTTTTATAACAACAACAACTTTGTAAACTGCCCTGGACCCACTGGATCCTAAGTCAGCACAGCCATGGTGATCTCAATGGGCTCTATCAGGGTCTCTTCACTATGCCAGCCTGGGAGCGTTCCCCCTCCCCCTTCCTGGCTGCCTATTCTACTCTAGCACCACCAGCCGCCTAGGCAGGCAATAACGTTTTTGGATTGTTTGCTTTTCATTTCTTTTTGCTTTTAACTTGTTTTTAACATCCTATGATGCTGTAGTTTGGTTTTATGTGTTTATATCGTTGTAAACTGCTGTGAGATAGATAGATAGATAGATAGATAGATAGATAGATAGATAGATAGATAGATAGATATCATACAGCAGTATTTAATAACTGTTTTTATAAATAGAATAGAATAAGAAACAAGTCCCACCACTGCCACCCAGGGGTTAGGATTGCAGCCTCAATCCTTGGTGCTACCTTTAGGGTATGGCTGCTTGAGAAGAGCCTAAGCTCCTTAGATCTAAACAGATAATTTTGTGAGTATGTGCAGGAGACACATTTAGCTGGTATGGAGCCCTGATTAATATACTGAGCATGCTCAGTGGTCTCCAAGAGTATTGAGCGTAAACTGGAAAAGGGACATGGAAAGGGGGACAGGTAAGTGCTTTAGCCCCTCGCTGCTTATAGTATCTCAAGAGGAGGAAATGTTTGCTTGGAAGTAACCAGGAGCACTTCTGTTACCTAAAGGGTTTTCCTTTCTTATTTTAATTTCTTTCTCCCTGCCAGATTTCCCCAAATCAGCCATACTGACTTTGTTTATTGCAAAAGTGTGGGATGAGATCTTTTCCTCGGAAAGTGTGATCAGCAAAGCTATCCAGTTGGTTGCCAGGCAGCGTGCAAGAGGGGAGGTGCTGAAATGTCTGAGAACGTACCTGAATTGGGAAGAGGTATGAGCATTGGACAGGGTCCCTTTTTTACATTTTCCCAGAAGAGAGTTGGTTGTTGATTATACAAGAGCAGAATCTCACTATTCACAGAAGCATAAGAAAGGGCCGGTGTGCATATTTATTATGTTACCTGTTAATCAAATGCTGCTTTCTGAAGAGCTGGGCATCACTTTGAAGAAAGTGGCTTTGATTTGGGGGGGGGGGGGCAGTTTCACATTCCGCTGAACCAAATATGAGCCAAAGAAAACCACTGGGAAAACCACTACTTATAATATTGCCATTTTCACTGTGAGATGGATAAAAAAAATACTTTTATAGGCATGTAGGGTAGTAGGAAGGGGAAAATATAAAAGACAACATGTTCTCCACTTAAGAGTCTGTGGATGAGAGGAAATCAGAGCCGTGCAACTCCTTGGCACAAAGAAAATGCACCGGCAAAGAATTTAGTAATTTCCAAAGGCAAAGATGGATTTGATAGCAGTTGAATGTGATGTCAGTGATAGCCAGCTGATTATACCCAATTCTGCTTCATTTTGGGACTGGCTGTTCGTCTGCACTACCATTTTGTGACCAGTGGTCTCACTAATCTTTAGCCATCTCTATAAGGTCTTGTTGTGGGTAGAATGTTTGAGAACAAAATCGGCATTCATTCATTTTTCCAGAACGCAGCAGCAGATGTTGGCATGATGGTCTCTAGCCTGCTTTTGGCGATACAGTTGTGCCCACAGATGGAATTTCAGCTCAGTGAGCAATTTGGAGAAGACCTGAAAGAGAGCACATGGGAATATGTGTTTGCTGTTGATCTGTTGTGCTCGCATCAAAAGTGGCGTTGGACCCACGATCATATCATAAGGTATTATGAGTCTTTGTTGTTTATTGTAGTACTTAATAATTAAAATAAAGGTGTGCAGCCTGGCTCAAAGCTACTTTGAGTTATATAAATGCATCAACTTTTTTCCTTCTGAGAAAACTGATAGATCATAACAGTGAAACGAGAATCTTAGCCAGCAACTCGTTAAGGTTATTTGGAAGTTTATCTTGAGTTATTTTTTGTTAATTGGATTTATTTGGAAGGTTTTCTTGAGTTATTTATATTTCTTTGAATTAGTTTATAACGTTTTTGAGTTTTTTTGCTCTTGAGCAATTCTGTTCTTGGATCATTAAACATATTGTTTGTTTGAGTATCACTATATAAATATACGTTCATCTCGTTTCAGGAATCTTTCACGGTGTAGACTGCCCTTTTTTGTAATTTAGTTATTCCCGTGATTGTCTTTTTTGCCCATCCATTCTCCCTAGGCTGTTTCCTCTAATATGCTTGTGGGGAGCGGGGCTGTTCCTAAGCCAACCTTGTTGTTCTGCTGTTACTGCAACTTAATATGTTAAATCAAAAACATTTGGAGGTTTTTCATTCCAAAGGAGTGTGATGTAGGTCTGGCAGGTCGAGCTGGTTTCAAAAGGCAGAAAGGGAGGCAGTCAGCACATAGGTATTCATTGTCCGCTTCGTTCCACAGCAAAGAACTCTGGCCTATCATGGATAAGTGGATAAAGAACAGAAAAGGCAGTGGCAACGTATCTTCCCCTTCTGATATAATTGTAGCAACAGTGCTCAGACTGATTGGTGAGTATGTACTCCTGCAGCACTTTCTCTGTGGCTACCAGGCTTGTTGGAATACTTTTTCCATATGTCTGCTGGGGACATTGATATCCCCACTTAGTCCACATCTCTGTGCATGAATAAAAGGAGCCAGTAACTTGTGGTGGCAATGGCTTTTACATCCTGGCTGCAGTCTATTGAGAACTAATAGGAGAGGGTTGTTGGGATCTCTCTGTTAGCATTTACCCAGCCTGGGGCAGTTTGTGAGACTGCCCCAAACCAGAGCAAAGCCGTGTGCGCACATCCCCGGCTACAGAGAGTCCGGTGGCGCAGTAATATGTGATTGTTCCCAGCATGAAGAACAACACACACAAGCCATTAATTAAGGCTAAACTAATTTATCCTCTATAATAATTCCCTATGTCCCTGCGGCGCCGTCCGTGTGTCAGTGGAAATTTTAACTGCGCATGTCGGAGGAGAGGGGGACGTGTCCGAGAGGCAGCGGCGGCGCACGCGCGTTGTCAGTTGTGCCAGCGCCGCTGCCTCGCACAGATGTCGCCTTGGGCTCTGCTGCCTCCGCTGCTTCCTTCGGCTTCTCTGTCCTCGGTGGCGGCGGCAGCAGCTACATGCCCGCCCGCCTGCTTCTCCCTCCCTCCCTCACTCCTCGGTCTCTCCCAGCGTCTGTTTTTTTTTTTTGTTTTTTGTTTTATAAACCTTTATTAAATCTTTTAAAAAGGATACATAGGATATAACTAAGGAGACAGAAAAAAAAACTAACAGAATTATCAAATATCAAATAACAATAAAATTTTTACCACTAATAATACATATTATTTTACCAATTATTGTACCAATAATAATATCCATTATTTCTCATAACGTCAGAGTAATTTCTAATCATTAAATTAGAATATAACTACATAAACTCAGAATAAATAAACATTGTGTAAATATACAATATTCAATAAATATTTACCAAATAATAAAAATAAACCTCCTAACAACAATAAACAAGTAATAATTAAAACTATTATTTCCTACTGCATCCACCCTCTCTACCCCCCATCCCCCATCCCCTTCCTCAGACACTCTCTACCCCCCTCCCCCATCCCCTTCCCCAGACACTTCTCAACCTTTTCTGGATCACCCATCTCATTTCCAAATAGTATTTTTGCCCATACCTTTATCTTATCTTACTCTTGTTGTTATTCTGGTTGAATCTTTATATAGCTACTAATAGGTTGGCATTTTTCATCTTCTGTGTTATATACATTATAAATTTATCCCATTCTTCTGTTTTTTTCCCTTTATTTTCCAATTCTAATTCACCGAATCTCATTTCCAGATTGTAATAATTTAACATTTTTAATTGCCATTCCTCTTTTGTGGGTATCTGTTGTGATTTCCAATTTTTTCCAATCAATAATCTAGCCGCTGTCATGGCGTACATCACTATTGTTCTATCTTTTGGTTTTATGTCATCATCCATCATTCCTAACAGGAAGACCTCTGGTGTTTTTTTTAAGGAATATTTCAGTAACTTTTTTACTTCATTATAAATTATTTCCCAGAAGGGTTTTATTTTTTTGCAAGTCCACCAAATATGAATGTAATTACCTGTTTCTTCCTGACATCTCCAACAAATATTTGACACCCCTTTATACATCTTTGATAGTTTAGCCGGGGTTTGATGCCACCTGTATTGCATTTTTAAATTGTTCTCCTGTACGTCATAATTGGGAGTAATTTTCCTGTCTCTCCTCCATAGGTTCTCCCATTTATCTAACATAATTACCTTTCCAAGATCTTGTCCCCATTTTATCATGGATTCCTTTATTACTTCTTCCTCTGTCTCCCATTCCAACAGCATTTCATAAATATTTTTACTAAATTTGCATTTTTGTCCTAATAGAATTTCCTCTAATTTTGATCTTTTCTTATCAAAGCCCGATTTTTTATCTAATTTGAATCTTTGATATATTTGGTGATATTGCAACCAGCTAGTTGTCAGATGCTTTATTTCTTCATAATTTTTAAATTTCCAATCACCATTTTCTTCAATTACTAAATCTTTATAGATTGGCCAATTTTGTTCCATATTTATTTTTTTTACTGATGTTATTTCCAATGGAGACATCCACCAGGGAGTTTTGGGTTCGAGACGTAATTTGTATTTATGCCATACCTTGTAAAGCGATCTTCTAATTATATTTTTCAGGAAAACACTTTTTTGATTCAACTTCTCTTGACTAAGATACCAGTGCCATCCGCTCCCTAAATCAATCCCTTCCAGATCTAGCAAATCCGTATTCTTCAGCTCCATCCACTCTTTGATCCAAGAGATCGCCGTTGCATCGTGATATAAATTAAGATCTGGGAGCCCATAACCACCTCTCTCTCTCTTGTCAATCAAAATTTTATATTTAACTCGAGGTTTCTTGCCCTCCCAGACAAATTTGGATATTGCCTTTCGCCAATCTTTAAAAATATTTGATCCGCCTAATAGGGGTAGGTTCTGGAAATAATAATTTAATTTTGGTAAGATCTTCATTTTTACTAATGATATTCTGCCGAGCATGGAGAGCTTTAATTTTAGCCATAATTCCATATCCTTTTTTATTTGTATCCATATTTTTTCATAATTTTCTTGTACTAAGTCCATCCCCCTGTTAGTCATGTTTATTCCCAAGTATCTTATTTTTTTAACTATTTTTATCCCTGTCTTTTCTTGCAATTCTTTTTCTTCCTTCTTTTCCATATTTTTTGTTAACATTGTAGATTTTTCATAATTTATCTTTAAACCAGCAATCTCTCCAAATTCTTTTATCCTCAATAATGCCTCCGGGATACTATTAATGGGATCTTCTGTTGTGACGATTACATCGTCCGCAAACGCTTTTACTTTATAGGACTTTTTTCCCAGTAGGATACCTTTAATTTTTTCTGTTTCCCTTATGTTTATCAGCAGGGCTTCTAAGATTAAAATAAATAAAAGAGGGGATAAGGGACACCCCTGCCTGGTTCCCTTTTCTATGTTTATACTTTCTGTCAATACCCCATTTATTATCAATTTTGCTCTTTGCTCGTTGTAAATAATGTCTATGGCTGATTCTAATTTGTTTCCTATTTTTATTTTTTGTAATACTTTTTTCATACAGAGCCAGGAGACATTATCAAATGCCTTTTCTGCATCCAATGACAACAATGCCGCTTGTTTCCCTCTATTACACTCTAGGCATTCTAAGATATTTACAATTGTTCTTATATTTTCTTTTCCATGTCTCCCCTTGATAAAACCCACTTGATCTTTGTGTACTATCATTTCCAGAATCCTCCCCAATCTATTAGCTATTATTTTCGCAAATAATTTATAATCACAATTGAGTAAGGAGATTGGTCTATAATTACTTATCATTTCTGTATTTTTATTTGGTTTTGGTATTAGGGTCACTAAGGCTTCCTTCCAAGATTGGGGTATCAATTTTTTATTTAAGATTTCATTCATTAAGTGTGTTAAGGGTTGTAGTAATTCTTCTTGCATTTCCTTATAATATTCCATCGGTAATCCGTCTGGTCCGGGGGCTTTCCCTTTTTTTATATCTTTCAATATTTCTTGTATTTCTAGGCTTGTAATTTCCCTATTTAACATTGATATTTTATCTTCCTCCAGAGATTTTAAATTGGTTTTTTCTAAATATTCCTCAATCTTTCTTTCATCAATTTCTTCCTTCTGGTATAGTTTTTTATAATATTCTAAAAATGCTTTTCCTATTTCCTTATGATTTTCAATATTCTTTCCTTTGTCTTGTATTCTAGTTATTAATCTTTCATTTTTTTCTTTTTTTATTTGCCATGACAATAGTTTACTGGGTTTGTTTGCCCACGCAAAATATTTATATCTCCAGAACCTATTTATTTGTTCTAATTCTTGATCTATTATATTTTCATATTGTGTCCTGAGTATGTTTATTTCATGTTGAATTTCTTTCTTCCCTGATTTATACCAGATCTTTTCTTTATTCCTTATTTCTTTTAATAGTTTTTCTTTTTTTTCTTCTTTTAACCTTCTCATAATTGCATTTTGTTGTATAAAGTAGCCCCTGATCACTGCTTTACTTGCTTCCCATATTGTTTGAGAAGTTACTCCCCCCTTTCCATTTATATCAAAATATTCTTTTAATATCTTTTTGGCTCCCTGCATTATCTTTGGATTGTTTAACAAAAATACATTCAATCTCCACCTCCTATTTTCATCCTTTTTCTCGTCCTCCAGGTGCATTTCTATTGGATTATGGTCTGATAACACCCTTGCCTTTATTTCTATTTTTTGTATTTGTGGGAGTAGCTCTTTTGTAACCCAAATGGTGTCAATTCTTGATTCCATTTGATATCTTCCTGAATAATATGTAAATTCTTTCTTAATTGGAAATTTAAATCTCCATGCATCTCTTAATTGTAAATTTTCTGTTATGTCTTCAAATATTTTTGGTAATTTATTATCTTTTTTTTTCTTTTGGCCCTTTGTCCTGTCTAATTCTGGATTAACTACCCCATTCAGGTCTCCCATTATTATTAATTTTTTGTCCATATAATTCATGAGTTGTTCTTCTAATTTTTTAAAGAAATTTACTTTACCACCATTTGGTGCATACAAGCCTATACAAATCCATTCTTCCTCTTCTTTTTTAATTTTAATTATGATTATTCTACCCTCTTCGTCTTTCCATAATAATTCTGGGTTCCATTTTGGTTTAACATACATCACTATCCCTTTCTTCTTCTTCTCTTGTGCAGCTATAAATTCCTCTCCCAATTTTTTGTTTATCAATAATTTTTCATGTTTATTATTTATGTGGGTCTCCTGCAAGCAAATTAAATCATATTTCTGCTTTTTTAAATAATGCGTTACTCTATTTCTTTTCTTTTTGTCATTCAATCCATTTATATTCCAGGATATAATTTTGAATTTCATTTTATTAATTTATTACAAAACTTTGATCTAATAAGGTAAAACTTAAGAAAGAAAAATATACCTCCTTTGCTTTCCACAAAAGAAAAAAAACCATCTCTTTAAATTGTTTGAAATGTCCTTTCTTGATAGACAATCCTGAATGCCGAGTCAAAGAATCTACAACATGGGAGAAGGAAGGACAGCGGAGGGGGATTCTCCCCACTTGATATAGGGTTACTGGGGAATTATTTCACAGTCTCACCCCCAGGTCTTCATCTTCTTCTGATTCTTCATCTTCTTCCTCCCTTTCACCCTCCTCTAATTCTGTTTCGGTGACTTCTTCTATTCTCTCTTCTCCTTCAGTTAGTTGCATTCTGTGGCTTTTCACTCTTTCTCCTCCTAATTCTTTTACATAGGATCTGTAAAATCTGTCCACATCGAAGACGTTATCAAATCTTCTTTTCTTACCCTTGAAGGTGAATGATAAACCTTCTGGAAATTCCCACCGAAATGGAATTTTCTTTGCTTTTAGGAGTTTTGTTAAAAATTGGTAGCCTCTTCTTTTCTGGACCAATCTTGGGGGGATCTCTTTCATAATTATGATTTCGATCCCTTCAATCATGAGTTTATTTCTTCTTGTTGTCTGTAATATTTTTCCTCTTATTCTCATGTTGGTGAAAGTAACTAAAATATCTCCAGGCCAGTTATTTCTTTTAGCTTTTTCCGAATTTACCCTGAAAGCTCTTTCCATCTGGGCTTCAATTTCTTCTTGTTGTATATTCAGCCAATTTGTTAAGATGCCTATCATTCTCTTGTCTACTTCTTCGTTCTGCATTTCAGGAATATTTCTAAATCTCAACGTCTTCTCACGACATTGCATTTGCATCATCGCAAGCGCGTCTTGCGTGGCCTCTTGCAGAGTTTTTTGCATTTCCATTTCTTTCTTTATTCCTTCCATTTCTTTCTTGACATCTTTCTTGTCTTTGGGATATTTTTTTACTTCATTTTCTAGTATTTGACTCTTATCCTTTAGTTCTGATGTCACTTTGTCCAGCTCTGCAGTTTTTCCTTCCATCTTTTCCAGACGCTCTCTTGTTTCCTGCTTGTCCTTTTCACTATTTTCCATTTTCTCTTCTAATTTTCCAATTTTTTCTTCCACTCCTTTCAGTCTATCATTCATTTCCCTTTTTATTTCAGTGAGTTCTTGCTTTACTTCTCCTATATCTTTCCGTAGCCCCAAAATGAGTTCTTTTAGGTCCATTTCCTGTTCTGCTGTGGATAATCTTCTTGGTGGGAGTGCCTGGGCACCCGCTTGTGAATTGGTTTTTATCTTATTCATTTTTTGTGTCTATCCTGTAATATACTCCTCCGACCACTAGATGTCGCTGTTTACACAACTCCTTTGTTCCCACTGCAGACCTTACTCTTGAATTTCCTTTTCAATTCCTTATACGTCACCTCTTATTTCAAACCTCCGCTTGCTTCCTTCAACATTTAGCAACGCAGCGCCATTTTACTTAACATTTTCTATAAGCGACCAGCTCTGCTAGAAACTGTTTGTTTGAGTCTTTCTTAATGGCTCTCTCGCCTCGTGTAGCCCAATCGCATCACTCTCTGCGTCCGATTCAACCACGATTGTATGTCCGTTCTATCGCTGTGATCCAGCCGGCTTCTCTAAGGTATAAAATCCTATCGTTATTACTCTTAATTTCCTCTTTAAATATTCAGAAACGTCTCTATTTTATTGTGAGTAAAACTCCTTTCTCCCGCTTCCCTTTGGTCATCCGACTCTGTTTATTGTTTATAACAACTTTTAATTGCGTGTAAGAGTCCTTCGTTTCCGACTTAAAGCCCTTTCAGATGTTTAATTACAAGGGAAACCCGGGTTTTTCTCCACCCTTTCTCCTCGGTCGTTCACTAGTTGTAGCCGCTTCTGCTTAGATTCTTTATATAAAATGGAAATTTTACCGTCAGCAATCGCGCTGGTACGCCGGCTTCCCGCTAAAAAGGTTGTTTTTTCCGGTCTCCGCACCCCGGATTCCTCCTCTCCTTTGCTTGTTCGCGAGGGATGCCAGGAATCCCCTGGGTGCCACCGACCTTTCGCTTGGAGGTACCGTTACCAAGCTTTACCGACCCCGGGTTTAGCCTCCGAGACCTCCTTTTAACTAGCGGGCGACTTGAGATAGTAACCCTCTCAAGTTGCGATCCTGCACGATCCGCGGTAAAACCGGAAGTCTCTCCCAGCGTCTATTTTTACAAAACAGACTTGGAGCGCAGAGGCAGGCGGGCGGGCGCGCGGAGAGGAGGAGGAGGGGGGCGCTTTCACTCCGGCGCCCGCCCAGGAAGGCTCGCCCTGCCTCCGGCGGAGGAGGCGAGCGCCGCCCCAGCTGCCCCGGCGCGGAGCAAACGGAGGACGCGGCGGAGGCTTCGCGTTCCCTGGAAGCGGCCAGAGCGCCAGCCGAATCGGCAGCGCGGCTGCAAAGCAGGGGGAGCTGGCTGGAGCGCATGTGCCCAACAGAGCCCGGCTGCGCAGGCGCCCCCTACTCCTCGAGGCGCAGAGCGCCAGCCGAATCGGCGGCGCGGCTGCAAAGCAGGGGCAGCTGGCTGGAGCGCATGTGCCCAACAGAGCCCGGCTGCGCAGGCGCCCCCTACTCCTCGAGGCGCCCGTGCCGGACCTCGCCGCCTCCGCTGCTCTCCTCCGCCCGCTTCCCCGAGCCAGGCGAGCAAGCGCCGCCGCCGCCAGCCCCCCGGAGGCGAAGCGCTGCGCCGAGGAAGGGCAAGCGCGCCCGTGCCGGACCTCGCCGCCTCCGCTGCTCTCCTCCGCCTGCTTCCCCGAGCCGCGGACACCGAGGAGGAGCAGCCGCTGCGTGTCGCTGGGCCTCCGAGCCCCGCTCGCTCGCTCGCTCGCCCTCCTCCTCCCCGCCGCCCTCGCTTCCTGCTAGCAGCGCCTGGCGGCGCCCGCCTCAGCAACAGCAGCGCCAGCCCGAGCGTAGGGGCGCTTGCCAGTTCCCTGGTGCACAGCGGAGGCTTCGTAGGAGGCCGCTGGGTGCAAGCGGTGCCCGCCTTCCCCGTGCAGGATCCTCTCTGAATGCGGAGAGGGGGAGGCGGCGGCAGCAGGAGGAGGAGGGCGCAGAGAGGAAGGGAGCGCGAGGGGACTGGCTGCTGCCAATTCTCCTCCTCGCCTACCGCGCACAGAGCCGGCCACACAAAGGGGGGCGCGAGAGGGAGAGGGAGGCAGCTCCGCAGCCTCAAGGTCACTCGCTCCCCTCCCTGGCACAGCAGAGGGAAAAGAGGCGCGCGCGGGAACGAAGCTGCCCTACGCCGCCGCCGCCGAGCCCCTCATTCCCAGTGCTGCTCTCTTCTTCTTCTCCCCACACCCCGCGCCCCTCGCCTTGCCAGCCCTCTCGGCTTCCCGCTCCTCCATCTGTGCCCAGACGGAGAGGGAAGCCTAGCCGCGCTCACTGGGCCGCTGCTGCTTGCTCTGCGCCCGGGAAGCGCGCGCCCCGATGCCAAAAGCCGCCCTCTCTCCAGCCCTGCTGCTGCCGCCGCCTCGCACGGAGCTGGGGAGGTGCCTCCCCGGCCCCTCCATACCTGCAGCAGCCAAGGAGGGCGAAGCTGTTTGGCCTGTGGAGCGCAGGCCGCCGCCACCGCTAGCGCCCGTTATTAACGGGCTAAATTCACTAGTTGTAGTAATAGTGCAGAGAGATTCTCTGCTGCCAGCCCGTGAAGACGGAGCTGCCATAATGCCGTCCTTCCAGCTTGAGGACTAGCCAGAAGAGAGTATGAGCCCAAAGGCTCGGATTACAACAGTACAGTAATACAAAAACATTCCATGCAGGAAGTGATAAGGCAACTTTCTCACGGTTCAGTGAGACAGGCAAAAGTGAAACCAGTCCTCGCTGCAGCTGGTGCCGCTCGGCTTGGACAAAAATCACAACACTCTCCACATCCCACCCAAAAAAGAAGACTACAGGCCACGTAGTTGCATATACCGTATTTTCTCCTATTTTTGGGGACTCAAAATTAAGAAAATGGGGGGGGGGGGTTGCCCAGAGTTGATTAGCATTGGGGGGGGGCAAAATTCACTCACCCGTCAGACCGAAAGTGGCTATCGCGCGTGTCGCCGAGATAACCTTTCCCGCTCGCCAACAGCAGCCGCCCCAATCACATACACAACTACCGCAGCAGCAGCCTATCGGCAGCAGCCCTTGCCACAGCCACGATCGCCGCTGACAAGATCACACTCGCAGCAGCAACCAATCCCCCGTCTCAACAATGCGCTAACCGTGTATAAGACGAGCCCCAATTCTGGACATTGTTTTAGCAGAAAAAAAACCTTGTCTTATACATGGAAAAGTACGGTACCTTTAACCTGTAAACTACAATTACCGTATTTTTTGCTCCGTTAGACGCACTTTTTTCCTCCTAAAAAGTAAGGGGAAATGTCTGTGTGTCTTATGGAGCGAATGCATGGTCCCTGGAGCCAAATTGCCTAGGGGCCAAAAGCAGATTGTGCTCTTTTTTTTACAAAGAGAGAAGAGGGTGTTGAAAGGAAGCCGCTGAACAGCTGTTTAGCAAGCGATCGGGGAGAGAGATAAGGCTCCCTTTCCAGCCCCGCCCCCTTGCCCAGGCCTCCGTTGTTGAATGCAGAGGGAGGCTGTTTGTTTCCCCAGCGACATGTGACTGGCTGATTAGATTATCTGTCTGGAAACTGTAGAAATGGCTCCCTTTCCTGTAGGACTAGAAGCTGCAAACTGTGAGTTGAACCCCATAAAAACAGGGCTTTTCCTCTTTGAAAAAGAAGCTGCACCACTTTCAGCTGATCCTAAAAAAACAGGGCTCTTCCTCTTTGAAAAAGAAGCTGCACCACTTTCAGCTGATCCTAAAAAAACAGGGCTTTTCCCTTTGCAAAAAAAAAGCTGCACCACTTTGAGCTGATCCTCAAAAAAGCAGGGCTTTTCCCTTTGCAAAAGAAGCTGCACCACTTTGAGCTGATCCTCAAAAAAACAGGGCTTTTCCCTTTGCAAAAGAAGCTGCACCACTTTGAGCTGATCCTCAAAAAACAGGGCTTTCCCCCTTTCCTCCTCTAAAAACTAGGTGCGTCTTATGTTCAGGTGCATCTTATGGAGCGAAAAATACGGTAATCCAGAATGCGGCAGCTAGACTGGTGACTGCAAGTGGCTGCCAAGACCACATAACACTGGTCCTCAAAGACCTACATTGGCTCCCAGTATGTTTCCGAGCACAATTCAAAGTGTTGATGCTCATCTTTAAAGCTGACCCTAAACGGCCTCAGCCTAGTATACCTAAAGGAGCGTCTCTACCCCCTTCGCTCAGTCTAGCTGAGGTGTAGCACCGAAGGCCTTTTGGCAGTTCCCTACCTGTGAGAAGTAAGGTTATAGGGAATCAGGCAGAGGGCCTTCTTGGTAGTGGTGCCCACCAATCTCCAGATGAAACAACAAACAACTACCTTACTTTAGAAGACCAAAGGCGCAGCCCTGTTTAGGGAAGTTTTTAATGTTTGATGTTTTATCGTGTTTTAATATTCTGTTGGAGCCTCCCAGAATGCTGGGAAACCCAGCCAATGGGTGAGGTATAAATAATAAATTATTATTATTATTATTTCTCCCTTTATTGTCAGGGAACTACTGCCCGCCCCTCCAGTCCAGCTCTGAGTGTTTACAGAGAGCCCGCAACCTTGTTAGCAACAGATTCATCTTCGAGTGAATCTGGCAGCCCCTCTTCGGGGAGGAGCAGTTAGTGGCTGGGAGCCAGGAGTGCCAGGTGTCCAGGGAGTTGCTGAGAGACCTGGCACCACCCAGCAGTCTCGCTCGGAGGGGGAGGTATCCGTTCCGGCGCCTATCTCACGTAGGAGGAGAAGGCGGCAATTCAGGATGCCGAGGCTTTGGTGTTGGCGCCAAAACAGGAGGGAGCACTTCCGGATTCTGCTAGTGACTGAGCAGACATGATAAACTGAGCTCTGCACTGTAAATAGCTTGGCACTGAATAAAAAGACTTAAAGGCTTGTATTTCTATTGACAACCGATAAGAAGAACCTGACAATTATATATGATCTCTGAGCATCCTGTATCCATTTTATCTCTGGCTGAATGGCAACATGCTTCTTGGAGTCAGAGGGCAGAAGGACTGATTAATAGACGTGGATTTGGCTGTCTTTGCTCTTCCTTCTTTGTCTCCCTTCTCCTGCCTTCTTAGCTGTGCCCTGCACGTCTCTCTCACACTTGCTGCCATATTGGAACCAAATAATATGTCCAGGATCTGAATCCTACCCATTCACACCGCATTATGCAAGTTCCTTGCTTATAAAGTGCCAGGAGATCTTCGCTTCCTTCAGCTGGATGAAGATGGTCACTTTAAGCTCCTCCATGCAGCAGCTAGATGTCCGCAATATGCAGGCAATGGCGAATATCTAACTTCACTATGTTCCCAATTTTAAATCGCCGTCATGCACAAACCGTTTTGAACCTATCCTTGTTATTCCTGTGTTATGTTTTCTTGACTACCTGTATGTGTTAACCTGGTCTGTGACCGTATAATAAAAATTTGATTTGATGTCCAATGGTGGGGCAGAAGAGATTTTCTAGCCTAGCTTCATCATCATTCTTTTTTGTATGGAGTTATGTCAGTGCCCCCCAGCCCCTCACACTCTGAAGTAGTTTGCATAACAATCACCCCTTCTGTTGATTCTTCACAGGTCGTCTAGGCCAAATAGGACTGAGAGAAGGATTTTTTTCTGCTGTCGAAAACATCAGCTTCCGTTATTGGGGTCTTTCTCCAGCATGCCAAAGAGAAAGGTAACAACCGTTCTGCCTGTACTGTTTATGCGGTGAAGCATCTGACAGCTATTGCCCTGTGCTATGGAGATGCCCGGGACGCAGGTGGCGCTGTTGGCCTAAACCACTGAGCCTAGGGCTTGCCGATCAGAAGGTCGGCAGGTTCAAATCCCCGCGACAGGGTGAGCTCCCGTTGCTCGGTTCCCAGCTCCTGCCCACCTAGCAGTTCAAAAGCACGTCAAAGTGCTAATAGATAAATAGGTACCACTCCGGCGGAAAGTAAACGGCATTTCCTGGCACTGCTCTGGTTCGCCAGAAGCAGCTTAGTCATGCTGACCACATGACCCGGAAGCTGTACACCCGGCTCCCTCGGCCACTAAGCGAGATGAGAGCCGCAACCCCAGAGTCGTCCGCGACTGGACCTAATGGTCAGGGGTACCTTTACCTTTAAGGAGATGCCCAGGAACATCCATGGACGTTCTGTTTGCTTATTTAGACCATTTCTATACTGTTTCCTATATAAAAATAATAATCTCTCTAGAGGCAGTGAAGCCCAGGGGGGAAACTGAAACGCGAGCTTGACCTGGGAAACGCAAATGCTTAAGAGACCAGGATGCCAGAACAAAATTGCCGTATTGCACTGAGTTGACTGTGTTGCTCTCACAACCCTGAATGGCTTTTGGTTTAGGGCATTATTGATGGTTCTCTTTCCCATCTTTGCAGATGTGGCCTGGGGTGTCCAGTTGGCAGCGGCATATGCGCTTTGCGAGTTGGGTCCTAGCAATCCACCTAAAGTCCTGGGGCCATCCAAGCTTGGGAAGCGGTAAATCCAAGAGCCTTCCTCCTGCTGTCACGAGCGGCATTGCAGAAGTCACAGTCTACTGAAATGTGCTGGGAGAACCGAAGGCTGCTCATGAAGTTCCTAGAGGACGGCTTTTTTTTTACCATACAGGACAATGTAGCAGTGCCATCTCAAATGGGAAGAGCCATGAACCTCCCTCCTTGGAGGCTGGCAGAAGACATAAACTCTTGTTGAGATGTCAAGACTCTTCGTTCAATGTAGCCTGAAGTACTTTGTGTGGCAGTAGAAACAATAAGCCAGGGGTCGGCGAGGTTTACCCGCCAGGGGCTGGATCAGTCCCACGAAGCTCATCTGTGGGCCGACTGGCGCAGCGCGACGCCAGAAATCTGCGCATGTCTGTGGCGCCGGAAATCACTTCTGCCCATGCGCAATGCCGAAAATCGCACCTGCGCAGAAGCGATTTTCGGCGTCTGGACATGCGCAGACGCGATTTCCAGTATCTGTGCATGCAATTTCCAGCGTGCATGCATCTGTGCATGCAATTTCCAGACAGCAATTTCCAGCGTGGCTCGGCGAGTCCCCGTGCCGCGCTGCACCAGTTTAGCGCAGCGCGCAGGGGACTCGCCGAGCGGGCGGCCCCGTTCAGGGCGGCTCGTGGGCCGGTAAAACGGTCCTCTGTGGGGCCGGATCCGGCCCATGGGGTCGGAGGTTGCCGACGCCTGCGATAAGCTACTGAGCATTGCCTTAAATGCCACAAGAAGAAAAAGACAATAGATTGTCTTACTAGGTCTTTAAATGGGGGGGGGGGGGTTTGTTCATCTATGCAAATAGAAGTGTTCTCTTGCAAACGGTCTTGTAGGATGTGAATTCCCGAGACTACAAAGTCTCTTTTTAGTTATGCCAAATGTTCTCCAAACAAATTTCACTGGAAACTTGAATGAAACGAACTTTTAAAAAAACATTTGCTTTGCTTCTTTGTTCATGAGTCTCTGCAAAGCTTAAGGCACTTTTAAAGAAGAATTCCTTCTCATGATATGCAGACTTATCTCAAGCCTGCCTCTGTAAGCAGGTTTTATAGATCTGAGGTACTGTTTCTAAATCCAGTGCATCTTTTGACCAGAGAGGACAGTGGGCCAAAAGAAATAAACTCACATAATGAGAAGTGATGCCTCTCTGGCCACTTTCAAAACTGATCTGTCTACTCCCTAAATTTGTCCGTTTGCCTCAAAAGGAAAAGAGAAGATTTTCGATCAAATCATGTCCTTTTTATTCATGGCTGGTAGGCCTTTCAATTTTATGAATTTAACCGAAGCAGGTTTGAGTTCTGTACACAATATCTACAGTATATAGAAGAATGAGATGCTTTCTCTGTGAGAATGTGTATATATGGTATAGTCATATAATGTGTTTCACATTTCATGTTGTTCCGCTTTGGGAATTTTACTACATATATATAGAAACTGGAGTTTAAAATAATAATAAAAAAACCTTGAAATTGTATAAACATCTAATGTAGTTTCACTTGTTTTCAGATTTTTTTTTACATGTCTGTATAA
This sequence comes from Darevskia armeniaca, assembly GCA_034641395.1. Classification (NCBI taxonomy): domain Eukaryota; kingdom Metazoa; phylum Chordata; class Lepidosauria; order Squamata; family Lacertidae; genus Darevskia; species Darevskia armeniaca. The sequence goes on along the minus strand of JAWWNF010000026.1, from coordinate 781,202 downwards.
TTTATTTTCTAATAAATATTATTTGTGCATTTAACAGATGCATATTTGCATAAGTGTCAAAATGTAATTGAAGTGACTATTTAGATTTGTTTGTTCTGCAGGGATCAAACTTCATTTGCTACTCCCACGTACGCTGAAAATATGTATTTTTAAGTTTTGCCTCGACGTTGGTTGACTGTGATAAGGATTTCAATAATTTATTTTTTAAATGACTCATTCTTTGCTTTTCTAACTACTCAGAGCATCTGAAACTCGCCCAGTTGGAAAGCAGCTAAAATGTTTAAAGCAAGCCATCAATCATTAGAGGTTAAAGCCATCAAATCTAACTCGACTGCAATGCAGATTTTAACAGCAGCGTTACAATATCAGCAATTAGCAGACAATTTTGTAAATAGAAACATATTGGCTGTTGCTGAAACAGATGGAGGGAAGTTAAAAGGACTGGCTCCATTTGTAGCAGGACACTCCAGAGTGTGGGTGTTGCTATTGAGATGCTCAAATACTGTCCTGGGGACATAAGCACCCACCCACCCCCCCTCAGCCTCCTGGAAAACTTGTTTGTGCTTTATCACGGACCCTTACACATTTACCCAACAATTTTGGATAATATCCAAGGCCTCTTCTCCATGAGGGCTGCTACCTGAAGAGTTCCAAATAAGAACACTGTGCGAAATAGTAAGAAAATTGGTAAAAAGTACAGGTCAAGGACCCCTGGGACGGTTAGGTCCAGTCAAAGGTGACTGGGGTTGTGGCGCTCATCTCGCTTTCAGGCCGAGGGAGCCGGCGTTTGTCCACAGACAGCTTTCCGGGTCATGTGGCCAGCAGGACTATACCGCTTCTGGCACAATGGGACACCGTGACGGAAACCAGAGCGCACTGAAACGCCGTTTACCTTCCGCCCGGAGCGGTACCTATTTATCTACTTGCACTGGCGTGCTTTCGAACTGCTAGGTTGGCAGGAGCTGGGACAGAGCAACGGGAGCTCACCCCGTTGCGGGGATTCGAACCAGCAACCTTCTGATCGGCAAGCCCAAGAGGCTCAGTGGTTTAGACCACAGCGCCACCTGCGTCCCAATTGGTGGGGAAAAAGGTAAGTCATCGCAACAAAGTAAAATGCGAGGAACCAAATTAAAATAAAATCGGGAGGTACAGTTCACCGTCCTGCCCAATGCTTTGTGAAAAGTCTAGTTCTTAAAAGCGTGCCAGAAGGCTGCCAGTGAAGAGGAGGCAGAAAACTACACAAAGGGCATTTCTTGAGATGTGCCAACTTGCCACATATCAGGTGGGGGAGGGGGAGTGCAGATAATAAACACTGTATACCCAAATGAAGCACTTTTAATGTTCTAGATGCGTAAAAAATGAATTGCAGCTGTGTGGCTCGTGTCGGTGGTGTTTACAGGGGGCTTCTGATCTGGATTGCAGTCCCTGTACCTGCTGTTTGCATTTGAAGAAAAGCTTCCATGGGTGTGAATGGGACCTCTCCCACCCCCCACCCCCCCCACGCGCAATGTAAAGAGTAGCTGTTGGGGGCTTTCTATTGGTCTATAGATTCCTATTAGCCCCCACCAACACTGACAAGGGTCAGAGATAATAAAGGATTTCCCATTCCTGCTTAAAGTTCTTGAAACAGCGCCACATATTACCCGGTAAGTTCTTGCCTTAATCGTGAAGCTGGACAGTACAGACTCGGAATTAGGTGGTGAGTGAAAAGGAAGCATGCTCTGTAAAGCACGTAAAGGTAAGGGACCCCTGACCATTAGGTCCAGTCGTGTCCGACTCTGGGGTTGCGGCGCTCATCTCGCTTTATTGGCCGATAGCCGGCGTACAGCTTCCAGGTCATGTGGCCAGCATGACTAAGCTGCTTCTGGCGAACCAGAGCAGCGCACGGAAACGCCGTTTACCTTCCCGCCGGAGCGGTACCTATTTATCCACTTGCACTTTGACGTGCTTTCGAACTGCTAGGTGGGCAGGAGCAGGGACCGAGCAACGGAGCTCACCCCGTCGCAGGGATTCGAACCGCCGACCTTCTGATCAGCAAGCCATAGGCTCTATGGTTTAACCCACAGCGCCACCTGGGTCCTTACCTACTTAATTATATTTATAGACTATTTCTCCAAATGGTCCCAAGGCAAGGATGTACATTAGTATAAAAATTAAAATACACAATATTATAAAACATAAAAGCAATACAGTGGTACTCGGTTTTCGAACGTAATCCGTTCCGGAGGTCTGTTCAAGTTTCAAAACATTCGAAAACTGATAGCGAAGCCTCAAAACGGAAACTGCCTTTCCTGTTCAATTTCCGAGGTGCGTTCAAAAACCAAGGCACTTACTTCAGGGTTTTCGGTGTTCGAGTTCCGAAACGTTTGACTACGGGAGGCGTTTGAAAACCAAGGTACCAGTGTAGTTAACACCTGCAGTGAATACAGAATTTAACAGCATTCTGCAGGAAAAACTGAGTACTTCCACTCCACACCCTGAAGGCCTGAGCAAAGTGGTATTACTTGGCTTCACAACAGAAAGCATATCATATTGGTGCAAGATGCACCGTGGAGGGGAGGGCATTCCATGACCCTGGGGGGCTGCCCCAGAGATGGCCCTCTCATGTTTGCTGCCATGTGAACCTCTGCCAGTGGTGCTGTCTTAAGGAGAGATTCTTGCCAATCCAAAAACTTGGGTAAAGGTAAAGGGGACCGCTGACCGTTAGGTCCAGCCGTGGACGACTCTGGGGTTGCGGCGCTCATCTCACTATTGGCCGAGGGAGCCGGCGTACAGCTTCCGGGTCATGTGGCCAGCATAACTAAGCCGCTTCTGGCAAACCAGAGCAGCGCACAGAAACGCCGTTTACCTTCCCACCGGAGCGGTACCTATTTATCTACTTGCACTTTGATGTGCTTTTGAACTGCTAGGTGGGCAGGAGCTGGGACCGAGCAACGGGAGCTCACCCCGTCATGGGGATTTGAACTGCCGACCTTCTGATCGGCAAGCCCTAGGCTTTGTGGTTTAACCCACAGCGCCACCCGCGCTTGGGTAGATTGATACAAAAGGAGACACTCCTTCATATATTTGGGACCCAAGCAGTTTCCATTGTCAATAAAAGTCCATTGAATTGGGGTTGGGAGCAAATTAGTAACCAATGCAGGTTGGGGGGCCACCACACACACCCAGTACATTGCAACAGTCCTGACTGGAAGTTAGCCAGAGCATGTGTTGCTGGGGCCAGGATTTCTTTGTCCAGCAATGATCATAGCTGACAAACCAGCTGTAACAGTTCAAGAAGGATACTGACAAGCTGGAACGTGTCCAGAGGAGGGCAACCAAAATGGTCAAAGGCTGGAAACGATGCCTTATGAGGAACGGCTTAGGGAGCTGGGTATGTTTAGCCTGGAGAAGAGAAGGTTAAGGGGTAATATGATAGCCATGTTCAAATATATAAAAGGATGTCATATAGAGGAAGGAGAAAAGTTGTTTTCTGCTGCTCCTGAGAAGAGGACACAGAGCAATGGATTCAAACTACAAGAAAGAAGATTCCACCTAAACATTAGAAAGAACTTCCTGACAGTAAGAGCTGTTCGACAGTGGAATTTGCTGCCAAGGAGTGTGGTGGAGTCTCCTTCTTTGGAGGTCTTTAAGCAGAGGCTTGACAGCCACCTGTCAGGAATGCTTTGATGGTGTTTCCTGCTTGGCAGGGGGTTGGACTGGTGGCCCTTGTGGTCTCTTCCAACTCTATGATTCTATGATTCTAGGTCCACTGAAGCCACTTGCACTTCCAGAGCTGAAGCTGGATCACTTGAATGCCCCCAAGTTATATACCTGTTCTTTCAAGCGGGATGCAATCTCATCCAAAACAGGTCATTTCTCCAGTTTTCCACAGGGCACAGCTCCTCTGTCTTTTCCAGATTCAGCGCCTTGCCACCTCCAGACAACACCGGACCTGTCTCTCCTGGTTCATATGGAACGGAGAGATAGAGCTGGGTGTCATTTGTTGATGGCGCCTCACCCCCCCAATCCCCTGATGGCATCTCTTAGTGCAGTGATGGCTAACCTTGACACTCCAGATGTTTTGGAACTACAACTCCCATCATCCCTAGCTAACAGGATCAGTGGTCAGGGATGATGGGAGTTGTAGTCCCAAAACATCTGGAGTGTCCAGGTTACCCATCACTGTCTTAGTGCCTCCATGAATAGTTAAAAGAGACTGCCTTATACCTTAAAGCGGGTTTCTAACATGGAAAGACCCGTTTGCTTTGTAGAGCCAAAACAAACATCAGGTTCTGCAGTATCTACCGCTTGCCAGTGGAGGGCGCTTTCGTAAAACAATTGTTTCCATGAATGGGAAATTCACTCTGGCTATTGAGTTCTTATGCAAAAAGCCTAATTTAGGATTAACATACTACATTGTTTTTACAGCAGCATCAAAGTGCATTTAGAATTTCATAAACACACACGTTAAGCAAGAAATACACTGCCCAAGACCTCAAGGATGAATGTAGTTGCATGGACTGATTCTGTGTTAAGGGTTCAGCAAAAAGGCCTCGTGAAAGATGTGGATTTTGTTTCAGTCAATATCATAACATATGCCCGTAAGCGTTAAATATAATTCGGTCCCTACAGTACCATTTCAAAGCAACAGCAATAAAATAAATTAAAAGCCTTTGAAACAAGTGAAAGCCACCTTGCATACTACAATGGAAGGGGCTAAGTGACCATCTCTTGGCCACCCACTGCTGAGGAAGTCCTCCCCCTGGTGTCTGCCAGTTTCCCTGATTTTAAAGCATGAGTAGGTTCATAACCTGGCCCCAAACCAGTTAGGGCTTTAAAGACCAAAAACTAGCACTTTGAATGTGGCCTGGGAAATGAACCACCCCAACTGGCGTACAGATGTGTGATATGTACCAGCCATCTGGCTTCAATCAACACACAACCCCAGCCGTATTCTGCAGCAGCTCAAGTTTCTGGGTTTCCTTTAAAGGCAGCCTCATATTGAGTTTTTTTTGTTTTTATTTATTTATTACATTTCTATAGCACCCTTCATCTTGTTGCACATCACCCTAACCTCCAAGCAGTGCGAGGTTCTAGGGGGGTTCAGGGCTCTTACATTGTGTTTCCTGCAGGACCGCGGAGACTGTGATCTCTTTAGTATACTGTATATGGTTTATTGGGACACGGGTGGCGCTTTGGGCTAAACCACAGAACCTAGGGACAGCAAAGGGAGCTCACCACCCGTCGTGGGGATTCGAACCGCTGACTCTCTGATCGGTGTGAATTATGTAGGTTCAATTATAAATGCGAATGGAATCAACCTTCTTCCCCATCTCTAGCTAGAAAGCACTGGAATTGAATGATATGGCTGTGATATCACCTCAATTCTCCATTGGCCTGAGTTCTAATCAGTGTCCTCCTGCCTCCAGCCAGAGAGCCATAGGCTCCCTGTCTGCACCTCAAGCTCCCTTCGCAGCACATGGAAAGTGATGAAGGTGGGAAGAGGAATGTGATTTGGGGGGAGGTCAACAGGTCCTCGAGAGGGGACCAGGTGGCGCTGTGGGTTAAACCACAGGCTTGCTGATCAGAAGTCAGCGGTTCGAATCCCTGCGACGGGGTGAGCTCCCGTTGCTCGGTCCCAGCTCCTGCCCACCTAGCAGTTCGAAAGCACGTTAAAGTGCAAGTAGATAAATAGGGACCGCTCCAGCGGGAAGGTAAACGGCGTTTCCGTGCGCTGCTCTGGTTCGCCAGAAGCAGCTTTGTCATGCTGGCCACATGACCCGGAGGCTGTCTTCGGACAAACGCCGGCTCCCTCGGCCTATAGAGCGAGATGAGCAGGCAACCCCAAAGTCGGACACGACTGGACCTGATGGTCAGGGGTCCCTTTACCTTTACCTTTACAACAGGTCCTCACTGCAGGAGGTCTGAACGCCTAAGGAACACCTCTTGTCAGTTCTAGAGGTGGGAAGCTTGCATGGAAACCACCTTAATTAAATATAATTCAGCCAGTAACAATCAAAAGAAGAGAAATCTCATAACACCTGCAAGCTTTTCAGACTGGATGCTGCTTCCCAGACAGGCGACTCTCCATGGATCAATTTGTATACAGTGGTACCTCTGGTTACGTACTTAATTTGTTCCGGACGTCCATTCTTAACCTGAAACTGTTCTTAACCTGAAGCACCACTTTAGCTAATGGGGCCTCTCGCTGCTGCTGCGCCGCCAGAGCACAATTTCTGTTCTTATTCTGAAGCAAAGTTCTTAACCTGAAGCATTATTTCTGGGTTAGCGGAGTTCTTAACCTGAAGCGTATGTAACCTGAGGTACCACTATATGTGAAAATATACATTCTCCAGGATTTCCTCCTCACAAAGGAATTTAACCACCAAAAAGCTGTCCCTGAAACTTTCTACCACTTTGGTGAAGTGAGGAGCATGAAACACTATTTTATTTTATGTTACAGGTAGGTAGCCGTGTTGGTCTGCCGTAGTCGAAACAAAATAAAAAAAATTCCTTCCAGTAGCACCTTAGAGACCAACTAAGTTTGTTATTGGTATGAGCTTTCGTGTGCATGCACACGAAAGCTCATACCAAGAACAAACTTAGTTGGTCTCTAAGGTGCTACTGGAAGGAATTTTTTAATTTTATTTTATGTTTGCAATCGCCCAGCTCTTTCTTTGTTCACACTTTAGATATAATACAACAAATGCTGGAAAGAATATGCCGCTGTGGAGGAGCACGTCGACGTCTCTGTTTCTCCCCTTTTTCTCTTTTAACTGCAAATTAGACCCTCTTTGCAGAGAAGCGGAGCAGATGGCGCAGGCTTAGTTTAAAGTGCTCATTACAATAATGCACAGTGCCAAGTTGCCATTGCCCCTTCGGAGTTTATTGGAAGGGGATCAGATCAATCAAGTCTCGAGGTAAAACGCATGGCAGGTTTGCAGGATGTTTTTATGTAACATCAAACAACAAGATATTTTAAAAATGGAAAAAAACACCACCGAAACAGAACTTGGGCTTACTGGACTCTGGCAGGTCCCAGCATAGCTCCAGAGGCTAAGCTTAAACCCCTGGGGCTCAAAGCAAGACCTCCTGGGGCAGAGCATCCCCAACAGATGGCAGTCCAGCCTCTGCATAAGGAAGAAGAAGAAGAAGAAGAAGAAGAAGAAGAAGAAGAAGAAGAAGAAGAAGAAGAAGAAGAGGAGGAGGAGGAGGAGGAGGAGGAGGAGGAGGAGGAGGAGGAGGAGTTTGGATTTGATATCCCGCTTTATCACTACCCGAAGGAGTCTCAAAGCGGCTAACATTCTCCTTTCCCTTCCTCCCCCACAACAAACACTCTGTGAGGTGAGTGGGGCTGAGAGACTTCAGAGAATTGTGACTAGCCCAAGGTCACCCAGCAGCTGCATGTGGAGGAGCGGAGACACGAACCCGGTTCACCAGATTACGAGTCTACCGCTCTTAACCACTACACCACACTGGAAGAGCTTGCCCATCCTGAGGAACTGGTTTGATTGTCAAAAAATTCTCTTAAAGAGCTTCTCATGTTCATCAGGAATCTACCCGAGCACAATTCAAAGTGTTGGTGCTGACCTTTAAAGCCCTAAATGGCTTCGGTCCAGTATACCTGAAGGAGCGTCTCCACCCCCACCGTTCTGCCCGGACACTGAGGTCCAGCGCCAAGGGTCTTCTGGCGGTTCCCTCACTACGAGAAGCCAAGTTACAGGGAACCAGGCAGAGGGCCTTCTCGGTAGTGGCGCCCGCCCTGTGGAACGCCCTCCCTTCAGATGTCAAAGAGAACAACAACTACCAGACCTTTAGAAGACATCTGAAGGCAGCCCTGTTTAGGGAGGCTTTTAATGTTTAATATATTACTGTATTTTAATGTTCTGTTGGAAGCCGCTCAGAGTGGCTGGGGAAACCCAGCCAGATGGGCGGGGTATAAATAATAAATTATTATTATTATTATTATTATTATTACCCTTGTACCCTAAGCCCCTGAGACTCAGTTCAAGAGTCACCTGGGCAGAAGAGAGCAAGCTGTTTTGACTGTCCTTCGGGTATTGGAAGAGTGTCATCATCGGGTTTCCCCCGCCCCTCCTGCCCCACTTAGCAGTCTTCAAACGTGGCACGAGCAAAGTGCCTGATCAGCTATTGCGCTTGCTTCTGACACGGCCCTTGTCGGCATTCTCTGTCCAGGCATAACCAAAATGTTGCCTTCTGGATGCTGCAGACTATAACTCTCAGCATGGCCAATGGTCACGAAGGACGGGAGTTGTGGAAAACAGAACTGAAATTCACGGCATGTTGTTCACTGAAAGAAAATTATGTATAGGCAGGGCCGATTTAGGGGTTTGATGAGGCCCTAACTACTGAAGGTAATGGGGCCCTTTATATGTCCAGCTGTCCTTTGTTTTGTTGTTGTTGTTTTTTTATTGATACACCAAAAAAGGAAAAAACAACAAAAATACAAACAAAACAGTGATAAAGACATTAATTACAAATCAATAAAGCGAAAAATGGTCCTTAGACTATAGACCCGACCTCCCGTCCATTCCTTATTTCAATTATCTATTATTTGTTGCCAATACACATTTTTATCTTAAATCAACTAACTACTGATTTATCTTAAGTTTCATATCTTTCTTAAATCTACTACTAAAGTTATTCAAATGCTGCAACAGAGTTTAAACTACTGTAATTGTTTTTCAAATAAACTTTGAAGACTTCCCATTTTGAGATAAATTCCTGTTTTGGTGTGTTCTTTATTTTTTCTGATAAACTATCTTACTCCGCATAATCTGTTAGCTTTTTGGATCCATCAGCTGTCCTTTGTCAACAACAAATTGTCGCTGTTTTTTTCTTTAAAATATAAAGTAGCGTAGAAATCAAATTAATGATAACAATGTGTGCTACACCAAGCACAAATATTTTGTGCATTAGTCAAACTATCCAAGTTGCACTTAGTTCCCTATTTCCCAGGGTATTCCATGCATGATGATGGAAGTTGCTCTCGTGCCCCATTTAAACCACAGATTAGCAAATCTCTTCTTGCTTCATTATCTTTCAAGCACACGGGTCATCCTTACTACAGTCTCTTAGAAATGTTTCATCCCTCAGACTTTCTGATATGTCCTTTTCATCATCATTAGCAAACTCTTGAGCCACCAAGATTTGTGGAACCTGCACCAACACCTTCATTTAGCGACCCCGTTACAGAATGGAAAGTTCCTTAGCTCTGCCCAAATCCTACTGTTACGTGTTACGCCTGTCTCTGAGAGGTGTGAGATTCCAGGGGCTGCAGGCGATTACCCAGGGTCCATGTTTCCTGTTGGAAATGAGCCATGGCAGAGACTGTGGTGTCTTTATGATGTTGTTTAGTCGTTCAGTCGTGTCCGACTCTTCGTGACCCCATGGACCAGAGCACGCCAGCCACTCCTGTCTTCCACTGCCTCCCACAGTTTGGTCAGACTCATGTTGGTAGCTTCGAGAACACTGTCCAACCATCTCATCCTCTGTCGTCCCCTTCTCCTTGTGCCCTCCATCATTCACAACATCAGGGTCTTTTCCAGGGAGTCTTCTCTTCTCATAAGGTAGCCAAAGTATTGGAGCCTCAGCTTCAGGATCTGTCCTTCCAGTGAGCACTCTGGGCTGATTTCCTTCAGAATGGAGAGGTTTGATCTTCTTGCAGTCCATGGAACTCTCAAGAGTCTCCTCCAGCACCATAATTCAAAGTCATCAATTCTTCAACGATAAGCCTTCTTTATGGCCCAGCTCTCACTTCCATACATCACTACTGGGAAAACCATAGCTTTAATACATCACTACTGGGAAAACCATAGCTTTAACTATACGGACCTTTGTCGGCAAGGTGATATCTCTGCTTTTTAAGATGCTGTTTAGGTTATTATGATATCTGGTTTATTTACACATATATACACAACCTGAACCTAGATGGAGGAATTGCAGAGCATCCTATGAGGGTCTGGCTTCCCCCTTAAGGGCAGCATTGGATTCAAAAGAACAGCAAAAAGCCATCCTCTGTGCTCTTTGTTCCAGCATGTCCTCCCAGCTTAGATTTATGCGCCTTCTTCTCCTTCTCGCTGCCAACCAACTCCAAGGACCTCCCCAAGCCAAGGCGTTCAAAGCTGAAGTCCCCTAGACCTTGCATTTGCCGCTGTCCACTAGCCCCCATCGAAGAAGGGGCACAACTCCCCTTTGCTCTCTGATGGCTTCTTGAATGGGCCATCACCAGCCTTTTTCTATCCATCCAGCTCTGCCAAGCCAGCTTGGCTCTTTAGCACAACTAAATCCAGGGGGTTTCCATGTTTGGCAAAGTTTAATCAAACCTTGATTAGTTCTAACTTTTACTAAATCCAGGAATTATGGGGAAGGTCCAGCACCCAGGAATTTAGGGGAATCTGGACCTCCCACAAACCTACAACACTACTAATGTAGATTGAAATAACACAAGGAAATAAAAACAAAATAAAAAAATTCCTTCCAGTAGCACCTTAGAGACCAACTAAGTTTGTTCTTGGTATGATCTTTCGTGTGCATGCACACTTCTTCAGATACACTGAAACAGAAGTCACCAGACCCTTATATATAGTGAGAGGGTGGGAGGGGTATTACTCAGAAGGGTGGTGGGAATGGGTGATAGGCTGATAGGTCACCCATTCCCACCACCCTTCTGAGTAATACCCCTTCCCACCCTCTCACTATATATAAACTCTTGTGTCACTATATTATAAGGGTCTGGTGACTTCTGTTTCAGTGTATCTGAAGAAGTGTGCATGCACACGAAAGCCCATACCAAGAACAAACTTAGTTGGTCTCTAAGGTGCTACTGGAAGGAATTTTTTAATTTTTTATTTTGACTATGACAGACCAACACGGCTACCTACCTGTAACTGAAACAAGGAAATCAAATCCTGTCATATGATGCACATGGCAGACATGCATGTAAATTTTGTGTCATGGTTTTTATGGTTGTCATGGTTTCGTATTGTTTTTATGGAGGGGACACCATAATATTTTTAGTGCCCCGGGGCCTTTAAAGGTCTTAATCCAGCCCTGAGCGCAGCAGCCTTCTCCCAGTCGTCTTCCCCAGCAACTGGTCTCTGGAGACACAGAGCCCATGATCCTGGGTGTATCTGCATAATGTAGTGCTCTTTAGCTGCAAGGAATTTGTAAGGAGAATCCATGGCAACAGCAGCTTTCTAATCTACTCTCTGCAACTAGTTACTCTCATGTTCTTCATCTATTCAAATAAGCTCCAGCAGAGTTTGCTTCCTGGGAGTGTTCCATAGTATTGACTCTAGTAGGAAAAGCATAGCGCTCATAATTTTGATCACGAGCATTTTGAAAGCAAAGGGTTTAATTAACCCTGCGTTTCCACCCAAGCCATCCTTCAAAAAGGCAGGGGGGGGGGGAAATATGGTCGACTGAAATAGGCTGACCGTGTCTTGGGCTGCCTATAATGAACAAGCTTTGAGTTGGCACTAGTTCACATGGGCATATTCATTACTTCAGGAGTGCAACATTTCTCCTAGCCTCACATGTAACATGCAGTTGAATGAATCTTTCCCGCCCCACTACTAGGGGTGCATGTTTTTCCAAGTAAGAGAAAAGTACCCAGGGAAGCAATTTTTAGCTGAAAAACAGCCAGAGGGGGAATCATTGAGCAGACCTTTCTCCCTTCGCATCCCACTACTTGAGCTCACACCTGTGAAGGTGCAGAATTGGCTACCCTATTCAGCTGCAAGTCATTAAGTGTGCAGTTATCAACTGAGTGCTTATACCGACTCCCTTGAAAAGCGCCGTGTATCAGTTACAACCGTTGGCAGACTATTCCTTTGTCAGATGGGTTGTGGGCTGATCGTCCAGTATGGCTGGCTGATCATTCATTGTCAGGAAACAGAAACCTCCCCGTTTATGAACCTCTCTAAAAGACACCTATCAGAGTTTGGAGGAGGTGGCACCCCTCCAGCTGAAAGAAAGGGAGCAAAGAGGCAGCGGGGAAAGTTGGCTGCAATTCAAGGAGGCAAGGACAGTAGCCAATGGCGCGGGGGAATGACTGTGCTTACTTACCTGACCTCCAGGTGGCTGAGTAGCTTCTGTTTGCCATGAGGGAGAGGGGTGAGGTAGTGAGTGAGATCACCACAATGCAGCTGTGCTGGCGGAGCCCCCCCCCCCGCCACCTTGCCCCTCTCCCTCCTGGTGTCAGGGTTGCACCAGATGAGCAGGAGTGGTGGCAAGCCCCCCTAGGCGAAGCGGCAACCACGGAAGAGTCCAGAGAAATGGAGGGATTCTTACCTGAAGAAGACTGGTGGCGACACTCCTCAGAAGAGGAAGAAGCAGATGGGGAAGAGGGAAGGCCAGAACAGGAGGAGGAAGAAGTTGAGCCAGAATCAGGCCCTTGTGAGGAGAGGAGCCGGGGTCCCTCCTCCCATCCTCCCATCTCAGCTGTAGAGCGTAGAGCTGAGAAACGGAGGGAGCAATTGGAGGCAGTTGCAGCTCGTAAAAGGTGTGGTGATGAGCTGGCTACTTAAGGAAGGTCAGCTGCTTCCCTCACCAGCACCTGCAACTGCTGTGCTGGAGCACATGGTTGCTCTTGCTCGTCCTGTTCCTGGTTCCTGTGTTCCTGACATTGGCTTCCTGACTCCTGGCTTCCTCCTGACCTCGGCTTTGTGACTTCGGCTTCTGACTCCTGGCTTAATCCTGACCTCGGCTTCGTGACTTTGGCTTTCTGACTCCTGGCTTAATCCTGACCTTGGCTTCTTGACTTCTGGCTTGAACTGACTTTGCCTGGCTTCTGACCCGGACTGTTTAACCTCGGCTTTATCAGACTGACTGCTGCTCTTCAGCGTGCCAACTTGTTGGCGTCCTAACACCTGGCGACTCAGCAATAAGGAGGTCAGACAAACACAGACACACCAAACTCACTGTCTGCTACTGGACAGGGAGTGTTGTGCATGGAAGGGGGAGCAGGAAAAAACTTAAACACGTAGCAGAGTTTTTTATAATAATAATAATAATAATAATTAATAATTAATAGACCAGAGGCAATTGCACTTCATCCAGCAGAGCTTTACGGATACTGAAGGCAAAATAAGCATAATGGTCATAAATCCAGAACATTCAGGATTGGGACAGTCCATAAAGATCCAGTTGCAGCACTTACAATAAAACTTACAAGAACTTATAAGACTAAACTTTAGCACTAAGCATACAGAAGAAAACACCAGAACAAAGGAGATAGAAAGAGAAAGTAAGTAAGTGTGAGAGACCCAGACTCCTCCTGGTCTTACTATTATAGTCAGCAGGACCTTGACAGAAAGATAACAGAACCAGCTGTGCTCAGCTTCCCAGCAGAAATAACCAAAACATCACGTCCTTCTGCTTGCTTCTTTCACAAAGAAATACAGTGGACACTCGGGTTGCGAACGCGATCCGTGTGGGAGGCACGTTCACACCCCGCGCCGCTGCGTCTGCGCACGCACGTGACACAATTCGGCGCTTCTGCGCATGCGTGAGCTCCGAAACCCAGAAGTAACCCGTTCCGTTACTTCCGGGTTCGGCGCGGTGCGCAACCCGAAATCGCACAACCTGAAGCAGCCGTAACCTGAGGTATGACTGTATTCTAGAACAGTCCTGAACTAACCAGAATAGGAAAGATCTCTACACATCAGATCAATACTTTCTGTACTAAGAAATTCAAACTGAGATGGGAGTTTTCAGCTGTAGTTTGCTGAATTGGGTACAGCCTGGGAGTCTGTCTCAGTTATTGTCTGTTTCGCAGGAGTGTCTGTCTGCCCCTGTGTATTTATTGAGTTGTTGGGGTTTTTTTTAACCCTTCCATGTTGAGATCAGAGTTGAGGTTATCTCATGTTGGCTTGAGCTCCACAAAGCTGGGAAATTGGAAGCGAAGGTTGATGCCCAGGGATCAGCAACGATGCTCAGTGTTGCATACGGTGCTTGCTTACAAACTATCCCCATGCACATGTTCCCTTGGTTGTTCCTGCCTAAATCCAGAAGGGGAGTGTCAGAGACCAGCAAAGATGCCCCAGGTTGTTCTAGCCCTTATTGTCTTATGAAGCATCCTACGGGATTGCTAGATGACTCCTCCTGTGTCTTGACACATGCCTGTTTGCTGCTTATATCAATAGCTGGCAGGATGCATTAAAGCGTGGGAGGGGGCCCTTTTCTAACACCCTTCACAATCCTTATGCTGGCTCACCACAGAAGAAGTTTTTGTGTGTTACTAGTACGACTGAATGACGCGAGTGCTCAGATTTCTATTCTGGATTTGGCCCTGCAACATGAAGAACAAGCGGGGGAGATCATTCATTACCATGCTGAGATTTTCAGCACAAGGCATGCTACAAGGCAGCTGCGGTTGCTTTGAAACCATAGACGCTTGGTGGGGATACAATGGGCTGGGTGGGATGCTGCTGCAGTTGGAAGACCTCTGCAGCCCGTGGGCCTAATTATTTTATTTTTATTTCTTATATTTGTTTACTGTCCTTAGCATCATCTTTATTTCAGCTTTAAGCTCATAGCAAGACAAGACAGAAAACGCCGGAACAGCAGTTACACTCACACAATTGAATTTAAAAAAATTGGTGACAATAAAATTAGTGGCAATAAAAGACTATACACACACACACACACACACACACATAATGTGAATGTTGCTTCCAAGCAATTTCAATTTCCTACTAACAGTCCATTACGTCTCTTGTATGTCAGAACAGAAGTTATAAATTTTGCCATTTGTAGGGATACAAACTGGTCAGTATCTTGCAATAAAAAAGCAAGAAGGAAGTCAACCGGGTGCCCAGACAATTTTTGGATTAATGGTAGCACTAAATTCTTCCAGCCAACATCATATAGAGGGCAGTTGAGAGCTATATGGTGAAGTGATTCTGTCCTTAGCAGAAAAACTGGAAGCACAGGAATGAGGCTGTGAAGCATTCTTTTATGTCCAACTGCAAAGAAGCTGGTTCCCCCTTTTCTGACTGCTTAACAAAGAAACAGACAACAGACCGCGAAGTAAGTTTAAAATATGATTTACTTACTCATTCATAGTCTTGCATTTGTTCTCCCCAACAACAGCAGCCAAATAAACACAGGCAAAATAGTTATATTTACAGTACAGTCGTACCTTGGTTTTTGAACAGCTTAGTTCTCAAACGTTTTGGCTCCCAAACGCCGCAAACCCGGAAATGAGTGTTCTGGTTTGCAAACTATTTTTGGAAGCTGAACGTCCAATGGGGCTTCCGTGGCTTCTGACTGGCTGCAGGAGCTTCCTGCAGCCAATCAGAAGACGTGCTTTGGTTTTCAAATGTTTTGGAAGTCAAATGGACTTCCAGAACGGATTCCATTCGACTTCCGAGGTACAACTGTATAAGAAAGCTCATGCATATGCCTGTGCTGGAGCAATTGGATATACGTCTGCTCCCACTGCTGGCCAAAGAGAAAAGGAGGAAGAGAAAGGAACAGGAAATACTATATGTTCCTTCCCCCGCAGGAGAGGAGGGGAAATGACATTACACAGAGCCCCCTCTATCAAATACATTTCTATGGTGTGGGTCTGCCTATCAGCAACACAGCTCTGTGGTCTTAACCCCTTCACTAGCAAGAATCTGCATGGTTGGATTTGGCTGCTAACCTCCCACAAAAGCTTCAGTGCTGCCCCTGGGGAGCACATGACAGTTCTATTTGTCATCATTATTATTTACAATATTGCTTACTATAATTACTACTACCATCGGTATTTATAGGCTGCCTTTCAAGGTTTTGACTCCCTCAAGGAAGCTCTCAAACATATCTATAACATTACAAATAAGATAGCAATAGCAAGAATAATATAAAACACAACAGCACATCTAAAAATATCGCCACAGTAGCAGATTAAAAGAATATCAGCAGACCATAATAAAACAAGTGTAAAAGCAGACAGCAAAAATAGTAAACTATAAGACCAGAGCAGAAGAGTAGTAAAATAACACCAATGAAAAGCAGTTTGAAGTAATAAAAGTCCTCAAGGTCCACTGAAAAATCATCAATGAAGGAGCTGTCTATACCAATCAAGAGAGGGCATTAAAGGCATGGGGCCATCACTGAAAAGGCCCTGTCTCTTTTGCCCTGCACTCTTTCTTACTTTATTAACAGTCAACAGACCATTAAAACATTTTATAACAGTTGACAGTTACACTTGATAACGTTAATTTTAAAATGTACATTAATGCAGCTGAAAAACACAGAATTAAACTACTAGACTCTCTCTGAATATGAAATTTCAATTCACATTTTAGACATTAAATTTTGCATCATAGTTCGAATGGGAGTGCTTTAGGCTGCATTCAGGTGTTGGGTTTATTATGTTAGTTTTACTGGTTATAATGCTAGTTCTTCTGTCCCAGTTTCCAGTGTTCCTTTCACACTACAGTTCCCGTTCTGCTATGGAACTGGGGATTTTTGATGGATATACTGCCTTCTCACCCTAAATTTTAAAAGGCGGAAATGAACTGTATGTCAGAATACCACCTAAAATTTCATCACATGAAATTACAATGCAAAACTCCTGCGATTTTTTGAGGTTACAGGGTTGCAAATAGATTTTTTTCTTTTTTTCTGGAAACAATTAATATGAAAATGGACACTAAACTTCCACTAGATTTCCACAAGTGACTTTTATGTCATGGGAGCTATCGCATAAAATGCAGGAGTTATCAGGTAAGAAAACGTCTGGAAAACAAAGTGCCATATGAATGCAGCCTTAGCCTTAAAGGTAAAGGTAAAGGGACCCCTGACCATTAGGTCCAGTCGCGGACGACTCTGGGGTTGCGGCGCTCATCTCACTTTATTGGCTGAGGGAGCCGGCATACAGCTTCCGGGTCATGTGGCCAGCATGACTAAGCCGCTTCTGACGAACCAGAGCAGCGCACGGAAACGCCGTTTACCTTCCCGCCGGAGCAGTACCTATTGATCTACTTGCACTTTGAGGTGCTTTCGAACTGCTAGGTTAGCAGGAGCAGGGACCAAGCAACGGGAGCTCACCCCATCGCGAGGATTTGAACCGCCGACCTTCTGATTGACAAACCCTAGTCTCTGTGGCCACCCGAGTCCCAGCCTTAGCCTTATGTTTGAGTAATTAGGTACTTGAGTTGACAAACTGGAACAGGGGAGGCAGCAAAGAAGGTGAGAGACCTGGAGACCAAGTCCTAGGAGGAAAGGTTGAAGGAGCTAGCTGTGTTTAACCTGGAGACGAAATGATTAAGTGGTGATTTGAGAGCCATATCTCCAGAAATCTGAAGCAGTGTCACACAGACGTTAGAGCAGATTTGTTTTCTGTTGTTCCAGAGGGCAGGAGAGTTTAAATTACAAGAAAACAGATTTCATTCTAAACTATAGGGAGGACTTCCTGATGTTACGCGCTTTTCAGCAGGGGAGCAGACTGCCTCCGAGTGTGGTGGACTCTCCTTCATTAGAGATTTTAAAGCAAAGGCCATAGTGGCATCAATCAAGGATGCTGTAACAGCAGATTCCCTGTATTGGCAGAGATTCGACTCGATGGCCCCTGAGGTATCTCCCAAAGTTGTGATTCTACGATTGTTTTGGCAGGCATCAAACATGAAACTTCACAAGGCGTCAAACACTGAACATCACTGCATTTCATCTGTCAAATGCTGACGCGTATGAAACAGCCCTACATGCCAACAATCAAATACAGCCAATTACTAAATATCGTCAGATGCCAAGCATCCAACACTGTCAGATTTTTAAAAACCAACACTATTGCATGGCAGCCATTAGATATTGTAAAATACAAATTATTTTTAAATATTGGTTTTATTTTGCAGGGTTTTTTGGGGGGGTGTTGATATCAGGGGATGGGGAAATCAACAGGTTCATTCAGACAAGTTGTGTAGGAGAGAGGCACTTACTTGAATTGTGATGGTCGTTCGTTCGTTCGTTCCTTTCTTTGTTTTCCTTCAGAGAGCTGACAACAAACCACCACCTCTCTCCCACTCAACTTCCCACATGTAAAATTAAAATAAGACCTCCAACCCACATTCAGGATGCCTCTGGAATGATTTCAAAGATATACTGGTTGTTGGCAAGCATGGTGGCAGCTGAAACATGCTGTAGCTATAGTTTTGAAGGGGGGGGGAGGGAGAAAGGCCTCTGTTGCTACCCTGACAGGCACACAGAAAGTATAAAAGCGGGAAAGGTTGAAAAGCACCCCTACACCTGAATCAGATGAACTACTTTGTTTTTTTGTTTTTTCCAAAAAAAAATTATTGGTTTTAACAAAGTAATACAATTAAAAAACAAACATTTATAAACAAACAAAAAAAGAAAAAACAACAACAAAAATACACATAAAAACGTACAGTACATAATTCCTTTTAACCTATTCATCCTTCTTATCGTTGTGGGTTGACTTCCTCCCATCCTCTCTTCCTGCGTTCCTTGTATATCATCTTTAGTAATTTCTTGACATTATTAAAAACATTTTTTAATTAATTAATTAATGTTCTCTCCTTTTCTTATCAATACCATTTATTCCAACAATTATAAATCTTAATTCTATCCTCTAGGTCTGCAACCTCACTTATCTTCCAGCTTACTTCTACTCTTAAATCTTACAATACTTTTTTAAAATATAATTTAAATTTCTTCTAGTCTTCTTCCACCGCTTCCTCCCTCTGGTCACGAAGTTTCCCGGTCAGCTCAGCAAGTTCCATATAGTCCATCATTTTCATCTGCCATTCTTCTATCGTTGGTATTTCCTCTGACTTCCAGTTTTTAGCTAACAAAATTCTGGCTGCTGTTGTGGCATACAGAAAGAAAGTCCTATCACCTTTTGGGATTTCCTGTTTTACAATTCCAAGTAAAAAGGCTTCTGGTTTTTTACTAAATGTGTTTTTCAACACCTTTTTCAATTCATTATAAATCCTTTCCCAGAAGTCTTTCACCTTTGGGCACGTCCACCACATATGGAAAAAGGTTCCTTCTACTTCCTTACATTTCCAGCATTTATTACTCTGTGCATGATACATTTTGGCCAATCTCACCGGTGTTAAATACCACCTATACTTTGAACTACTTTGACTTCTCACATACAGTCCTCTGAAAAGAACTGAAATCAACACTCCAATTTGCCACCTGCGATTGAAGGTAATTATTCACTTTCATATCTGTGGGATGTGAGCCATGAGAGGCAGTCAAGTACAACATTCCTTGTAATGCTAGACAAGACATGTGAGGGAATGTTTGGTCCAGCCAGTCAAACCTTCCTATTCCTCCTGGCTGGAGCATCCTTCCTTTTGCATGTGATGGAAGGTAGGCGTGACCTAACCTGTCCAGGTAACAAAAGGACGAGTCACGCAGCACACTTCCCTCCTTTTGACTTCCTTCTTCATTGGACCAGCTTTTAGGTAGGACTGCTCTGCTAGCTTTCAGCTACCCATATGGGGTAGATCCACATGTACGTATTTGTAACTAAGTCTGCCTTCAGGGATCCAACTGTGAACTGATGTAAGTAAACTTATTTTATTGGCTTTGAATAAGTTTATAGTGTCTTTATTCTTTAAAGAGGATACATTTATTCTTTATTCATGGAAACTTACCAGGAACGTACAATTCAATCTGAGACTGATTGGATTCTATACTAGTGAGAAGCTCACACAAGCTTGCAACCAGCTATCTGCTGTGCATGTAAAAAGGGGAATGTAAACTCTGCTAAGCAAAGGAACTTGCTAGCGCAAGTTGGGAAGGATATTAATAAACAATATATCCTCTCCTGCCACCCTGAACATTCCCACAATATCCACAGATAGGTGACATGAAAAGCGAGGCTTCATAATGTAGTGGGCGGGTGTTGCGAGCTCTTCCATTATGACACAACACTTTTTGAATACAAAGTAAGAACCGGGAGAATGCTCTAAGTCTTCCTTTGCGGTCACAGCTCAAACTTTCCCACGTTTGATGTCATGTGAAGATCTCTTTGTGTTAGAGAAGGGGTAGTACCTCTGTCGCGGGGCATGTTGCGCTTCTTCTGAGAAACATTGTCCACCATTGGTCCCCACCCTGCACTCAGCTCTTACCTGTCCGCATGCGAGAGCAGCCACACCCAGGTGAGGGTAGCCGATGGGTCTCAAACTCTCAGTGAGACAGACTTTGGCGGATTGAGTGGATGAGACCAATAGTGGGTCCAATGGTGAAGGAAGCTGTTTCTGCACATGCTGTAGAGAGAAGTGAGGGGCAGATGGGGGTCAACAACCTGGGAAGGTAACCCACCTAGGAGAAGAAAACCTCTGATCCGAAACCTCTGCTGCCTTGCAGGATGTCTTTGGTAGAAACAAAGGCTAAGGAGTAGGCTAAGGTCAGACCTCACCTGGAATACTGTGTCCAGTTCTGGGCACCACAGTTCAAGAAGGATACTGACAAGCTAGAACGTGTCCAGAGGAGGGCAACCAAAATGGTCAAAGGCCTGGAAACGATGCCTTATGAGGAACGACTTAGGGAGCTAGGTATGTTTAGCTGGAGAAGAGAAGGTTAAGGGGTGATATGATAGCCATGTTCAAATATATAAAAGGATGTCACATAGAGGAGAGAGAAAAGTTGTTTTCTGCTGCTCCTGAGAAGAGGACACAGAGCAATGGATTCAAACTACAAGAAAGAAGATTCCACCTAAACATTAGAAAGAACTTCCTGACAGTAAGAGCTGTTCGACAGTGGAATTTGCTGCCAAGGAGTGTGGTGGAGTCTCCTTCTTTGGATGTCTTTAAGCAGAGGCTTGACAGCCACCTGTCAGGAATGCTTTGGTGGTGTTTCCTGCTTGGCAGGGGGTTGGACTGGATGGCCCTTGTGGTCTCTTCCAACTCTATGATTCTATGATTCCATGAGTAAACGCTACAGAAACCAGAGTGGAGTCCCTAAGATGGTTGCTTGCTTGTACGCCTCTTTCCATCAACTCTTGCAGCCAAGCTGGTGCCAAACATATTGCTCTGCTTTCCTCTGGACCACAGCAGTGAGGCTGAGAGGGGGAGTCTTCATCTGGGCGGTCCATGCACACTGCCCAGGCATGCGCCCCAGGGAAGTCACTTTGGTGCTGCTAACGCAGTGGTCTGACTTCACCCCCGGAGGCACACTCCATTGTCTCTCAAGATAGACGGATGCCAACAACAGTCGGTCTGCCCATGAGCTGGAGGTTCCCCCACCTTTGCTCTACATTTTAGAACATGTGTCAGTCTTCATTCATCTTTGTTGACACCATCTCTACCACTAGGAATTACAATAATATTCAAGGCCAAGCAGCTTCCGTTACATTCTGGCTTGGAAGCCTCGGCGAAGTCTCAAGTCTTACCCTAGGGATGGCTGTTTGTTCCTAGTATAACAGGCAACTGACACCAGCATGCCAGAGACCATAGGGATCGGTATTCCAGTCCACCTTTGATACATATAATAAATAATGACAAAAGGGAAAGCAAATTTTTAGAAGACTGTGGGGGGATATACACAAACCTTAAAATAATCAGGCTGCCAAGGATGAAGCACACTTTACTAAAGGGCTGCGGTTTTGCAAGCCTATAATTAAGAAACTAAAAAAAAGAGATGATTTCCATGAATTATCTTTATAACAAGCTGTTCGTGTGTTCCTCTTGGGAGGTTACACGGTGCAGCTTATTAAAACGGCACTGGCAAATATATCCCAATGGTTTTTAAGTAGTAGGATGATGTGCAGTAATTAGGGACTCTGTCTGAAGATGCTGGTAATTGGGGGAAGGACAGCTTTATGCCTGGGACTCTCCAACTGTCTGCTCTGCAGTGATCTCCTTGGTATCAATGGAACTGCACTGGAGTAAAGGTTTTGCAGAACTTCAGGCTTCAGCAGGATGAAATATTAAACTGCAGGAGGATTTGGAGGAATAGAAAGTAATATAAGCAGCTGGGAAGTAACTAGTGGAGCATTAAATTAAAAGAGACGAGAGGGTGGGGGGCTTATTTATAATTTCTGAAACATATTTCTGTCTGAGATACACTTTTCAAGAATCTCTGCTGCCTTATATTAGCAGGCTGGAGCCCCAAAAGGAATTTCACACTGAAACATTGGCAGTAAGTGTTGTAGCATGGGGTTAATGATTTCAGCAAGTGATTTCAGCTCTCTGACATAGCAGGCAGGAGACAGCTTCTTCATGTAACAACTCTTTATTCAGGCAAAACAAGACTGAGGGAACTGAGGGTAGGGAAGCTACATTTATAGGGACAGAGGACTGGCTAGGAAAAGATACATTTTGGAGGGAACAATCTCAAGCAATCACACAGCTGCTCTTTGGTGGGAACCAATAAGACTGAGGATCCAAATGCAGCAACTTGAATGCACCAATAGTAACTGTTCCTTCTGGGACAGGAAGGCAGTTACTGTACCCTAATGTGATTACAGACAATAGTAATACAGATATGATAACACTTTGAATCAATACACAACAGTAAGCAAGCAGGTTATTAATATGCAAAAGTCCTAAAAAAACACACACAACCCTGCAATACTGAACATAGCCAGATGAAGAGATGCGGTTTGTGTTGTTAGAGCTAGGTGGCAAATATATGTCCTTAGGAAGCTGTGAGGCAGCCTTCACTAAGCTGGTGCCTTTCAAACATTTTGGACAAGAATTCCATTCCGTCCAGAAGAGATTGGAGTGATGGTCCTTGTAGCATCTGTCAGAAAATCAGCAGCATTCTGCATCAGCTCAGGCTTCAGAGTAGTCTTCAAGGGCAGCTCCAAGTGAAGCCCATTTCAGTAATCAAGCCTGGAAGTTACAGAAGTATGGATCAACATAACAAGTTCTCGCTTGCCCGGAAAAACGGGAATGCTTCCTAATGAGTCAAAAACCTCCTGATGAGTAAACTATAGTTGAAGGTACTTCTGTCAACAACTCCAGCCTGTGTCTCCATCAAGGAGAACCCCCAGGCTAATCAGAGACAACAGCCACAGGCGGGCTGATTCCCTCCAAACCATGGCCGTTTCCTGTCAACATCACCTCCATCTTGTCTATGTCTTATGCATCTTGTCTTGTCTCCATCTTGTCTCCCTCTTGTCTCCATCTTGTCTCCATCTTGTCTTGTCTCCATCTTGTCTCCATCTTGTCTATGTCTTATTGCTGCAACTCTCCACCCTCCATCTTGACCTGTCTTTCTGCTGCCCCAAAGAAACAGATCAACCATGGTGCTGTGCCTTTCCAGAATGCATCCTATATAATAAAGTGCCTGTGTCCGTCCGTAGCTTTCCGTGTGTCAGTGGAATTCGCTACTGAGCATGCTCTCCACTGACGCAGGGATTGGAGGGAGCGGGGAGAGAGGTGGGAAAGGGGGTGGAGTCGCAAGGGAGAGGGAGATAGGAAAAGGGAAGAGTGACAACATGCACGAACACTCAGAGGTAAATAGTGATGGGTTCTGGGTAGGGAAAGGGCTATAAGGGAGGATAGAGGTAGGAAAAGTGTAGAGGAGACAGAGGTAGAAAAGGAGTAGAGGAACCTCAGAGGTAGGAAAGGAGTAGAGGTGCCACAGTGGTAAGAAAGGGGTACATGGGCCACAGAGGTAGGAAAGGGGTAGAGGGACCTCAGTCTGCTTTTACAAATGTTTCACCACATATCTTCTAGCGCCCGTTAATTTAACGGGCTGAACGTCCACTAGTAGCAATATAATCAACACGACATGGCCCAATCCTTGCTTCTTTTCTTTCGGAGCTGAACTGTGAGCAAAGTGGTTAACCTTGGTTTTTAAAAAAAAAAGGTCTCCTAGGACACGACTAAACAACAACAACAGGAGTCAGATGAATAATAATAATAAGAATAAGAATAACAATAATAATAATAATTTATTATTTTTACCCCGCCCATCTGGCCGAGTTTCCTCAGCCACTCTGGGCGGTTTCCAGTCAAATGTTAAAACAATACAGCATTAAATATTAAAAACTTCCCTAAACAGGGCTGCCTTCAGATGTCTTTTAAAAATAGGATAGCTGCTTATTTCCTTGACATCTGCTGGAAGGGCGTTCCACAGGAAGGGCGCCACTACCGAGAAGGCCCTCTGCCTGGTTCCCTGTAACCTCACTTCTCGCAATGAGGGAACTGCCAGAAGGCCCTCAGCGCTGGATCTCAGTGTCCGGGCTGAACGATGGGGGTGGAGATGCTCCTTCAGGTATACAGGACCAAGGCCGTTTAGGGCTTTAAAGGTCAGCACCAACACTTTGAATTGTGCTCGGAAACGTACTGGGAGCCAATGTAGTTCTCTCAGGACCGGTGTTATGTGGTCCCAGCGGCCACTCCCAGTCACCAGTCTAGCCGCCGCATTCTGGATTAATTGCAGTTTCCGGGTCACCTTCAAAGGTAGCCCCACGTAGAGCGCATTGCAGTAGTCCAAGCGGGAGACAACTAGAGCATGCACCACTCTTGCAAGACAGTCTGCGGGCAGGTAGGGTCTCAGCCTGCGTACCAGATGGAGCTGGTAGACAGCCGCCCTGGACACAGAATTAATCTGCGCCTCCATGGACAGCTGTGAGTCCAAAATGACTCCCAGGCTGCGCACCTGGTCCTTCAGGGGCACAGTAACCCCATTCAGGACCAGGGAGTCCCCCACACCCGCCCGCCCCCTGTCCCCCAAAAACAGTACTTCTGTCTTGTCAGGATTCAACCTCAATCTGTTAGCCGCCATCCATCCTCCAGCCGCCTCCAGGCACTCACACAGGACCTTCACTGCCTTCACTGGTTCTGATTTGAAAGAGAGGTAGAGCTGGGTGTCATCTGCATACTGATGAACACCCAGCCCAAACCCCCTGATGATGAAGGCCCTTTGCGCGTTAGATTTGCCTTCTGGGCTACCAGGTAGCTGCTCCGGATGATTTATGGAGTCGACGTAGAAGGGATCTGTCCATCATCCATAATCACACATCCTTAGTGTGAGGAGTCTGAGCATATTCAGTTCTGGTTTACTTCGGTTCAAGGGGAGATGGAAGGTGGCAGAGGATGTGTGGGAGGAAGGCGATGCCTTCTCAAGAAAGGTTCGCTAATTTCCGTCTGTTGTGCAGAGTGAATGTGTCTGAAGCGCTTATTTTTGTACTTATGATGGGCCTTCAGCCAGAACAAGTCATCAGCCTGTATAATATGAGTCAAAACACAAAACATGTAATTACTTGTGCGTCTGTCAAGCTTTCCCGAGCCCTTTCTTTCAGTTTATGTAACTACCGACAAATATAACCTATTTCTTGCTGTTCCGTGAACAAAGGAAATTGGGGGCTATATTTTTTTACAAGAAATGCTGCTGATTGCAACAGGTCCTTTCTAGCACGGAAAACGGGAGAAATAACTTGTATTAGCACAAGCAAATGCCTGTTATTTGGTGGCATTCACACTATAGATTTTTGAAACAGGGAGACAGAGCTATGGAAAATACAATAATTTGAAATACATTGGTGTTAATATCAAAATAGTTTACCCTAGAGATGCTGGGATGGAAATAGAATGAATATTTTGTTATCTATTCACTTTAGCTAAATTTTCTTTCGCATTGACTCATCTCATTTTCAATTATTTTGGACCCAAGTCTCCATCTCCAATCTTCTTCAGCATCTTCACTTAAGTGATGGAGTAAGTGTCTAAGGACCGCAACATCCAAGATGAAATCTTAATTCTTCTCAACTGTGGCCATCCCTTCTTACATTCTCTTTCCACTATTATCAACAAATTCTTTGCAATGAGCTAAAAATTATCTATGGCCCAAGAGGCCTGGCTGGATAAATTTAATACCACTCTCTGCAGGCTTCAAGACCTCATCAAGGATAAAGTTTTGTTCTACCATTATCTCAGCTTGTGATGACTTTCCATATGAACAGCAAAAGACAATACAGTGGTACCTCTGGTTAAGTACTTAATTCGTTCCGGAGGTCCGTTCTTAACCTGAAACTGTTCTTAACCTGAAGCACCACTTTAGCTAATGGGGCCTCCCGCTGCCGCTGTGCCACCAGGGCACAATTTCTGTTCTTATCCTGAAGCAAAGTTCTTAACCTGAAGCATTATTTCTGGGTTAGCGGAGTTCTTAACCTGAAGCATATGTAACCTGAAGCGTATGTAACCTGAGGTACCACTGTACAATGTCTTTTCTTGCCTTTACTGCTTGCAACACTGACCTCAACAAGAGGAACTGGCTCTCATTTATTTTGTCATAAGTCACTTGCCTAGATGTCACCAAGGTAGCCAACCTGTGTCTGAGCTGTACCGCAGCAGACTGCAGATGCGGACTTGTATCCTATATAATAATATCCCTGTGTCTCTGCATCCAGTCCGTGTGTCAGTGGAATTGCGCTACTGCGCATGAGCCTCACGGACACAGGGATTGGAGCGGGCGGAGAGGGGGGCGTGTCCGAGAGGCAGCGGCGGCGCACGCGCGTTGTCAGTTGGGGCAGCGCCGCCGCCTCGCACGGAGCTGGGGAGGATGAGCTGAGCGGCTGCGAACATGGCTGAGGGGACAGGGATTGGACGACGCAGAAACGTTAGCCACACGAGCGAAGCGTGCGCGCTTTGCGAGCCTCCGCAGCTGCCTCGCTGTCCGCTTCATTCCCCTCAGACAGTTTGGGCTCAGACAGGAGCGGTTGGGCTCCTGGGAGGCAGAGCGAGCGAGCGAGCGGGAGAGAGAGGGGGGGCAGAGCGAGCAGCCGCTTGAGGCCGCCTCAGCCGCCCTTCCTTTCCTCCGCGTAGCTCCCGCCGGCGGGCTGCGATGTCTCCGTGAAGCGCGTCGGAGTGCGAGGGAGCTCACAGACTTGGGAGCAGCGGCTCCTCCTCCGCCAGTCACAGCTGCAGAACAGGGGCAGCAGCAGGGTCGAGCGGAGTCGCGAGTCCAGCGGCCGCACCAGCTTCTCTCCCCCCACCCCCACCGCCCGCTGAGAGGGAGCCGGAGGAGCGAAAATAAGTGTGGGGGGGGGAGGAGACTGAGCCCGGCTTAAGCCTGCGTGCGTTTACTCAGGAGTAAGTCCCTGTGTTCTGTGGGGTCTACTCCCTGGTAAGAGTGCTCCAGGCGGCCCACCTGACGGGGATGTTCTAGCGCCCGTTAATTTAACGGGCTTACATTCTACTAGTGATGAAATAACTCTCCATGTACAAAGAAGAAAACTTCCAAACAGAAAACTGGATAAACCTGGTCTTCTCCCTGACGTGGTAATTTTCTATGTGCAGGAGCATGCAATAATGCAAACCCCGATCTGCAGCTTGGAGAGGTGCCGCTTAAACACAGGGCCACCACCAAGGAGAAAACGTGACGTGAATATTTTGTGTAATGCAGAACCTGATTCTAAGTCCAGGTCTACTGTGGTTTCGTGACTTGGTTCTGACTCTGCCATGTGTCTGATATTGATACCATCAACAGCATTATGAAACAGAAGATGTTTCATAATGCTCTCGTAGGGGTTCCATCTGAGTGGGGAAGAGAAGACTGGGTGTTTTGCTATAGGGATACGTGTTACAATTTCCACCTATCTCATTTCATCTGCTTTAATATCCTTCCCTGTCTGTCTGGCATGCTTAACAGTTTATTACGGTGAAGCAGCTATCATTGTGTAACTCCTGGACTGAACAGGATATGAAATGATGGCAGAATAAATTCACCATTAGAGAGAGAGAGAGAGAGAGAGAGTTCCTAGCTTCATCTATTTTATATTATTTAGAAGCATGGTTTTTTTGGATATGCAAATTGTTGACTCTTCTGTAAGCTTTTTCTTGGGTCAGGGTATAGCTTGATAGCTGGTGATGCTTACTTAATGATTTTTGATAGCTGGCGTCTACGGTGAGCCATTAAAACTTTCCTGCCACATGCCAGCCACCTTCCTGGATACATGTGGAAGGAGACATCTGATGGAGCATTCGTGAAAGAAGATAGGAGAAGAGTTAGTGAGTTATTTGGGGACAGGTCATAAGTAGGTAGGTGCTGCTGGTTTGGGGGCCGACGTCACTTTGGAGACTAGTACACTACCCTATGGGATGCAGGTGGCGTTGTGGTCTAAACCACAGAGCCTAGGGCTTGCCGATCAGAAGGTCAGCGGTTCGAATCCCTGCGACAGGGTGAGCTCCCGTTGTTCAGTCCCAGCTCCTGCCCACCTAGCAGTTCGAAAGCACGTCAAAGTGCAAGTAGATAAATAGGTGCTGCTCTGGCGGGAAGGTAAACGGCGTTTCCGTGCGCTGCTCTGGTTTTGCTAGAAGCGGCTTAATCATGCTGGCCACATGACCCGGAAAAACTGTCTGTGGACAAACGCCGGCTCCCTTGGCCTGTAAAGCGAGATGAGCGCTGAAACCCCAGAGTCATTTGTGACTGGACCTAATGGTCAGGGTCCCTTTACCTTTACACTACCCTATAAGGCTGCCTGAGGTAATCTCCCCATTGTTCAATGTATAGTTTTAAAAAGCCCATAGTACACAATTGCCCTCTGTGGCGTTCGTACAGAGCCCCTGGTTGTTTCACGGACTATTGACCTGTACACCACTACTGTACACCACGGACTATTGACCTCTGCCACCAATTTTTTTGGGGGGGGGACCCAGGGCTCCCCAGTGAAGTATTGAGTCTTAGTCAGGTAGAGTTAACAATGAAGATTAAAGTTTATTTCAAACACAAACAAGTTTTAAAATATATTCGAAACGCTGTCACTCTATTCCCTCTCAGTCTTGTCCCTGTCTATAACTCACTCTGACTCCTCTATCTCCCCCCCCCCCGCAAAGAACCAACCAAACTAACTGTCAAAACATCTGGGCTGAGCCTCAAAATCAGGTAGGCTCCGCCTCCGGGCTTTTTTATTGGTCAACCTATTAACCCTTTCTCTCCCCCAGTACAAACGTATCCCCAAAGAATGGGCCAACGCCACACCCTCACTATTCTTCCCACACAAAGGAACACTTGCCTTTGGAATATCCTATCTTTCAGGGAGTGAGGGGTGGGGGTGAAACAAATACAGTAAGTAATAAAAAGGGTGGTGTTTTCGTCACCCTTTAGTCTCAGCAAGGTATAGGGTTCTATCGCCTCTGCTGAGCTTCTCAGGAAAGTAGAGGTGAAATCCTATGCATGCTTGCTCAGAACTAAGTCCCCAGGAGAGGGCAGGCTCCAGTCTTAATGGGGGCCTCAACACAGAGTCTTCTGGTGGGCCCCCTCCTGCAATGGAACCGTTCCACACCCCACCTCAATCCCTGGTGGGCTTACCTGGTGGTGGACAGAAATTGACAGCAGTGGTAGTGCTCCCTGGGACCCGACTCCTCATCTGCAATTGCCTGCCCCATGCAGCCTGTCCCAACCTGATGGGTCCCTCCGCACAGTTGTCGACATGCCACCCTGTCTTGTTCCAACCAGCCCCTCCACAATGTCCCTTCAGGACTCATGACACAGGGGCAGCTGCCAGAAGATGCCAGGGCCGGCCCATCCACGAGACAAGGTGAGGCGACTGCCTCAGGCGGCAGGATCCATGGGGGCAGCAGATCCTGATGTAGATATTTATCCCCCTCTCCCTTGTTCCTGTCCTGATGTAGAACTTCACTCACCCCTTCTTCCCTGGTGGGGACGGGGGAGCCATTTTGTGGTTTGCCTCAGGTGCCAAAATGCCTTGGGCCGGCCCTCGCAGGGGCTGGTCCTGGCCTTGCCCTCCATGTTCAGTGGGGCCAATCCCCAACCAATCTCTAATGCAGTGGCTATGCTATGCTATGCTATGCTATGCTATGCTATGCTATGCTATGCTATGCTATGCTAATGCTAAAGAATATGGGATTTGTAGAGTAGTAAACTGCTACTCGTGGGATGCGGGTGGCGCTGTGGGTTAAACCACTGAGCCTAGGGCTTGCCGATCAGAAGGTCAGCGGTTCGAATCCCCGTGACGGGGTGAGCTCCCGTTGCTCGGTCCCTGCTCCTGCCAACCTAGCAATTCGAAAGCACGTCAAAGTGCAAGTAGATAAATAGGTACTGCTGCAGTGGGAAGGTAAACGGCGTTTCCGTGCGCTGCTCTGGTTCGCCAGAAGCGGCTTAGTCATGCTGGCCACATGACCCGGAAGCTGTACACCGGCTCCCTCGGCCAATAAAGCGAGATGAACACCGCAACCCCAGAGTCGGTCATGACTGGACCTAATGGTCAGGGGTCCCTTTACCCTTTACCTTTAAACTGCTACTCAGGTTTGCTGGCTATCTCGACGATCTCATGGGGAGGTTTTTCCCAGTCATGCTACCTGATTGTACCTGTTATGCGTGAAGCGCATGCACTCAACAAGCTCCGCCTCCAAATATGGAATACTTCACTAGTAAGACTGGACTCCGTTTTACATGTCTGAATCTCCCAAATCTGTTTTATTTGCTCTTATTTGCTCCCATGTGTTTTTGTTGTTGCTGCTGTTTTGTGTTTTAATGATAAAGCCACTTCCGCCTTAAGGATGAGGTGGAGTTGCGGGTTGTCCCGACCTCCCCATGTGCGCAGGGGGGGGGGAGGCCAGCCCTGTGCGACTGGGGGATTTCCCGGCTGCGTCACTCCCCTAGCCGGCCAATTGGGTTGGTTCGGGGTGTGGCCTGCCACATAAAGGCAGGACGCAGCCAGGAGATCTCCCTCTTTTTGGCTCCCAGCTGCTCCGGTTTCCCCGCCCTTTTAAGGTCTTCTTTTTTTGACCTTGCTATGGACTTCGGTTGGTCGCCATTGAGGGGCCTGGAAGGAATTTTTCCACTTGGCAAATTGGCACCAGCCACTTGGTTTTTGCCTACCTCGTAGCAAATCGTCACAACTTTCAGGGTATTGGTGGTTAGGCATTGGAATATGTTGTAGCGTGGGTTAATGATTTCAGCAAGTGATTTCAGCTCTCTGACATAGCAGGCAGGAGACAGCTTCTTCATGTAACAACTCTTCATTCAGGCAAAACAAGACTGAGGGAACTGAGGGTAGGGAAGCTACATTTATAGGGACAGAGGACTGGCTAGGAAAAGATACATTTTGGAGGGAACAATCTCAAGCAATCACACAGCTGCTTTTTGGTGGGAACCAATAAGACTGAGGATCCCAATGCAGCAACTTGAATGCACCAATAGTAACTGTTCCTTCTGGGACAGGAAGGCAGTTACTGTACCCTAATGTGATTACAGACAATAGTAATACAGATATGATAACACTCTGAATCAATACACAACAGAATAGTTCTGTAGATGGAAGAGGGGAGGTAGTGCCATCACCTGCCCCGCATATTGAAGGGTAGTCCGTTAAAGGATTCTGGGGGGCGTGGCCCTGTCCGAAGCCTAGGGAGGTTAGGTCCTAAGGCACGCCCCCTAACGGTGACCCCGGGGGAGCTCCTAGTTGATGTGCATCAGCAGGACTCCCCCTACTGGTGGTTATCCCTTCCCGGACTTCCAGCAGATGGGCTGGAGTCAGATATAGTCAGTTAGATCCAATGCCTAAGTCAATACCGGTCATCAACTGTAACCAATAAAGTTGTGGCCTTTTTTCAGCCCATTAACCTTAATTATTGAGTCTTGTGTCATTATTTCTACCTAGGGGGTGGGTCGGGACTTGCTTTTTCGACAGTACACAGCTTAGAGATTATTAAGCGTTTTACAGGTGCTTTTTAAATGAATGAATGAAAGCGGGGATAAAATGTGCTCTTGCCATGCTAATCTGCCCTGTATCGTTCCGACTGTAGAGCATGTGCCACCCAAGTAAGCATGAATTAGCCTCAAGAAAGACAGAAAAGGTTAAGAAGTTATTTTCCCTCTTTGATGTCTACTCCCTCTTGTCATCTAATGGTTATGTGATTGAAGGCATGTGGAGGACTTTTTGTTTTGCATCAAATGAAAGCAATTCACAGCAGGATAATTGACATTCCTAGTATTTTCCTGACAAGATAATAAGAAGCTGATTAATCTTTCCCTCTTATTTACCTTAGAATGAGTTTATAATTGTGTGTGTTCATCTTATGCGACAAGGAAGATACCTCTCCAGTTTACTACCAGCACTTCAATTGCCATCTAGCATATTGAATGTAAAAGTTTGGAGTCATGGCAATCGGGGGGGGGGGGTGTAGCTTCTTTTGGGAAGTTCTCATAACGTTCTACACCAGGGGTAGGCAACCTAAGGCCTGTGAGCCGGATGCGGCCCAATCGCCTTCTCAATCCGGCCCGCGAACGGTCCGGGAATCAGCGTGTTTTTACGTGAGTAGAATGTGTGCTTTTATTTCAAATGCATCTCTGGGTTTTTTGTGGGGCCTGCCTGGTGTTTTTGCATAAGTAGAATGTGTGCTTTTATTTAAAATGCATCTCTGGGTTATTTGTGGGGCCTGCCTGGTGTTTTTGCATAAGTAGAATGTGTGCTTTTATTTAAAATGCATCTCTGGGTTATTTGTGGGGCATAGGAATTCATTCATTCCCCCCCCCAAAAAAAAATAGTCCGGCCCACCACATCGTCTGAGGGACCGTGGACCAGCCCACGGCTGAAAAAGGTTGCTGAACCCTGTTCTACACCTACAGAAACAGTCAAATGGTCTCGTTTAATTATACAGATAAATGTAATCAAGCCTAGTAAGCTGATCAACTACCGAGGATCTGGCTGCCTGAGGCAGTTGCCTCACTTTGCCCCATGGGTGGGATGGCCCTGTGTATAGGCATGAGAAAGAATTATGTAGCCTGATAAGTAGGAGCCATGGGCATGCTGTTTGCTCTAGAGTAGAGGATGCTTTCTGTTGTCTAGCTGGCTGTCAGTCTGCCTCCCCATGCTCAGCATGTATATTTGTAAATAATCAGATATTACACAAAGATTCAAGAAAACCAAACCTTTAAAAGGCTGCCATGGAAACTTTCTGTTGCTTGAGGAAGTAGTGAGCACTGTTCAAATAAATGCTTTCTTCCCTTCAAACATTAAACATACACACACAAAACAGAATATTCACACACACATACACCCCATTACTGCTTTGAAAGATTTGTCTGGGGGCAATTTTTCCACTACATTATCTGGCTCTGCTTATGTAACAACTGTTTGCACAGAGAGCCATTGGCTTTAAGAATACTGCACTCTACCCATTAAATTGCAAAATGTTTTCCTAGAATCGGGCAAAAACAGCTGAGAATAAAATGGCTTTTGCGGTGTCAAAAGCTGCAAGGCCATTAGGAAGGCGAGTCAGCTAATGGATGATATCTGAGGCAGCCGCCTCGGTGATGTCAAGAGTGATGACAAAGATCTTTGGGGAGGTTGACTTCTCTTGATAATAATTGAACAAAACCTACCTTGGGTGGGGGGCAAAACATTTTAAAGCAACGGGCAGAAACACCGTCAAACACCTTCCAAAGGAAACGTCTGAAGAGAATATTTGTTTTCAACCTTACTACTTATCTATTTATCTCTCTAGAATAGCAGGAAACCAACCTTGTATCTCTGCCATTATACTCTGGAAAATAACCTTGTAGATAGAGGTGGCAGAGAAGTCAACACTAGGTGGTTTCCCCCCCAATAGTTCCCATTATTCTATGGGATTCTGTTCAATAACCTAGAAAAACAGATAAGCCTACCCTTAAGTCAGAAACTGGAGTCACAAGCAGGAGTGGACTTTGGTATGCGGCCTAGGACCCTCGTACATAAGGCACCGCCTCTCCTGGTATGCCCAGTGTAGGACCTTAAGGTCCTCAAATAATAATATTTTGGAGGTCCCGAGCCATAAGGATGCTAGGCTGGCAGCAACTAGGGCCAGGGCCTTCTCAGTACTGGCCCTGACTTGGTGGAATGGTCTGTCACAAGAGACCAGGGCCCTGCGGGATTTGGCATCTTTCCGCAGGGCCTGCAAGATATGTATATGTATATATCTTTATTGTCATTGTACAAGTACAACGAAATTGGATTTAAAATAAGAATAATAATAATAATAATAGTAATAATTTTTTTAAAAAGTTCATTTAACAGAAGTAAAAGCCATACGAAACAATTAAAAATAAGGGAGAGCACTGAGTAGCCGCTGCGTCTATGCGCGCCGCCATCTTAGAACTCTTATTAGATGGAGCTGTTCCGCCTGGCCTTCGGGTTGGTTTCAGTTTAACCCTGATGTTTCATTCCTTTATGGTTTGATTGGTGGGCTACTTAAAAATGAGGCTGCATTTTAAACTTTAAATCGTATTTTAACTTGCATTTTAATTTATTGTTTTGTATGTTCTGTTGTGATTTTATTGGTGTTAGCTACTCTGAGCCCGGTGTTGGCTGGGAAGGGCGGGGTATAAATAAATTGTTGTTGTTGTTGTTGTTAATCTTTGGTAATATGGTGCCCTAAGCTAGCCCAAAATTTGGCGCCCCAAAGTGGATCTTCTCAATTATGGATCTTCTCAATTTTGCACCCCCTCAGCTCAGCGCCCTGTGCGGGGGAACCGCCTGTCACAGAGTGAAGGGAAAGATTTAGCCTCCAGATTAGGGATATCCCTGAATTCACCCATTTACTCCCTCCTGTATGTATGTATGTATGTATGAGTGGCGCTGTCTAATACAGTCAGGCCACAACTTTATATAATAATTGTTCATAAGTGTGCCAAGCAAAACAAGGCCACATGTCTGAAGCAGCACTGGAAGACAAGCCTGTCTCCATTTTGTTTTTTAAAATAATTTTTCTTTGGTTTTACAATTTTATAGGCATTTCACATTTTTTCACAGTCAGGTTTCCTTCCTGACCTCAATTGATATTCCCTTAACTTTGCCTAGGCCTGGCCCTTTTCCAGGCCAGGTCACATCCATATACTAACATTTTCATATGACTCCCTCACATCCACCCCATTGTTTCCATGTTTTTTAAGATTTTTAAATCTAAACAGGTTTCCAATTCTTTCTTTCATTACTTCCTCTCCAAATATTAAACTTTTACAATAACTTACATCCTCCTCAGCATACTTATATTCACTTCAAATACATTTTCCCTTCCGCCTCCCCTCTCTCCCTGGGTACGTAGCCTTGATATTAACTCTTTATCTTATCTTAATCATATATAGTCTTATTATTATCTCTTAGCCGTTCCTTTGCCGTGTCCATGGTTCTTGTCCAGAAATCCAAAAACAGAAGAATATTTCTGTAATGTCCCTCAGCCCACCCCAGTCGGTTGTGCTGTCCAGAACCATTGTCTCTCTTTTGTAGCAATCTCCAAAGTCCCTAGCCAAACCTCTCGCATGGTCAGGCCCTTTGAATCTTCTTTCTGCTGCTTCTTGTTGAAATTAATTTTGCTGATTTTCCTTATGGCTGCTTTCTTGTTGCTGCATTTGACAGCTCCAGTTTTCCTGTGTTTATCAAGTTTCCTCTTGCAGCTAGGCACTGTTGATTTCTTCTTCTTCTTTTTGGCCTTGACACCAGACTCCCCCTCCTCCTTCAGCTGGGCATCCAGTTTGGCGTGCACTTTATTTAGACTTTGTCTTATCCTGTTGGTGGCGTCTCGGGTTTCAGCATCCCATTTCTTCATTTCCGCTCTGTACTCCTCCAGCACTTCCAAAACTTTCCACAAGTTTACATCACATTCCTCTGCCATATTTTAGGGCACAGCTTCCCACAGTCCCAATAATCACTTTTCCAAATTTCCTTATCAATAAATTCAGTAATCCAAATTAGTCCTTGTATCTGTCACTTTCCTCTTCCCCTCAGCTACCCCCAAGACCAGGGGTGGTGAATGGGTTAAATCTCCGTTACAAAGTCACTCTTATGTTACAATTCAAATGCCTCGGTTACAGTTCCTGTATCAGTGTCTCAATGGCAGGGGACAGACCTCCGTTTTGAAATCCCCAGCCAATCTCGAATTAATTCCAAATCGGTGCTTTTACTCACTTGTCCAATTGATAACTTGGAGGAATCAGCGCGCTCAGTGATGGACAGTCTTGCAGCTTCTCCCGACGGGGGTTGCAGACCCTGGAGCTCCGCCTCCCGCTCACACTCGGGAGCCCTTGCGGGGGTCTCCTGGGGAGCAGGATCGGTGAAAAGAGCTCAATCGGGTCCTGAAGACCCCGGGACGCCCTTCCCGGGGGTTTTGGGGGCCGCGGCGCTGGCGCGGTAACCCCTTTTCCCAGTCGGGTTGGGGAATGTCACAAGCGACATGTCCCCCCCGACCGTCCGCTCCGGCGCGCCGACCGGAAGTCGGCCTGTCTCCATTTTGACTCCCAAACTGACAAACTGTTTCTCTGCAAGGAAGGAGGGGGGATTGTCTCAGGAAAATAAAGATAATCCTGGCTTCCTGATACCTGAGTGCCAGACAAAAGGGTGTGATTAACTTGGCTAGGAAACAGGGAAATGTAAATATCTCTTTTGTTTTACTTGATGGGTTTTTGGGTGGAGGGCAAGAGGAGGCATGGGGAGGGTCAAGGATGCTCAGATTACTGCTACCAGACCTCCCCTTTCATGATGTAGCTGTGATGTATCTGGGGTGGTGGTCCTGGGTTACACCCCTTTTTGTGATGTATGTATGATGTATAGGGGGTGGTCTTGAGCGGGAGGGGGGGATTTCAAAAGTCTATATAGGAGCTGGCACACCATTGTTGTGGGTTCCTCCTCCCTCCTCCATTTTGGGAGTGAGGGCCATGTTGCAACAGATATAATAAAATTTTGCTTCTCAATTTTCTCTGGTTGGCCTCTGTAAATTTACTCCTACCGATGGAGAACCTGGGAAGGCTCTTGTGTACCCCATAATGGAATAAGAGCAGATTTCTGTTTATTTCAACATAAAGCTGAATGTGCAATGTTGCAGGTTTACTGTATGTGGAAAAGTCTAGCACAGCACTTACATCCACTCTGACATGTTGAGTTCCAAAACCAGGACCCGCATCTTCCCGTGAGAGATCATGGAGCCCAAAGATGTGGCTTTTCCAGGGTCGTGCTCTCACGGCACCCCAAGAGGCACAATGCAAGATCACAGCCCCAAACAAATGTTTTCCTGGGGGTAGATCTCAGTGCAGAACCGAGCAAGATCACCACACCCAAATGGCTGCAGTGCTCTTGCAGCAAAAAATGGACGTCTCAGGGTTTTTCCAGGACATTTGAGGGGTATGCAGTCAGAAACATGACTGCAGTGTTGACAAAGCCTCCCACAAACAGTGTAAGCTATTTTCAGGCCTTGAGAATGATAACTGGACTTTGTTTTTTCAACAAGCTATTGGTAGCTGTCCAAAGCCCATGGCAGGAGAGAGATAAAATCAGCCAATATATAAATAACTAATTTTTGAAATCAATCTGAATTGATCAACTCTCTCTCTCTCTCTCTCTCTCTCTCTCTCTCTCTCACACACACACACACACACACACACACACACACACACACACACTTTTCTTGAATTGTTTCAGAATCTAAGGCAGTGATGTCCCGGGTGATCAAGGAACCTGCAGTAGGTGGTAATCACAGCTGTTAATGTGATATCTAGAAGGAAAAAATAACCAGTGTAATTGAAGATTCCCTAATGTTCTGCTCCCAGCCAAAGGGGGAACACCTTAAATGGAGCAGAGACACATGCCAGATGGTGCTGAAATGAGATTTAATTATAAAGGACAATCAATGACAAAACAGGTTGACGAAAACCCAGAAGAAGAAGAAATCTCACTTGCACAAGTAGCCAAAACTGCAGATTTCATGGTAGGATACAGACAGATCAATGATGCACATTTTTGTGAAACAGATGAGGAAAATATTTTCTGTATGAACAGTGGTACCTTGGTTCTCAAACGCCTTGGTACTTGGTATAAAAATTTATTTTTTAAAAAAAACTGTAAGCACCTCAGTGGGAATTTTCTAGTGAATGGGTCCTACTCCTACAACATAACTTCTGCATCTTTAGTTCTTTTCTGCTGCTTGGGTTAGAGCCAGTGTGGTGTAGTGGTTAAAAGCGGTAGACTCGTAATCTGGTGAACCGGGTTCGCTTCCCCGCTCCTCCACATGCAGCTGCTGGGTGACCTTGGGCTAGTCACACTTCTTTGAAGTCTCTCAGCCCCACTCACCTCACAGAGTGTTTGTTGTGGGGGAGGAAGGGAAAGGAGAATGTGAGCCGCTTTGAGACTCCTTCGGGTAGTGATAAAGCGGGATATCAAATCCAAACTCTTCTTCTTCCTCTTCTTGGAGGTTGATAAAAACAGGTTCATATTTCCCGCCTGGTACTGAGAGTCAAGAAATGTCATGTTCTACCTGCACTCACCCCACAGCTGGCCAAGAATGGCAACTTTGCCATTAGCCTTCCTAACCACTACATTAACACAATTGATGGCTAAAGGTATCTCTGCATCCCAGTTTCCCTTCTCCGGTGTGCCATTCACATTGATCGTTGTGTAACAAGCCTTTCTCCACCTTCATTTCCAGTATTATATGAGAGTCCCTATACTCCTATTATGACATATCCTCATGCATAAGAAGGTCATGCTACAATAATTGAGCTTTTAATCATGCACATGTCAGAATAAAAGTTCGTATCATGGCTGTAACTCTTTCTGCTTCCTTCCACATAACTACAAAAATTGCAGTTTTTATTATATGGCCTCTGAGCAGGAGTCTTTGGGGAGCTTTGAAACTCAGGTTACTTGCTATGTGACAGAAACCTTTGCTCTCTTTTGTTTGCCCTGAATGGGAAATGTGTGTTCTATGGAAAAACCCACAAATTTAAAATGGACTATACTTCACAATGTAAAGATTCCACAATACAACATATGGCAAACTGTGTGATTAGCATTCTTCAGTCTATAACAGCGCACAGTAATAACCACGCCTAATGTGTGTTCCACAAATCTCTACTTATCTCATTGACTCAAGGCTAGTTCACATAAGTATTTTCGTTACTTGAAGACTGCATATGAATATAAAGCACTGCAGATCTTAACACCAAGGGTGTTGCTTTTTAACCGAGCGGCACATTCAGTTGCTAGTCACCCCGTGCTGAAAAATAGCCCATTATTATTATTATTATTATTATTATTATTATTATTCCATATTTGGGAAGAGGGATCCTTGAATTTCTCATTATCCTGCTCTGATAGCCCTTTTCTCTTCTTTTTTCCATGCTAGATCTTTGAAGGAAATGGTAGTCGAACATACCTATGCATGACTTCTAGTTAGTGCATGAAGGGGTAAAGGACCATAGAGTTGTATTACTAGATAGACCCAGCTAGGCCACGCCCCCTCTCCTCTGGAGAGGAAGTGAACCCTTTTTACTTCCTTTCTTTATCTCTCTCTGCATTACTTCCTTTCTCTATCTCTCTCTGCATTGTGTAATGAGACAGCCATATGTGAGCTTGTTTACAAGCTTACATCACATGCTCGGAACTATATTCTGTTCTTTCTACCCAAGAATTTTTTACTTGTATTATCCTTGCTGTCGCGTGGAACAATGCAGGACTGAGACCTTGAATCTGTAAGTAAAGAATTTTAAACTTACTTAACAGTGTGTGGTCTGCTCATTGCAAAAGGGGTAGAAACTTGCCATGGAAGCTTCACAGTGAATTGGTTGGGCGTAGGGGTGGAAACCTTTCTAGAGCAGCAAAAACCATTTAAATGAGGCTGTGAAATTTCTCAGAGGGGTTCTGCCCATTGCTTTGGTAACTGTTAATCCATTCATCCACTTAGCCGAGGGGTCGGCAAATTTTTTTAGCTGCGGGCCGGTCCACTGTCCCTCAGACCTTGTGGCAGGCCAGAGAAGCGGCACTGGGGGCAGGAGCTGGAAGACTCCCACCCCCCACCCCCAGCCGCTGCGCTTACCTCCCAGGGGCTGCCACCACCACCACCGCTGCTGCTGCTTCTCATGGGTAGGCAGAGCGAGCTTGTCCGCTCCACTCTCTGGCCCACAGGAGCACCAGGGCGGCAGTGGTGGCGGAGGAGGGAAGATGAGCGGCGTGAAAGCTCTGGCTCCAGAGAGGGGCTGCTTAAAATGGCACTCAGCCAGCTCAGCCCAGCCCCCTTCCTCCTCTAGGCAGGGCAGGGAGAAGCCAGGAGGAGGGAGGGAGGAGGCGCCACCGTGGTGTGTGTGAGGGAGAGGGGGGGAAATGGAATGGCGCGGGGGAGGGAATGGCACAGCCTGAACGAACAGAATCCCCACACCAATCCACGGACAGTCTGCGAGCCGGATCCTGAAGGCAATTGGGCCTGATCCGGCCCGCGGACCTTAGTTTGCCGACCCCTGACTTAGTCTTATACTGTCTACCCTAAGTGGCAGTAGCTCTCCAGGGTCTCAAGTGGGGGTCCTGCTACAAGAAATCTCTCTTTTTTATTTTTTTTATTTTAAAAATGCTTTTCTAACTGGAGATCCCAGGGATCAATACCTGAAACCTTCTGCCTCCAGTCCATGGCCACATCTCCTCCATGACAGTTTATGGTAAAATGACGCCCAATTTCTGAAGCACACTAATATTCATCTGTGTGGGGCTTGTTTACAATTCAGACTGCAAGTCAATGAGGACAACAGTCTGATTTTTACACTCTCCTCCTTGTTCTCAGCATGCAACAGATGTTTGAGTTGATGCCCCATAAATTCCTGGTGGATGCTGTCAAAACGATAGCAGGTGGCTCTGGCACTCACAAAGGCTTCCAGGCAGCTTTGGACATGGGAATAGGCCTGCTTGCTGGATATGCCTGCTAAAAGAAAAAACAGAGCAGTTGGCAGGCTGCCTTTTCAGGAGATGGTGGGAATCTTAAGATAAATCAAATGTTTCACAGATCACTTTGCTTTTTGCTTCAAGCCAGTTTCCGATTCAAAAAAATGAAATAAAATACAACATTTACTTGTGGTTGTCTCAATATTCCTAGAAGATTGGGGGAGAGAGGTTTATTTATTTTTATATAAATGAAAGCTTGAGAGCTGACTAATTTTTTTCTCTGCAATAGCTCTTGCAGAAAATTGTTCGCTAGTGAAAAACAAATTTTTAAGCAAAGTAAATACCAATCGAATGGATCTTTAACATTTGGTTTCAGAGCTTAAAAAACAAAAAAGGGAAACAATAACAACAACAACAGGAATATGGTAATTGGAAATGGAATATTATATTATATATGAGTTATCATGTGAAGCAATGGAGTGCTAGTTGAGGGAAGTCAATTTAGATACAAAATCTACACAAAATTAAGTATGAAATTTTTTTTGTATAAGTTGGTTTGTTTATAGACTATTATTTAGTTGCTGGAGATAAAGAATCCAATGTATTATGAAGAAATCTGTGTAGACATGCATAATAATTTTTTATTTATGTATACATTTATGTATTTTTGTGTTTGTTAGTTTTTGCCCTTTTTTCTTTTGTGATCTCTTTTCTTTCTCTTTGTAAAATGAAAAATGAATAAACAGAAATAAAAAGAGAGAGAGAGAGAGCTGACTAATTTTTTTTAAAAATGGAAATAAGCACTTACAGACTTCAGTTTGGAGCAGAGGAGTGTGTGTAGGTTAATTCTTTCTGATGGCTGGTTTCGCACTTAAAACTCCTTCATAGTAGCTTTCTCTCCCTCCCACCCATCCACCCCCGTTCCAGATGCATGTTCTAAAAACTTAAGCGTTCCCTCTCTCACCCCTCTTTTCCAAATTGCAGCCACCTGAGGCTGCTTTTCATTTTAAATAGCTGTCAGGGGGCGTTAAATACCCTGTTTACCCTTTAGGCTGCAATGCAGAAGAAACCAATTATCTCAGTGGAAATATTGGTAATGTGCAGGGATGTGCAAGGGGGAGGGCGGCAGTTATGATTTTTCTCATAATAGACGCTAAAGAATATAAAAACAGTCGGGTGAAGAACAGAGCCGGCCCACCAATGAGGCGGGCTGAGGCAGCTGCCTCAGGCGGCACCCAAGAGGAACAGCACTGAGGACATAGCTGTCAACCCTCCCTTTTTTTGCGGGAAACTCCCTTATTCCAATGCCGTTTCCCGCTGCTATCCCGGATTGTTGATCTCCCTTAAATTCCCCGGATTTCAAAGGAAGCAACTCCTCTCCCTCCCTGCCGGCCAGGGAGGCTCCTCAGCTGCGTTGCTCGGCTGCCAATAAGGAGTCTGAGACCGACTGGGGGCGGAGCTTGCATGCCTTGTGCAGCCAGACCCTCACGCCCAACCAGACAGACAGCCTGCCTGCCATCTATGCGCTCGCTCTTTCGCTCACCCGTTCATGCGCAGCCTCTGGAGCGCAGGGTGGCGAGACTACTTGGTGCCATTGCACTGCCCTTGCGGCATCCCTTACAGTGGACCCTCGACTTACGAATGTAATCCGTTCCGAATGGGCATTCGTAGATTGGAAAAAATCGTAAGTCGAGTCCCCATAGGAATGCATTGGGAGAAAAATATCCGAAAAAATTCGTACGTCGAAAAAAACCGCATCTAAACTTCGTAAGTCGAGGAAACCGCATCTAAAACGGCAACGATTTCTATTCAGAGGTTGAAAAAATTCATAAGCGCGCAGCCACTTTTTTCACTCGTAACTCGAAAAATACGGAAGTCGGGTCATTCGTAAGTCGAGGGACCACTGTATTTTCAAATCCGAAAGTTCGGAAAAATCTCTTCCTCCTACTCCTCGTCCATGTGCCACCCATCTCCGGGTGCCCTCAGCAAATAGGCTTGCTGCTGTCCTAGCCTCAGTGGCGAACGGAGCCGCTTGGCTGCGCGGGGCGGCATAAGCGGAGGCACCCCCCGGGGGCAGGGTGTTGCTCCGCAGCGCGCATGTGTCCTGACGCGTGCGTCGTGACGTCACTACAAACACCGCATGTGCCTTCAGATGTCTTTTGAAAATAGGATAGCTGCTTATTTCCTTGACCTCTGCTGGAAGGGCGTTCTACAGGGCAGGCACCACTACTGAGAAGACCCTCTGCCTGGTTCCCTGTAACCTCACTTCTCGCAATGAGGGAACTGCCAGAAGGCCCTTAGTGCTGGATCTCAGTGTCCGGGCTGAACGGTGGGGGTGGAGACGCTCCTTCAGGTATACAGGACCGAGGTTTTGAATGGCCCTAGGCTCACTGCATCTTGTTCTCATAATACCAATCCATTGTTTAGGATTGCAACTAAATGCAGCTAATATGAAAGTTCTGGTTGTGTGACATCTGTGATGGCACATTCACGCATACCGTATTTTTCCGTGTATAAGACGATGCTTTGGCGGAAGTGACCTCCCCCACCCCTCAAAAAAGCTAAGCAACTTAATTTCTTAATTTTTGGTTAAAAAACATTGGGGTCGTCTTATACATGTGGGCGTCTTATACATGGGAAAATGCGGTACATGCCATCACTGGATTCTGCAGTCATCAGCTGAGGAATATGCACCCCTCCCAGGTGGGCTTCTAAAACTATTAATTTGTTTTGCCATTTGCCAAATCTCTGCTGCTCCTGCGAAACCAGCAAAACCAAAGCACACTTCCATTTAACTTCTATTTTTTTATTTTTTTAGAAAATCCAAATTCCAGCAAACCTAAATATTGCATAAAGATAAAGGGACCCCTGACCATTAGGTCCAGTCGTGACCGACTCTGGGGTTGCGGCGCTCATCTCGCTTTATTGGCCAACGGAGCCAGCGTACAGCTTCCGGGTCATGTGGCCAGCATGACTAACCCGCTTCTGGCGAACCAGAGCAGCACACAGAAACACCATTTACCTTCCCACTGGAGCGGTACCTATTTATCTACTTGCACTTAGACGTGGTTTCGAACTGCTAGGTTGGCAGGAGCAGGGACCGAGCAACAGGAGCTCACCCCGTCGCGGGGATTCGAACCGCCGACCTTCTGATCGGCAAGCCCTAGGCTCTGTAGTTTAACCCACAGTGCCACCCACGTCCCTGTAAATATTGCATACCTGGACGCAAATCTTGACAGAACTCTAATTTTAAGCAAATTCAGAGAGGAGGAGTTGGAGGAAATAAACTCACCATTTAGGATTCATGTAAGAGTTTGCTTTTATAAACAGAGCCCCTTACTCTCATTTCAGGATTTGTTGATTCAGGATTTCTAGGTAAAGGTAAAGGGACCCCTGACCATTATGTCCAGTCGTGTCCGACTCTGGGGTTGCGGCACTCATCTCACATTATTGGCCGAGAGCCGGCGTATAGCTTCCGGGTCATGTGGCCAGCATGACAAAGCCGCTTCTGGCGAACCAGAGCAGTGCACGGAAACGCCGTTTACCTTCCCGCCAGAGCGGTTCCTATTTACTTGCACTTTGACGTGCTTTCGAACTGCTAGGTTGGCAGGAGCAGGGACCGAGCAACAGGAGCTCACCCCGTTGCGGGGATTCGAACCGCCGACCTTCTGATCAGCAAGCCCTAGGCTCTGTGGTTTAACCCACAGTGCCACCTGGGTCCCTGGCTCAGGATTTCTAAAATGATTCAAATCCCTTCTTTACACAGAGTGGGGACAGCCAAGGGGGTTTACTTCTGCATCTTTGCTCATAAGAATTACTCTGCCCGTGTTTGATTTTGCTCGCCACCATTAGGTCTAGCTGAAATAAAGACCATGCTGTTGTTTGCCCAGTTACTTTTGGAAAGATGAAAAGAGGCAGATTTTTAGCCTGTATGCATTCAGGGGCA
Organism: Darevskia armeniaca; assembly: GCA_034641395.1. Lineage (NCBI taxonomy): Eukaryota > Metazoa > Chordata > Lepidosauria > Squamata > Lacertidae > Darevskia > Darevskia armeniaca. The sequence goes on along the minus strand of JAWWNF010000026.1, from coordinate 736,698 downwards.
TTTCAACCTCTTTTTGAATTTGCTTCAGTGGGTGATTTAAGTCCACTTATAAACGGATCAGAGACCGAAAGAGGAAACAAATGCTTTTTATCAGGGCCACGGGCTGCCTAAAACACTTTTATGCGCAGGCTGTTGGGTCTAAAAGCTTTTATTTTATTAAACGTCCCCCAAGTAGAAGGTTGTGAAGTGTGCATCTATGAGAAACGTTTTAACATATCTGTGGCTTCAAAGTCGTAAAATTCAATGGGGGGAAAATACAGGATGCAGGATGGAAAACAAAAGATAGTAAGAATTATGTGAGGAAGGTACTAAACCTCAGAGGGGATAAAGCCTCCAGGAGCAGATGGCCGTCAGCCTTAGATACGACATGCAAACAGGAAGAGCAGCAATTAGCCGAGGATTTGATTACGGTACTAATAATCTGACACAAAACTGTGGGAATCCTTTAGCCCGTGGAAGCAACAAATATGCAAAACCCAGAGCTGTGGTCCATTAATATAGGGGTGTGTTCAGAGAAAGTACAAGTGTGCATTTTAAAAAAACACACATCCAATTTTACTGTAATTACAGGTCTGAAAATAAAATAAAAAATAAAAAAATTCCTTCCAGTAGCACCTTAGAGACCAACTAAGTTTGTTCTTGGTATGAGCTTTCATGTGCATGCACACTTCTTCAGATACACTGAAACAGAAGGTGGCATAGCTGTCAACCCTCCCTTTTTTTGCAGGAAACTCCCTTATTCCAATGCCGTTTCCCGCTGCTATCCCGGATTGTTGATATCCCTGAAATTTCCCGGATTTCAAAGGAAGCAGCTCCTTTCCCTCCCTGCTGGCCAGGGAGGCTCCTCAGCTGTGTTGCTCGGCTGCCAATAAGGAGTCTGAGACCGACTGGGGGCGGAGCTTGCATGCCTTGTGCAGCCAGACCCTCACGCCCAACCAGACAGACAGCCTGTCTGCCGTCTACACGCTCGCTCTTTCGCTCACCCGTTCGCGCGCAGCCTCTGGAGCGCAGGGTGGCGAGGCTACTTGGTGCCATTGCACAGCCCTCTCGGCATCCCTTATTTTCTAATCTGAAAGTTTGAAAAAAATCCCTTATTTTCAAATCCGAAAGTTGACAGCTATGGAAGGTGGGGAGGGGTATTACTCAGAAGGGTGTATCTGAAGAAGTGTGCATGCACAACAATGCAGACAAACCAGTGACTGAACATTGAAGGCTTCCTGAGCATTTAGTGGTCACTCTATGCCATAGCTGTCAACTTTCAGATTTGAAAATAAGGGATCAGCAGCCTCACCTGTCCCGGGGACAGTCTACAGTTCTCGGGGACAGTCCACGCTGCGCTAAGCCCCCCAGGCTACAAATTAATTTCCACCAGGCTACACACCGTCATCTTTCCCCACCTCAGGGTCTCTTTTCCAGGGAGGCTTCTCTTCTCATGCGATGCTTCAGGATCTGTCCTTCCGGTGAGCAGCCAGGGCCGATGTCCTTCAGAATGGATCGGTTTGATCTTCTTGCAGTCCACGGGACTCCAGCACCGCAATTCAAAAGCATCAATTCTTCATGGGGGGATTGATCAGGTTCACTCTTCTGGCTCTCTGGCATCCATTAATGACTTATTATACAAACGTGTTGCAGACTTTGCATCCTTTAACACTCTTTTGGAAGGAGTGTATTTGTGGGCTGGGCCAGAGTGGTTGATTTTACATGCAAGCAAAGCACAAACAGTGCTGTTGTCCAATGACATCCTATTCTCTGTAACTATTGGTGAGCAACGCAGCTGAGAAGCCTCCCTGGCTGGCAGGGAGGGAGAGGAGCTGCTTCCTTTGAAGTCCGGGAAATTTATGGGATATCTAACAATCCGGGATAGCAGCGGAAAACGGCTTATTCCAGAAGGGAATTTCCCGCCAAAAAAGGGAAGGTTGACAGCTATGCTCTATGCAAGCAAATAATGTTTAAGGGATGGATGGATTACGAGGCTGCTGAAACAGAGGTGATAAATTTCATCAGGCCTCAGCCATGGCTGGGTTGGCTAACTCTATGGAATGATCTCAGATGTGGTGTCATGCTAATTGGTTCCCAGTTGGGGGTGTGCCCAGACCCATCTGTTGGCTTATTGAACCCATGTGAATAACTCCCATTTCCTTCCTTCCGTTGATTGACCCCTGTGTTGCAGAGCTCTGGGTTTTTGTTTGTTTTTATGTGCTCATTCATATGTGGCATGCTCACCCCCATCCTCGCAACAACACTGAGGGTGTTGACTTGCACAAAGGCACCCTGTGTGCTTCACGGCTGGAGAAGATTGCCAGATGCTGCCATCTAAAGGATAATCTCATTAGGGGGGCAGCAGGGTCGTGTCTACCATCTCCCTCCCTTTAAAATGTGGGTGCTGGCCACCCAGGCCCTCACATTCAGCACCAGTGCGAAAGGCCATTCATGGGTACAGGAAGTAGCCTTTGGGCACACAGCTGTAGTCTCCTGTCTCTGTTTCTCACTGGGGCCGAACACACGGTTGACGGGCGCATAGCCAGTGTCTGCATCAGTATAGGGTGAGCACAATGCCATTCCATTAATGCATGAGGAGTATCTTTTTGTGACTAGGAGCTAACTCTTTCCCTGCCCATTGTACCCCAGCCACTAGGAACCAACGTTCATCCTTACCAGAAAGGCCCATTTTGTATTGGTCTATGATGGAATGACGCGGGTGGCGCTGTGGGTTAAACCACAGAGCCTAGGGCTTGCTGATCAGAAGGTCAGCGGTTCGAATCCGCGGTTAAAATCCACGACGGGGTGAGCTCCCGTTGTTCGGTCCCAGCTCCTGCCAACCTAGCAGTTTGAAAGCACGTCAAAGTGCAAGTAGATAAATAGGTACCGCTCCAGCGGGAAGGTAAACAGCATTTCTGTGCACTCCTCTGGTTCGCCAGAAGCGGCTTAGTCATGCTGGCCACATGACCCAGAAGCTGTACGCCGGCTCCCTTGGCCAGTAAAGTGAGATGAGTGCCGCAACCCCAGAGTCGTTTGCGACTGGACCTAACGGTTAGGGGTCTCTTTACCTTATGATGGAATGAAGGTAACCATCTCCCTCTCTCTCTCTCTCTCTCTCTCTCTCTCTCTCTCTCTCAGGATGCTGTCAGCAGCTCCTGCGTGGTTGCCCAGAAAAGTATAAAGACAAGAAAAAGTTTCTTACAGTTCTTTTTTATTTCAATCTTTACAGAGAGAGACTATGGAACCCAAATTCACTGCCCTTGTGGATTCTGCCACCTGAGGTGGCCACCTCACTTCCATTTATTTTATTTCTTAAATGTCTATACCGCCATTCATCTGAGGATCACAGGGTGGTGTACAATATAAGATCACAAAAATACATAACATGAATGAAAACAATAACTCACTCCCCACTGTTTCAAAAGCCATAGATTGTTTTATTAGCCAAAGGCCTGGTTGTGTCAGGATGCTCCTGGCTGGTTGCCCAGAAAAGTATAAGACAAGAAAAGGTTTCTTACACTTCTTTTTTATTTCAGTTTTTACAGAGAGAGGCTACAGAACCCAGCCTCTTGGATAACAGCATCGTCCCGAGTGAATCACCACCCACCCGTCTCTCCCACTTCTTCATTCTTCATTTTCATCGTCTCCACTACAGGTGCTGCTACCATAGCTGTCAACCCTCCCTTTTTTTGCGGGAAACTCCCTTATTCCAATGCCGTTTCCCGCTGCTATCCCAGATTGTTGATATCCCTTAAATTCCCCAGATTTCAAAGGAAGCAGCTCCTCTCCCTCCCTGCCGGCCAGGGAGGCTCCTCAGCTGCGTTGTTCGGCTGCCAATAAGGAGTCTGAGACCGACTGGGGGCGGAGCTTGCATGCCTTGTGCAGCCAGACCCTCACGCCCAATCAGACAGACAGCCTGCCTGCCGTCTACGCGCTCGCTCTTTCGCTCACCCGTTCACGCGCAGCCTCTGGAGCGCAGGGTGGCGAGGCTACTTGATGCCATTGCACTGCCCTCGCGGCATCCCTTATTTTCAAATCCGAAAGTTTGGAAAAAATCCTTTATTTTCAAATCCGAAAGTTGACAGCTATGGCTGCTACATGCCCTCTGTCTTTGAGCTCTTTGCTCTCCTACTTTTAAGGCTCGCCGGGTTCTGAGAGATGGAGTGTCTGGAATGCTTTCTAATGACAACATGTCAGCCAGGTGTTGCTCTGGCTCTCCCATGATTTCCCAGCTTTCCCCCTCATCTGCATCTGAGTTGTGACCTCCTGCAATGCCCTGTTGTAAATCTAAACTGTCATCCTCTTCTTCCTCCCTGGAAGGGTCAAAATGAAGAGATGGTCTCCACCACTTCTCCTCTGCCCAGTCCCTGACACACTCTCTCTTTCAGAACATGGCAAGTTGCAACCAGTTCTCCCGTTATCATTTAACACCATCCTATACCCACCCACCCCATTTTGAAGGAACCTATAAGAGTCAGGCTGGTACATTTTGTATTATTTGAAACGGAGGCCATGGATCCCAAAAATTCTTCACATAATTTGAAGAAAGTAGATGATATGAAAGTTACACTGCGCTGGAGCGGGGTTTTTTCCCCTCAGATAGTAATGTGAACAGCAGTCTGAACTCAATGTTCCCTTTGACAACATGTTAATTGAATCTATATTGAGCATCTTCAAATACTGGGAAAGGTGAAGAGTGGCAAGATTTTTTCTTCTTTTAAGAAACGAGGGAACCAAAATGTGCCAATTTATTCACTTGGGCAAGCGTTTAAAAATAAATAAGGCTAATTTGGGGATGTTGTCAAGATTGTGACATACGTTTAGTAAGCGGGGTTTTTAAAAATGAATGATAAAATACGCTAAACATATTGTGTTCTTGTACACAGTCCCAGTGAGAAATGCTGCGTAGAAATGCATGTTTACATCTGTGAAAGAAAAGATCAGATAAGTTCACAATTCGTAAGGATTCTATTTTGCACATGTTGATCCAAGACCTCCCCTTGCATTTTGGGGAGGGGGGGTGAGGGTCTGAGGGCAGGCAAATTAGAATGACATGAGGTACGTGTCATAATAAAACTCTACGGCTTAGATCCAGACTGTTTCTTCTGCCAACAGGTGTGTTCCACTCGTGGGATGCTCACACGCAGTGGGAAAAGTCTGGATCTAGCCCTATGTCTTTATCATAAAGTATATTCTGCCATTCCATTTTGTTGGCATCCGTCTGTCTCGAGAAGGAGGAGGAGAAGAAGAAGAAGAAGAAGAAGAAGAAGAAGAAGAAGAAGAAGAAGAAGAAGAGTTTGGATTTGATATCCCGCTTGATCACTACCCGAAGAAGTCTCAAAGCGGCTAACATTCTCCTTTCCCTTCCTCCCCCACAACAAACACTCTGTGAGGTGAGTGGGGCTGAGAGACTTCAGAGAGAAGTGTGACTAGCCCAAGGTCACCCAGCAGCTGCATGTGGAGGAGCGGAGATGCGAACCCAGTTCCCCAGATTATGAGTCTACCGCTCTTAACCACATGGCATGCGCCTCAGTAGTGAGGTCAAACCACTGGAGAATCACAGCGCCTGCTGTGGCTGCAGAGACCACAGCACTTGTAACTGCTGCCTCATGCATTGTTTTTCTTGTGTTAACAGCACTGAAATGAACTCTCTGGAGCGCAAGCCTGTGTATGGAGGTCCTGGGCTGGCCAGACGACAAGATTCACTGTCCTATATTGAAAGATTTTTGGCAGAAGGTAGCTGAAACCATCAACAGAACTGTACGGAAACAGCCTTACATTTACAGAGCAAAATATCCTCTTGAATTATATACCCACCACAATGGAACCTTACAAAAGGACAATATGAGTCGACTCTCTGTGCCCTTACCCCAGCAAAAAGAATGTCTACGATTGGATTGAAGACTTATACAAACTCGCAACATATGAACAACTTACATATAAACACAGACTTGCCATGGACAAATTCAATGATATTTGGAATCCAGTCTTACAAATACTGTAATACGTTAAGATCTGGTGAAGTACAATAATAACCTTGTAAAATATACAGTTTTGGGTGCCCCCCCTTTATTTTCCTTTCTACACGGGTTCTGTTTCTCCTTTTCTGTTTCTCTCGTTTATTTTCGTCTCACCATGTTTAGTGCGCATTTATGTACTTTTTGAACTTTCAATAAAGATTTTTTTAAAAAATCTGTTTGCAGGCAGATTGCTTCCCAGATCCGAAAACAGCAGCCGTTATAGAACCCCAGCAAAGCCAGTAACCCCAGTACCCCAGGAAGGAAATGGTTAGGCTACAAAACCCAGAGCACTACTGAATAGCGTAGGAAGGGATGGATGTTCTCCAACAAATCATTAGTCACAATAGGTATTGTTTGAAATAAAAACATCATTCTAGGCAAAACATTCATTTTTATTACTGAAATTTTGTCCAGCAATGGCCATTTTAACTTGTCCCATCTTGACATATCTTTTTAAACTTCAACCCATATTTTGACATGTACTTTTTGAACTTTCAATAAAGATGTACTACACACACACAAAAAAAAGATTCCCCTCTTGACCTTGCTGATGTGGTCCAAAGCAAAGCAGAGCAATATGACTGGCACCAACCTTGGACAGCAGCCTAGGGTGGGGACACAGATCTCCTAGTCACATAAAAAGGTAAAGGTAAAGGGACCCCCTGACCATTAGGTCTAGTCGTGTCCGACTCTGGGGTTGCAGCGCTCATCTCGCTTTACTCGCCGAGAGCCGGCGTACAGCTTCCACGTCATGTGGCCAGCATGACTAAGCCGCTTCTGGCGAACCAGAGCAGCACACGGAAACGCCGTTTACCTTCCCGCCGGAGCGGTACCTATTTATCTACTTGCACTTTGACGTGCTTTCGAACTGCTAGGTGGGCAGGAGCTGAGACCAAGCAACGGGAGCTCACCCCGTCGCAGGGATTCGAACCGCCAACCTTCTGATCAGCAAGCCCTAGGCTCTGTGGTTTAACCCACAGCACCACCTGGGTCACATATTGTACCCCATTTCTAGGCACAGGTCCGCACTGTAAAGCTCCATATCAGAAGGCTTTTAATCTTTTGCCCTTGCGCTCTCCCCGCAAAAACCCATTCTTTACTGCGGAATTGGAACAAACAGCAAACTGTGCGAAACCCAATTTGCCATTTGTTCAACATTAAAGAGTGAGGAAAGCAGCAGAGGTTGGGGGTGGTGGAAGTGCTTGGACATGGAGCTGGAAAGTGCAGATCTTTGCCAATAAAGCTGGGGGGGGTGAGTGTTTCTGGGGGTACTCAAGGGTACACAGTACCGGCACCCCCATGTTAACTGTGTTGCGGCACTTACTGTAACAACTTCATAGTGAGTGCCAGAATCTTTTTTTCTTTTAAAAAGTCACTGATCAGATGTATTGTATTTTTTTTAATTATAGTAATTATTTCTAAATTTGAATACATATAAACTCACACACTTATAGATATGCATATGCATAAATTTCCTAATTTTTTTGCAAACATATGTGTCTTCGTTGGTTCTCTTTTTGTGAATATATGAGTATTTACCCTACTGTTCTTCAGACTCTCTATCTATCTTTCTGTGTGTCTTTGCTTGTGTGTTTGTGTGTGTGCATTTGGGAGGTGATGATTTTTTAAAAAAAAATACAATAAATGACTTGCCAAAATTCTGAGTGTAAACCCAAGGCAGGAACCTAAGTAGCAAGAAGGAAGTCCAGAAAATTTATAATACTTGGGTTTCTATAATACAATTACTGCTACACCAAGAATTTCAAGATGAACGTTCTGGAGATTAAAAAGGGTGGATTAATCCCAAGAGAAAGGATGATTCATAGTTATAATCAATTTGCTAGGACGGATCTGTGGAAGAGTCATCAAAGGAGCCCTCAGGATTCAGTGTTAATGTCATTAAGGCTGCATTGCCAAATGAGAAAGTACTTAATGTCACAGTGACACGGTATATTAATATTATATCTCTATCAATATATTAATTGGCTGAATTAGGTCACATAGATAATTCAGAGCGGTTAAATTTTGCAAAACTTTGGTCTTGTGGCTTAATTTCCTTCATGGGGAGGTTCCAGCAAATAGATTCTATCTTACCAATTCTGAAAGAGAATTCCCGTTACCTTATCAGCACACAGGCTTACAACAAAAAGGGTTTTTTAATATATCCTTTCTAAAATGCAGGGGTCAACATAAGATCTTTGTAGATCCTTTTATCCTTTCTTACTCCACTGGTCGTTTGTCTGATGGACATTTTGCCAAACATGTCCACCTACTTCTCTAAACAGAGGCCTCAATAGTGGTGGCCCCACTTTGCTCCAGCTGCCCAGGGTCTTGGCTACTTGGTCTTTGTGTGGTCTAAACCACTGAGCCTCTTGGGCTTGCCGATCAGAAGGTTGGCGGTTCGAATCCCCGTGACAGAGTGAGCTCCCGTTGCTCTGTCCCAGCTCCTGCCAACCTAGCAGTTCGAAAGCACGCCAGTGCAAGTAGATAAATAGGTACCACTGTGGCGGGAAGGTAAATGGCATTTCCGTGCTCTCTGGCTTCCGTCACGGTGCCCCGTTGTACCAGAAGTGGTTTAGTCATGCTGGCCACATGACCCGGAAAAGCTGTCAGTGGACAAACACAGGTTCCCTCAGCCTGAAAGCGAGATGAGCGCTGCAACCCCATAGTCGCCTTTGACTGGACTTAACCAACCAGGGATCCTTTACCTTTTTACCTTTTACCTTTGTGAGAGTAGCCTGCACTCTGGCTTCCTGGAAAAGAGTGCATACCTCTATGTGAGGCTGAGAGGTCCCTTCCTCATGCATGAAGCCCACCCTGACCTTGAAGTGTTGTTAAGTTCCTTCTAAGTCTACTTTCGCCTCCGTAGCCCATCTCCCCTGTTTTTCTACTTCCGGCTCCCTCTTTCTTATGTATTCCTCACGTCTTTCCCTCCCTCCTCACCCAAAAATAAAAACAAAGCACAATAAATAGCCTGCTCTCTTGCCTCTGGGCCTTTATCCCCAGCTATCCTTTTGCTAGGAATCCACAGGGAGGCAACTTAAACCCTAAAATATTCCCAGAGATCTGATAAACACTTACCTTTCCTCTGCACTTTCCATGCACGGTTGACGCTATAAAAGACTGTGTTTGAGAGCTCTCTCTTTTTGCTCTGGAGTTTTGCCCCTGAAAACCCGCTCTTTACTGCTGAATTGGAACAAACAGCCATCCACAGAAAACCCAAATTGCCGTTTAAAGAGCGGGCTTTTATGGGGAAAGTTCTCGGGTGAAAATAGAGTGCTCAGAACTTTAAAGTGCAGGCGTGTGTCTGGAAAGAACAGGGCAAAAGGTAAGTTTGGATAAGCCCCTAGTCAGCTCAGCCTTGAGGTAAAATTGCTCAGTTTCCTTTACGCTTGACTGTCCCAGCCTTATAACCTAGCTCTGCACTTAATGGACACTTTTGACCCCTGACTCAACTCTGTGTGAGTTTCACCCGCTTCCTCCCGATATGCTCGAGAGAGAGCTCTGCCTCTGTGTTATGTACTGAGCTGAATCCTAGAACAATAGGATCCAAAATGCAGCAGTCTGATTGGTCCTAGAACAATAGGATCCAGAATGCAGCAGTCTGATTGGTCCGCAGGAGCCGCCCAATCCAGCTCCAGATGGAAGTGAATCAGCGACCTGATTGGCCTGCAAGAGCAGCCAATCAGGCTCCTGGATGAAGTGAATCCGCAACCTGATTGGCCTACAGAAGTAGCCCGGAATTAGCCAATCACGTGGGGCCCATTGTGTAAATAATGTATATATAGCAGGCGTTTTGGGGAAAGATTCATTCCTTGCTACTATGAGCTGAATATAGAGCATGAAATTCACACTTGACTCCGACTATATTTCACTCTCGCAAATGTACAATCTTGCCTTCAGCGGAAGCAAGATTTCAGTCACTCCGTTCCACGGGCAAACTCAGAGCCACTTCACACAGACGCATGACAAAACCAACACAAAGACGCCTTTTGCATAAACTGCTTTGAGGTTTTTACCCTGATCAAGCGGTATCTAAATTTTATGAAAGAAAGAAATAAGTAATACCCGAAAGCATGATTCCACATTTACGTAGCTACCTTAGTACAATTGTTTTCCACAGAATTCTGAAATTATACCCATAATATCCATGTGTCTGGACAGTCTTCACGTTCATATTACAAAGATGCTCCATTTGCCTGGGATCTGCCTTCTCTTACTTTAACAATATTTTAAATCACATTTTTCTGTACATGGAGGTGATCCTGTACGCAGAATCAGTACTTTTTGATTTTGTTTTAGTCAGCTCTCCAGCAGCATGGCTTTCCATCCATACAACAAGGCTTCCTCTTCCCCTTCCTCACTCTGCAGATCCCCATGCAACCCCCCCCCCCAAAAGTGGAGGGTTGGAGGAGTCTCCAGACCCCATCTGGGATTGGGAGGGTGCAGTGGGCTCATAGCCCAGGCATAGGCAAACTCGGCCCTCCAGATGTTTTGTGACTACAATTCCCATCATCCCTGACCACTGGTCCTGTTAGCTAGGGATGATGGGAGTTGTAGTCCCAAAACATCTGGAGGGTCGAGTTTGCCTATGCCTGTCATAGTCCAAGCAGAGGTCCACTCGCAGAACATTGGGTATCACCCAGTAATTTAAAAATATAAAAGATATACAGCAGCAAAGCAAATTATGCTAGAAAGCACTGGCAATCTGGTTTACAGACCACAACAAGGGCATCAAAACGATCTGGGAGCATTTTGCATCCAAAAAAACAAACAAAACAAATCTATTGCTGTTAGGCCAATAAGACCAATAACTCAGAAAAAAAATATGTGCATGTTTTGTGGGACAGTGGGACATACAGCATGGTATGTCCTCAGCAACAATCTTGATAATGACAATTAAAAGGGATATGATTATAGCACTCAGATAAAACTGGAGATTTTAGTATAAAATCCATTTTCTCAACTCTTTTATGGATCAGATAAATGGGGATTTTTATGTTATACCTGAACTGGATCCCCTACCAACAGAAATTTAAGACTACAATCCTACCTGCTTGGGGGTAAGTCCCATTTAACTTAATGGGGCTTATTTCTGAGTAGACATTTATTGGATTTCACTGTTAGATGTATTATGAGAGCCCTCATTTGGCTGAGACATCCTGCCTAGATGCGGAGATTTGAGTCTGTGCTGAGACACTGGATAAGGTTGAACTAACTTAAACACAATCTAGACAAAATGGAAGTTGTGCTGGTCGACAATGTGTTATTCTGTGTTGGATGTACCTAAACTCTCAAACTGGCCCTGTAACTGCCTTAAGAAGAAGGTTGCAGCAAACAGCACAAAATGTTGACGTCCTCCATGCTTAAATAATAATAATAAGTTATTATTTGTATCCCGCCCATCTGGCTGGGTCTCCCCAGCCACTCTGGGCGGCTTCCAGCAAACATTAAAATACATTAACACATCACAGATTAAAAACTTCCCTAAACAGGCTGCCTTCAAGTATTTTCTAAAGGTCATGTAGTTGTTTATCGCTTTGACCTCTGCTGGAAGGGCGTTCCACAGGGCGGGCGCCACTACCGAGAAGGCCCTCTGCCTGGTTCCCTGTAACCTCACTTCTTGCAGTGAGGGAACTGCCAGAAGGCCCTCGGCGCTGGATCTCAGTGGGGGTGGAGACGCTGAATGGTGGGGGTGGAGACGCTCCTTCAGGTATACAGGACCGAGGCCGCTTCTGCTGCTCATTTCTGCTATTATCCCACTTGGAGCAGACCAGGCAATGCTTTTCCCTAGTCATTTGTCAACTTCCAATCCAACAGGACAGTTCTACTCATGGTGTAGATTGTCCTTGCTTATATGGGGAAGGTCTTGTCAAAAATAGTAGCGTATTTTAGTTGTTGAGTATCTGCTGAATAATTCCAAGCCCCTTCCTTCTCCCAGCTTCATTTGATTTTCATGCCAAGAACAGTGAGTGATTTTCTAAATTGCCTATTAATCCCCCAAATGAATGGGGTAGACCTAAAGCCCATTTTCATAACAATTTAAAAACCATCAAGATACAGAACATAGTATTTAAAAAGTCAGGACATCGGATCGATTTACCATGCATCATTTATACCCTTCAAGGATGACTGATATAAGGACAGAATGGAAGGGGATGAAACGTTCAAATATACCGGGTTAGTTCAGACATAACACTAAACCATAGTTTAGTGTTACAAGAATAAGTCTAGGTGACCCTCAGTTTTCACCTCCCTCTTCTGGTGCATCTGCGAGGAGTTTGGAAACTTCTACTTCTGTTTTAGATTAACCACAGCTTCCTCCATACTCTCCAAGTGTCCCTATTTCCCAGGGGCAGTCCTGGAATTTACGAAAGCCATCCTGGCTTTTGATTTGATCCCGGAATGTCCCTATTTCCCCCACCAGTGGTGCTGCCACCGAGCTCGGAAAGGAGCCTGAGGCAACGCTGGTCCTGAGCATTGGCCGTAATGGCTGTGAGGCAGCATCCCGTTGCCTCTCCATCCCATTGCCAGCCTCTTCCCTTGGGCAGCTCCTAGCGCAGTGGTGGGTAACCTTGGCACTCCAGATGTTTTGGAACTACAACTCCCATCATCCCTAGCTAACAGGACCAGTGGTCAGGGATGATGGGAGTTGTAGTCCCAAAACATCTGGAGTGCCAAGGTTAGCCACCACTGTAGCGTAAGGTTACCAGACGTCCCCGTTTCCAGGGGACAGTCCCTGGATTTACAAATCAGTCAATAAAGATTATCTTTTAAAAAAAAATACAAATCAGTCCCCTGACAAAATCATCTATTTAGTAAAGGTAAAGGGACCCCTGACCATTAGGTCCAGTCGCGGACGACTCTGGGGTTGCGGCGCTCATCTCGCTTTACAGGCCGAGGGAGCCGGCGTTTGTCCACAGACAGCTTCCGGGTCATGTGGCCAGCATGACTAAGCCGCTTCTGGCGAAACCAGAGCAGCGCACGGAAACGCCGTTTACCTTCCCGCTGGAGCGGTACATATTTATCTACTTGCACTTTGATGTGCTTTCGAACTGCTAGGTGGGCAGGAGCAGGGACCGAACAACGGGAGGTCACCCCGTCGCGGGGATTCGAACCGCTGACCTTCCGATCGGCAAGCCCTAGGCTCTGTGGTTTAGACCACAGCACCACCCACGTCCCGTATCTATTTAGTAGGAACATCTATTTAGTAGGAAGTTGAAAAGTGTCCCCGGATTCATTGAAAAAATCTGGTAACCTTATCCTAGTGGCTGCTGGAGAACAGGTGAGGAGGAGAGGCTACCACCAACAAGGCCCAGCCTCGTGTGACACACTGTGCCCTGGGCAGGAAGAAAGGGAGTGGCCCTTTGTGCATCCACATCTAATCTTGAGCCTTTCTAAATTTATTTATTGGTGTGTGTTCTTCTTTTTGTAAATCTACCAAAGAATAAAATAAAATGCTGTGTCCCGTTGGTGTAGAGGTGGTGGAAATGTTCTGCCGGGGGAGGGAATGGGGGGGGTGAGGAGGGTCAGTTGTGGTGTGTGTGTGTGAGAGAGAAATGTCCATAGCTGTCAACTTTCGGATTTGAAAATAAGGGATGCCATGAGGGCGGTGCAATGGCACCAAGTAGCCTCGCCACCCTGCGCTCCAGAGGCTGCGCGCAAACGGGAGAGCGAAAGAGCGAGCGCATAGACGGAAGGCAGGCTGGCTGTCTGGTTGGGCGTGAGGGTCTGGCTGCACAAGGCATGCAAGCTCCGCCCCCAGTCGGTCTCAGACTCCTTATTGGCAGCCGAGCAACGCAGCTGAGGAGCCTCCCTGGCCGGCAGGGAGGGAGAGGAGCTGCTTCCTTTGAAATCCGGGAAATTTAAGGGATATCAACAATCCGGGATAGCAGCGGGAAACGGCATTGGAATAAGGGAGTTTCCTGCAAAAAAAGGAGGGTTGACAGCTATGAAAATGTCCCTATTTTCATCTGAGGCAAACCATGGTTATTTTTAGTGGAAGCCAGCCAGGTTTAAACCATAGTTTATGAATCTGACTTATTTCAACAAACAGTTAAGAACGATTACAGTTAAGGTTAAGGCACAACAAAAAGCCTTGCGTAAACTGAAAATGGAAACAGAAATTTCCAACCTCCTTGTGGCCTCACTGGAAGAGGTGAGGGAAGTGGCGGAGTACATGACTCACCGTCTCATCTTCACAATGCTCAACCATTATGTGTAAACTGGACCACTGTCTCTTAGGCTGTTGCATTGTTTAATGCTTAAAGCTGTTTCTTAAAGAGCTTTAATATCCTTTGATAGCTGGTGCCTAGTAGTCACTGGATATGCCACATCTGTTTGGGGCTGAAGGAAACAGCTTGTGGCAGTTTTAGGCTGTGTGCGCATTGCCAGCTAAAAACGCAGCTAGATCCTTCCTTTTTCTCAACTCGGATCAAAGCTGGTTTGCGGGGAGAGGCATCCAAATACAGTATTTCGTAAGGAACAATAGGGGAGAAAGAGGGTAGACAATGGATTGTTGCTAATGTCCTGTGCACACCCCTTCCCAACCTAGTGGTGGGAACTGGGTTGATACCCAAGTCAATAGCTACAAGGGTATTGGGTGGAGGGGCAGAGTTGGCATTTCTTTTATCATCCGCCATCCATACTGGCAGCCTATTTCCAGTGCTTGAATTAGAGGGGGACTAGAGGGCCAGCCTCCCTTGCAGAGCAATGTGTGACTGTGTGGGGTTTTGATTGAGCAGAGCTGTTCCTCTGCCCAGCTCTCACAGCTGAGCTGGTTTCCTGATGGGTGGTACCTGTCAGGGACTGGGCAGAGGAGGAATGGTGGAGAGCGCCTCTCCAGCCTGACCCTTCCAGAGAAGAAGAAGACAGTTCAGAATTACAACAGGGGTTTGAGGGAGGTCACAGCTCAGAGGCAGATGAGGGGGAAAGTTGGGAAATAATGGGAGAGGAGGACGAGGAAGAGGAACCACCAGGAGGGCAACAGCTGACGGACACTGTTTCTTTAAAAAGCATTCTAGATGCCCCCCTCTCCCAGAACATGGTGGGCATTGAAAATAGGAGAGCAAAGAGCTCAGAAGCAAAGGGCCCTCAGCGCCACCCGTAGGGGAGATAATAAATAATAATAATAATAATAATAATAATAATAATAAACTTTTATTTATACCCCGCCCTTCCCAGTCAGGAACCGGGCTCAGGGCGGCTAACAATCATAGAGATGATGATGAATGAGGAACCGGGAGAAAAAGGAGGAGGAGAGTCACTCGGGACAACGCCATTATTCCAAGAGGCTGTGTTCCAAGCCTCTCTCTGTAAATATTGAATAAAAAGCAGGTGTTAAGGACTTTTCCTCGTGTTATCCATTCCTTCCAACCTGCCGTGGGGACTGTTTCCTCTGCCGCCTTACAGCACCTCCACCAGCAGAGCCCATTGGACCTTGGAATCCAGGATCTACTGAACTCCATGCCGGTCTCAAAGCCTGATCCAGACTCAACTGCTGCTCAATTGCAAATTCGCCTTCCACGATGCCCACTGTGGGTAATTTGGATTGCGGAGGTAGCTCTGCTGCCCCGCAAAGCCCTGCCAGTAGGTTAAATTGGGATGGGCATAATTTGGATCAGATGGGAGGGGGTCAAAAATGGACCTCATAGATTTCATTAAGAGAACTTATTTCACCAGCAGCAGCAGACAATCTGAACTGAGGTGCTTTCCTGCTGCCATTTCCTTCTGCGCAGCATCTGAGGCCAGAACCAGGGTCGCCAACTTTTTCCTTGCCTTGCTCCTATGCCTTTAATAGCAAGCCTGACCTACATAAACTAAAACAGGTGAAACTTAGAAATAAAGACCTGCCCAAGCATTAAGGCCTTCTGGGAAAAGATTTATAATGAGATGAAAAAAGTGTTGAAAAACACATTTATTAAAAAACCAGAGGCTTTTTTACTTGGAATGGTGAAACAAGAGATACCTAAGGAGGACCGCACCTTTTTTATGTATGCCACGACAGCAGCTAGGATTTTGATTGCAAGGTACTGGAAAACACAGGACGTACCAACGATAGAAGAATGGCAGATGAAAATGATGGACTATATGGAACTCGACGAACTGACCGGGAAACTACGCGACCAGAGGGAGGAGACGGTGGAACAAGATTGGAAGAAATTTAAAGTATACTTAAAGAATTATTGTAAGATTTAAAGTGAGAAAAAAGTTGGAAGAAATGATAGATTACAGATTAGAACTAGGATTAAATAATGTTAATGTATGACTTAGGGTTAAGACAATTATAAGATAAGATCATAAGTAAGAATAGAAAAAATAATGAAAGATGAGAGGAAATTACTAAAAATGATTGACATTGAAACGCAGCAGGGGAGACTGGAGGAAGTCACCCCAATGTGATCAGAAAGGAGGATTGGGAAATTACGATGTCTGTTTTATTGTACTCTGTATTTTGTATTATGTATTATGTTATGTTAAGTTTTTTGTCTATTGTTTGTTGTGAAAACCCAATAAAAACATTTTTTAATAAAAGAAACTTAGAAATAAAGTAATGGGGTGAAAGCTCCAACCTACTGTTTGTTGTGCTGGGGGGTGTAGATTGGTAACACTAATCCGTAAAAAGCAAGCAATGATGTTGGTAGTTGTATGTCCCACACAATGTCCCACATTGATATTCATGCCTGGTTGTCCCTGGTTGGTGACATGCTTTCCACCCAGCTTCTGTTTTCTTGCAGAAGGGGAAACCATAGCAAGAATATAGAGGAAGTTTAGCAATGGGCAATTAAAATCAGGAAGAGGAGGGATGAGACATGATAAGCAAAGCATCAAACACCTTGGATCAAAGAGGTTCGGATCACTTTGCAGGAGAGCCTTGGTCGTGTTAATTAGGTGTTTTCCGTCATTGACAGTGAGAAAATAATGAGTAATGGCCTGAAAACCAAAAACAACATTTGTGAAATGTATTCGTGATCAAGCATAATGGCCAATTAAACCGCTTGGGGGGGAAAGAACCATGAAAGCCCCATAATCAGAACCTCTAGCAGTGGTCAAAATCAAGCCTAGTTAAGGACTCAAGAGTAGTCATTTCTAACTAGTGTGCAATGAGAGAACTTCTAGCATGCTGTGCAAATTAAAATAATTTAATGATCTAAAGCTCCCATGAGTCAAAGCACCCATCGAGCAACGGGAGCTCAGCCCATTGCAGGGATTCGAACTGCCGGTCGGCAAGCCCTAGGCTCTGTGGTTTAGACCACACAGCCACCCGCGTCCCTCAAATTAACCTCAAACTCGTGGGATGCTTGCCGATCAGAAGGTCACAGTTCGAATCCCAGCAACAGGGTGAGGTCCCGTTGCTCGATCCCTGCTCCTGCCAACCTAGCAGTTCGAAAGCACCAAGTGCAAGTAGATAAATAGGTACTGCTCCGGCGGGAAGGTAAACGGCGTTTCCGTGCACTGCTCCGGTTCTCCAGAAGTGGCTTAGTCATGCTGGTCACATGACCCAGAAGCTGTACGCCGGCTCTATCGGCCAATAAAGTGAGATGAGCGCCGCAACCCCAGAGTCTTCCGCGACTGGACCTAATGGTCAGGGGTCCCTTTACCTTTACGTTTATATTATTATTTATAACAAAGACACCATAAATCTCCAGTGCTCTCTCATCCAAAAGAAACTAAACCCTGCAGTGTTGCCCCTGGGAGTTCTCTACCACTCGTGGAAGAGGGGAGCATGCGGCAGGTCTTATTAAGAAGAAGAAGAGTTTGGATTTGATATCCCGCTTTATCACTACCCGAAGGAGTCTCAAAGCGTTTCACATTCTCCTTTCCCTTCCTCCCCCACAACAAACACTCTGTGAGGTGAGTGGGGCTGAGAGACTTCAAAGAAGTCTCACTAGCCCAAGATCACCCAGCAGCTGCATGTGGAGGAGCGGAGAAGTGAACCCGGTTCACCAGATTATGAGTCTACCGCTCTTAACCACTACACCACACTGGTCCGGATGGATTCATAGAATCATAGAGTTGGAAGAGACCACAAGAACCATCCAGTCCAACTCCCTGCCAAGCAGGAAACACCATCAAAGCATTCCTGACAGGTGGCTGTCAAGCATCTGCTTAAAGACCTTCAAAGAAGGAGACTCCACCACACTCCTTGGCAGCAAATTCCACTGCCGAACAGCTCTTACTGTCAGGAAGTTCTTCCTAATGTTTAGGTGGAATCTTCTTTCTTGTAGTTTGAATCCATTGCTCCGTGTCCGCTTCTCTGGAGCAGCAGAAAACAACCTTTCTCCCTCCTCTATATGACATCCTTTTATATATTTGAACAGGGACCCAGGTGGCGCTGTGGGTTAAACCACAGAGCCTAGGGCTTGCTGATCAGAAGGTCGGCGGTTTGAATCCCTGCGACGGGGTGAGCTCCCGTTGCTCGGTCCCAGCTCCTGCCCACCTAGCAGTTCGAAAGCACGTCAAAGTGCAAGTAGATAAATAGGAACCGCTCTGGCGGGAAGGTAAACGGCGATTCCGTGCGCTGCTCTGGTTCACCAGAAAGCGGCTTTGTCATGCTGGCCACATGACCCGGAAGCTGTACGCCGGCTCTCGGCCTATAGAGCAAGATGAGCGCCGCAACCCCAGAGTCGGACACGACTGGACCTAATGGTCAGGGGTCCCTTTACCTTTATCATATCAACGACAGCTGGTTCCTTGTAGAGGCTACCACACTGAACCTCACATTTTTAATCCACGAAACAGATGCACGTTGACAATTCACATAGCCAATCCCAAGAAAGCAACGAGGGATTTAATGGGGGTGGGGGTGGGGATCCCTTTATGACTCCAGGCCCTTGCCTTCCACCATTGTGCGTGGTGATTAATGCAGTTGAAAGAATACACAAATTGCAATTGCTTCTTAATGACCAGCAAAATGCCTTTCTGATTAGTATGAAATGGCACATGGTTGCTTAAAAGCTCTCTTACCTTTCCACTCCGGAGTGCTTTTTTGGGAGAGGTGGGGCTCCCTAATTAGAGCCTTGTGTTACAATGGCAAAGATAATGGGTGCTGCGCAAAAGCTGGGAGGACAAGACGGGCATCTGGTAGAGTCGACAGATGAAGAAGGAAGTCTCAATGGATGGATGGCCAGCAATTCAGGCTCCAGGAAAGGGGGGCCGTGTGATTAATGAGCCTTGCACTTCCCCCTCCATGGACTCGCTCGCCTTCTCGCTTCGCACAATTCATTAAGCACTTATGTGCATCACTATTATGGGACTGAAAGGGGAGTGTCCAGTGGCTGCCATAATAACAGCCATGTAGCATACAAAATGGGAATGGGGAATTGGGGGGGGGGGAGAGGGAGAGAGAGAGAAGGGTGAAAAGGGCAGGTGAAGCAGTTTGTTGTCACTGGCTGTGCAATCCATTTGCTCAGCGTTTTAAAAAGGCGCTTTTAGTTGCAAATGACGTTGCAGGTGCATTTCGCAATTCCTAGATGGACCCAAGTGCTTTAAAAGCATTTAAAAAGCCAAAAAGAGGGGGGGGGGACGAAGCACTTCATGCAGAAGGGCACTTTGCACTTGCACACTGAAGCAAAATGACTGTGATCATTAAAAGATTTTTAGAAGATTTGAAGCAAGCAGTTTATTTTTTTTAAAAAAAATCTGTCCCTCTCGTCTCCTTTTAAAAAAACATATTTATGGCTCTGGCAGCAATCCAAAGTACACTTTCTGCAAAGTGAATAAGACCTGGCGTTCAAGTAGGGCTGCCAACTGGTTTTAAAAAAGTTATTGGATTGTTTTCCTTTTATCTGGTTTAATTAGATAAATGTAGAAGGTGGGTGCCATTTAGAGAAATTGATGGAAGTGTGGCAGAACTTGCAGTTTCATAAACAATATTACAGTTTAAAATTGTGTTGTTGTTTTTTGTCATTAACTAATCTGGAACCAATAGCCCTGTTTCTTTTATTTCTCTCTCTAAAGGAAATGGGAAAACCTCTTTGTAGGACAAAGAAAGGGTTGCAGCAAAGCTATCACTCACGTGCGCGCTAAAGCTCTAACCTTCGCTAACTAAAATTTCTTCTTACAGCTGAAGACTTCCCTTCAAATCTTGCTTAGTCTTTCCAATTAGACGGACAGAAACTTGCAGCCCTACTCTTGGGGAAATTAGTTTAGATTAGAATGGTCTTGGGTTCCATGATCACTGCAGATGGTGACAGCAGTCACGAAATTAGAAGATGTCTGCTTCTTGGGAGAAAAGCAATGACAAACCTAGACAGCATCTTAAAAAAGCAAAGACATCACCTTGCCAACAAAGGTCCGTATAGTTAAAGCTATGGTTTTCCCAGTAGTAATGTACGGAAGTGAGAGCTGGACCATAAAGAAGGCTGATCGCCGAAGAATTGATGCTTTTGAATTATGGTGCTGGAGGAGACTCTTGAGAGTCCCATGGACGGCAAGAAGATCAAACCTATCCATTCTTAAAGAAATCAGCCCTGAGTGCTCATTAGAAGGACAGATCCTGAAGTTGAGGCTCCAGTACTTTGGCCACCTCATGAGAAGAGAAGACTCCCTAGAAAAGACCCTGATGTTGGGAAAGATGGAGGGCACAAGGAGAAGGGGACAGCAGAGGACGAGATGGTTGGACAGTGTTCTCGAAGCTACTAACATGAGTTTGGCCAAACTGCGAGAGGCAGTGAAGGATAGGCATGCCTGGCGTGCTCTGGTCCATGGGGTCACGAAGAGTCAGACACGACTGAACGACTGAACAACAACAAAAACATTTGAGTGGAAGCGATGGAAGACTAAGAACAAACACAACACAACACAACTGTGAACACATCTTTGATCTTATCCTGCTAAGAAATGATCTTTCTTCTCTGCCACCATTGTGTCTGCTCATTGTGGTCCCATGGTACTCTTTCAAGGGGTGAAGAACCTCAATTGCAACAGCTTAAACCTTCAAAGACCTGCTGAGAGCGGTCATTCCAAACTACTACTACTGCTCAGCTTCACATCTGCTGTTTTGGGGAAAGGTGTTGGATCAAGCGGCTGCCAAGTGGATTGTGGCTCCAATCCGGTCCAGTTTTAGATCTGGTTTTTGGATGGAAACAGAAACCCTGGTAAAAAGGACTTAACACCAGAGAATGGATGGGAAGGATACTGCCTTGTTAGTTCTCCTGGATCTGTTAGGCACTTTCAACAATGATATCTCCATTTCACTTTTCTGAGTTTGGTTTAGGAGTTATTATGTTAGTTGAAATATACTCAGAGTCCTGTAGTGGTTTCATGCTCTTTATTGCGTGGTCAGGTGGACTCCCCCCGGGCAGCCCCTGAGGGAAATAACGACACGTGACAACGTTCTATGGGATTAAATTGGCCAAAACTTTATTAACATTCAGATGTAGGGAGACCTTGGCTCAGGCATTGGGCGTTTATCCTTCCCAGCCCCGCAGCCGGGGTTCTAGGTAATTTTCAGGGTTATCCAGCATGTGTGGGGAGTGGGCTAGCTCTGGAGAATATATGTTCAAGCAGATAGCCCGCCCCCCTGTTCGCCGCCGCTGGAGGGGGAGGGCAATGACGACCTCTGGGCGTATGGTCAATGCCTCCCCCTAAGACCCCTTTAACGGGAACCCTGGCATCGCCGCCGCAATGGGGGCGGGGGTCATCGCCCCACGCCCCCCCCATTTTAGGTAGATGACTAAAGGATTCCGCACAAGGCCTGCAACCGCCAAAGTTGTGACGAATTGCTACGGGAAAGGCGCAACCTGCCAATGCAGGGAAAGTCCTTTCCGGCCCTTCAACAGCGACCTTGTCATAGCAGCGTCTGCGTGCCTGTGTGGCTGTGGAAAATAAAAAGGTTAATCTGCATAATAAGCGTTAATTGAGGGAGTGGAGGGTGGGAAAGCTCTGAATCCAACGGCCGCTTCTCAGGTATGACTCACTTCTTCTATTGTGTACTGTATGTTCCCTCCTTCTACCTGGCCAATCCCCCTGGCAACACCTCCCCAGCTGGAATTGGGCAGCTGCTGGAGTAGGTGGAGACCACAGGTATCCCACCTGGGAAGGTGGTGCCAGACCCAACTGCCAGGAGCTGCAACGTGATCCCAGGGGGCTACTCGCGACCACGCAAAATGCGCACCCCATATGATGTGGGGAATGTTCATTGCCGCTTGTAAAACTGTGAACAGTGACTAAAAACTTTCCCCCAAAACACCTGCTATATATACACAATGGGCCCCGCCTGATTGGTTAATTACGGGCTGCTCCTGAAGGCCAATCAGGTTGCGGATTCACTTCATACAGGAGCCTGATTGGCTGCTCCTGTAGGCCAATCAGTTCGGTACATAACAGCACATATGCAGCCTTGGCCTCACTGTTGGCCTTCCCTGTTTGGTACCATGCAGGTAAGTTGCAGGAACACACATGTCAAGAGGGCAGCTCCATCCTACCTCACAGGCCAGCATTGCTGTACATCTGTTTCTCTGAGGTGTGTGTCTGTGTGTTTCTGTTATAACTTATCTCTCACTCTTTTGTACTTTGCTTTGTAACAGCTCTGAAGAACAACAACCAAGGGAGTTTTTCCCCCACTAGTGGTTTGAAAAGATTAAGAAAATGATTATATTATTACTTTTTTAAAAAAAAAAAAGGTAAAAGGTAAAGGACCTCTGGACGGTTAAGTCCAGTCAAAGGTGACTATGGGGTTGCGACGCTCATCTCGTTTTCAGGATGAGGGAGATGGCATTTGTCCGGAGACAGCTTTCCGGGTCATGTGGCCAGCATGACTAAACCACTTCTGGTGCAATGGAACACTGTGATGGAAACTAGAGTGCACAGAAATGCCGTTTACCTTCCCACCGCAGCGGTACCTATTTATCTACTCGCACTGGTGTGCTTTCAAACTGCTAGGTTGGCAGGAGCTGGGACAGAGCAAGGGGATCTCACCCCGTCACGGGGATTCGAACTGCTGACCTTCTGATTGACTCAGTGGTTTAGACCACAGCACCCCCCACTACTCCTATTACTTCATACTACAGTGATGATGACAACTTTGCATTGTGCCCCATAAAGCTTACAATCTCAGTTTTGACTGTGAGAAGACGATAGGAAAAGGGGAGAACAGCAAAATCTGTTTGCGATCCGCAAAAATGCACACATTATCATCCCCATTCAAATCTGTTTGCTGCTCTTTTCAGTTGTCTTTCGGCTGAATACAAGATTCGTCTGTGTGCGTACCACATGCTCGTATTATTCTTTGAAACAGAATGAGGAAGATAAAAATGAAAAGATAAATGAACACGTGGGTTCAGGTGTCTGGACTCTTTTTAAAATGAGCACCTGCCAGTAACATTCAGTGTAGTTTATTATCAAACAAGAATGTCAGCAGGATATAGAAGAGCTGTTTCTGTCACACCTGGTTTCTCCCCAGATGTAACGAAAGAAATGCTGCCTGCTCCGTTCAATTGCAAGACAACATTTGAGGCACTGCACGGTTGAAAGACCCAGACAGATACACGACTGACTTCTTACTCATATAAGTATCCTGAACTACCAATCTCTTGTGCTGAGAAATCGATTGACTGAGGCAGTTACAAGGTTATATAGGGTGATGAGCTTCTACCTAAGTTTTCAACACACTTAAAAATTAAGACCCATAAAAGAGGAGAGAGAGAAATAATTGTTTGTTTGTTATTTGTTTGCTACAGAAAGTTACTTTCCCAAGGCTATATAATCACATGAAAATAGAAGGGAGAAGTCACCTTGGGGAAGGTTGTGTAAGTGGCAAGCCAGTTTCAGTGTGTAGACCTTTAACCTCCCCCTTAAATAAATTCAGAAAAGACTCAAATTTTTGGTTTGGTTTTTGGCAGAATTTAGGCCACAACTTTATTATTTACAGCAAGTGAGTGGTTGCATAGACTCTGGTTCGACTAGCTCCCTGCACCGTGGCAGGTAGCGCTGACCCAGGGCACCAGCCTAGGTCAGCCTAGGGTGAACACCTGGAACAGCTGAAAGTGGGGTCAGGCTAGTCCTCCACCCAGATGTCCCCCTGGACTCAGGCACGGGCACAATCCCTCTCAGGGTTGACCAAACCATTGAGTCCCTGGATTCCTTTAATGGAATACCCTTCGCATAGGGATGGCTAGAGCCTTCTGCCACCCCTATCACGTGAACCAGAGCCTATTCACAACCTTACAAGTTGTGACGATTTGCTACGCGGCAGGTGAAACCCAAATGGCACCAGCCAATCAGCCAAGTGGGGAAAATTCCTGCCGTGCCCCTGCCCCAACGACAGACGACACACAACGGCATAGCAAGGTCAAGCGCAAGCCCTAAATATAGGGACAGGTGGGCGGGTGCTCCGATGCACAGGCTCAAAAGAGGAAGCTCAGAGACACTTGCATGGGCCTTAAGTAGGTCCCTAGATCTGTTTAGCTAGCGTCCCATTGGTCTGATTACACCCAGCATCGAGGGACCTACCAATAGGGGGTTGTGGCTGTCCAAACGTTCCCACCCACAACACAAGGGCTTACGAGCAGTACGAGCAACACTGCAACACACTTTGAGGGAGGACCCGATATCTCAGCGCCACAAACCCTGGATCCCAACATAGCCAAGGTGTTTTATGAATCCCCAAAGCCTGGTTTCCCAGCATCTGTAGCGACTATCTTAAATTGTGCGCTCAAACCAGGTCTGGCCCACAGCACCATCCATTTTGCCTCTAACAACTCAACTCAACTCATTTTATTTCGGCTTTAAGCCCACAGACATAACAACCAAAAACAGAAACAGCACAGTCTGGTTTACAATTGCTAACAGTAAAATAGATTAAAAGGGATACTCAATGGAATAAAATATGATAAAAGTTAAATTAAAATTTCAAGCTGTATATAACAATCCATTGCGTTTCTTAAGTGTCAGAACTGATGTCAGAAATTTTGCCATATGTAGGGTTACAATCGAGTCTGAATCTTGCAACAGAAGAGCAAGGTAAGACTCTTCCAAATACCCCGGTAATTTTTGAGTTAATGGAAGTAATAGAGTCTTTCGGGCGGCAGAATACAAGGGGCAGACAAACACTATGTGATGAAGAGATTCAATCGAACGGTTATCACAGGCACATAAGACTGAAACTTGGCCCCTAGAAAGTCTATGAAAAAGGGCGTTTGAGGGGAAGACGTTAAACCGTGCTTTAATAAAAGTGAAACGATAACTAGCAATAGAAAGAGTTGATAGATAGGCTGGTACTTGAAGTGGGCGGTGAGCATGTCCCCCCACCCAGCATAACATTGTGTTGCCACTCAATGTCATCCAATCTTTGGGAGATTTTTTGCCCTCTAACAGCAAAACAGGATGTTCCGCTCCTGACTCTACCAAATGTTCCTGTCGCTTCATTTCAACAGTTTCAATGTGTAGCAAGAGCCCCTTGTTCTGACTAGTTAATTTTTTCATTCACTCACTGATGAAGTTCTCAGACCCTAACCATCCCTAAAAAAAATAAAACTAAAATCTGCTCCTTGAAACTCAGGACAGAAAGCCTGCCCACATCAACGCCCTTTGCTTTGGCACACAGCAAGGACAGATGTGCAGGGATGTGTTTCATCTTCTTTCATTCACAGAAGATGGAGTGGGCTGTGGGAGCAGCCCAGAACATTATCTGCTGTCTGGAAATTCTCAGCTCGGTGCCCCAATACAATTTTATTAATAAAACAGCTGCAATGCTGATATTCAACATATACAACAGCCCAGACATCTCCTTGGGGTTTATTATTTAACATGGAGTAGTCACAGGTGGCGCTGTGGGTTAAACCACAGAGCCTAGGGCTTGCTGATCAGAAGGTCGGCGGTTCGAATCCCTGCGACGGGGTGAGCTCCCGTTGCTCGGTCCCAGCTCCTGCCAACCTAGCAGTTCAAAAGCACGTCAAAGTGCAAGTAGATAAATAGGAATCGCTCCGGCGGGAAGGTAAACGGCGTTTCCGTGCGCTGCTCTGGTTCACCAGAAGCAGCTTAGTCCTGCTGGCCACATGACCTGGAAGCTGTACACCGGCTCCCTCGGCCAATAAAGCGAGATGAGCGCCGCAACCCCAGAGTCGGACACGACTGGACCTAATGGTCAGGGGTCCCTTTACCTTTACCTTTAGTCTTAAATAATGTCCATTAGCTGACACCTTAGCAAACTGGATCTCATCAGCGTTTCAAGCACCCTTGCAAGCCGTATAGCAATGTTTGCATTTTGTCAAGTAAAGCAACCACCCTCCTTTTTATGAGAGAAGAGGAAAGCAGAAGTTATCATTGTAATATCAAGGAAGGACATTATCTCTGCTTTTAGAAATGAATAAGCCTTATGACACCATCTCCAGCAGCCTCTGAATAGTGCTTTTAATATTATGTCCCTGAATGACTAAATGGTTTTTTTTAAAAAAAATGATTTCACTTTCTTCTTCTTTTTTCTTTTTTAATAAGAATCAGCTCTAATGAAACACAGGGACGCAAGGGTAGGCATATTCCCTGACCTGCTTTCAAAATGATGTATGGCTTTGTGAGCTAAGGAGTTTCTCCTCTCAGCTCCACCCCAGCCCTTCGCCTTCTAGTATGCAGATGTTGTCAGCTGCTGCAAATCATAACTCAGATCAACTGCTAGGAGAATTGACTCGCAAAGCAATCCATAATGGACGCATTAAAAGCTATTTGTAGAATATGGACTTGAGTGGTCCTTTACAAGGCGTGCCAGTTATGTCCAATAAAGGGTTTGGTCCTACCAGGATCGTAACAATATAAAGTAAATCAGACACAGACACTTAATTCCCTAATGAAATCTGCAGATATCTCAGGTCAACGATAAAATGTAGTGCTTGAATTTCCTGTAGTTCCAGAAGTCAGGGGTCATTTTATCCTTTACATCAGTGGTGTTCAAATTGTGTTACGGGGGGGACGGGACCCTGAAGATGCTGGGAAGCTTATTGCGTGTCGAGGTCCCCAAACCACCCCTCAAATAACTCACACCTCAGACAGTAATTTAGGTTTTGGTTTTTGGCATAATTTTGGCCACAACTTTATTGAAAGACATGATATGTGAGTGGTTGCATAGGCATTGGTTTAGACTATCTGTCCCACTGGGGACAGAACTGACGACCGTCAGTAAAGGGAAAACACTTAGGGGAGAGAAAAAAGAGAGGTCGGGGGTCAGACCCAACGTCTCTCCCCAAATGCTCCCAGGGGCTCTTGTGTGGCCCTGGCCCCCGACCGGGGAATATGGACAAAAGCATGGCGAGCCCCATGGATTCCTTTAACGGAATTCCCTGCACAGCAGCAGCATTGGAGGGGCAGACACTGCAATCTTTACCCCTCCACCAACGAACACAATAACCAATGCCTAACCGCCAACCTTACAAGTTATGACTAATTGCTACGCAGTAGGCGAAAACCAGATAGCACCAGCCAATCAGCCAAATGGAAAAATTCCTACCAGGCCCCTGCCCCAAGAGCAGACGACCCCGTGACAGGCATAGCAAGATCAACGCAGAGGCCTAATAAACGGGAGAGGAAGGGCGGGAGATCCGTTGCACGCAGCAAAGAGGAACATCACAGGGCGTGCCAAGGGTTATATACCCGCTGGGCTGTCCATCACAAATTGCAACAATTAAATCTCCCCAACAACAACCCAGGACCCAATCGGAGCTGTGGCCATCTATCCGATCCCGCCCAGCACCAGAGGGATGATTTGCTGGCCCCCACCGCAACACATGCTCTCCATGAAGTCTTCTCTTGCGGTACTCAGCTGGCCAACATCCAGTGGTCTCATCCACTATCTTGCATGAACTGAGTGCGTACACTACTTCATGCAAGACTACTACTAAAAATACCTGACAGACACCATTGCCATTGTCTTTTTGGCACCCGTTGAAGACCTTCGTCTTCCAACAAGCGTTTTAAGTTGAAACCTTTCCCAGGCTGCATCAATAATGGTGTTGTAGCGTGGGTTAATGATTTCAGCAAGTGATTTCAGCTCTCTGACATAGCAGGCAGGAGACAGCTTCTTCATGTAACAACTCTTTATTCAGGCAAACAAGACTGAGGGAACTGAGGGTAGGGAAGCTACATTTATAGGGACAGAGGACAGGCTAGGAAAAGATACATTTTGGAGGGAACAATCTCAAGCAATCACACAGCTGCTTTTTGGTGGGAACCAATAAGACTGAGGATCCAAATGCAGCAACTTGAATGCACCAATAGTAACTGTTCCTTCTGGGACAGGAAGGCAGTTACTTTACCCTAATGTGATTACAGACAATAGTAATACAGATATGATAACACTCTGAATCAGTACACAACAAATGGAATTGTTTTTATTGCCTTCTCATTTGTTGTTTGCCACCCTGGATTCCTCTGGGAGGAAGGGTGGGATATAAATTTAATACATGATAATATATAATGTCTCACAGTTGTCTGTAGTGCTTGGGAATTTCTTGGTAGTTCTTAAGCATTTTAAGAAAACCAAGTCAACAGGGGAAGCATTCCTGAAGGGAGAAAGTTTGGGAAACCACGCCCAAAGATAAAAGCCTTCTGGGAGATGATATATAATGAAATGAAAAAAGTGTTGAAAAACACATTTGTTAAAAAACCAGAGGCTTTTTTACTTGGAATGGCGAACCAGGTGGTCCCCAAAGAAGATCAGATATTCTTTATGTACGCCACAACAGCAGCCAGAATATTAATTGCGAAAAACTGGAAGACACAGAATATACCTACATTAGAAGACTGGCAGATGAAAATGATGGACTATATGGAATTAGCCGAAATGACCGGAAGACTCCGAGACCAGAGGGAGGAGGCGGTGGAGAAAGATTGGAAAAAGTTGAAAGATTATTTTAAGAAATACTGTATGATTTAAGACTTAATGATATAAAGTTGGATTATATAAGAGACTGCAGATTGAATAGAGAATAGATGATATTAAATGATAGATGATATAGGTTTAAGACATTGGTTAAGGAAATAAGATGTGAGAAATGCAAAAGATATTTAAAGATGTTAAGAAATTACTAAGATGGTTTAAAATGAAACGCAGCGGGGGGGGGGCTGGGAGGAAGCCACCCCAAAGATGATACAGAAAGAAGAAAAGAAATAGGATGTGTATTGTTTGTTTGGAGGAACTAGTATTAGAAAGGATGTTATAGGAATGATGAGCTATGTTTTATTTTGTTTTGAAAAACCCAATAAAAATCTTTATAAAAAAAAAAAGAAAGAAAGAAAGTTTGGGAAACCACAGTGACTTTGAGAAATACAAAAATTGCTTTCTTATGGAGGAAAGGGTAGGTATGCCATTTTGGATCTTTGTTGTGGATCTTCTGCTGTACTTCTTTAAACAGATTTGCTAGCTCAGCCAGGCTGCTACCGTCACTTCCAGTCAAATAGGCTAAAGGTCATTAACTTGTGAAAGAATCCCTCTCCAATGAGATGTGGATCAAGATTCTTTGGCAACCACATAAAGGCCTGTCAAAAATCAGATCATCACATTGGTCTGCTAAGACTCATGAGGTTTGAAGATCTTTCACTATAGCCATCCAGTCTTAAGAATTTTGGTTTTTGCAAGCCATCAGGAAACGTGACTTAGGAAGGTCCGCATACCCTCCCACTTTTCTCCAATGAAAATAGGGATATCCCATTCCATAATGATAATTTTGCTATTCATACCCCCAAACTTCTAAATGGGTTGCTCCAGCACTCTGGGCAGCTTCCAACATATATAAAAACATAATAAAACTTTAAATATTTAAAAAAAATGTCCCTATACAGGAATGCCTTCAGCTGGCTCAGGGGTCAGATAACTCCATACCCTCCAACATTTCCCCAATGACAATAGGGGCATCCTAAGGAAAAGTGGGACATTCCGGAATCAAATCAGAAACCGGGACGGCGTCTCTAAATCAGGGACTGTCCCTGGAAAACAGGGACACTTGGAGGGTCTGTTCGTTTTTGTACTGCAAACTTTGTAAACCGCTTTGAGACCGTTGTGATTCAGTGGCCTATAAAGTGCTTTGGATAAATAAACCATCACATATTGTGCTTTTGTGTTCCCGTTTCTGTGTTTCATTTCTTCCCTGGACCCAGTGGGGTGGGATTCTGGCTACGATTTGCTGTTGGCTAGGAGTTGAAAAGAGAACATTGGTTGTTATGAGATTATGAACACAAAAAAAGAGTTGGAAGGTGCAAATTCTACTTTGCGTAACTGAAAGGAAGAGGATTTAAGGAATGTGGATGGACACAGAAATCTTTCAGGCTGGTGTCCTGGTCACCCTTATTGTAGCCTCTACTGGGCTCTTGGCCTGCAAGACCAGCCGAAAACACACAGTGGGATCCGTAACAATTCTTCTGGCCAAATCAGAAACTGGGGCAGCTTCTCTAAATCAGGGACGTCCCTGGAAAATAGGGACACTTGGAGAGTCTGGGTCCTTTTGCTGTGCAAGAGGAAGGTGAAATAAACAGAAATCTGCTCTTATTCCCTTATGGGGTACACAAGAGCCTTCCCAGGTTCTCCATTGGTAGGAGTAAATTTACAGAGGCCAACCAGAGAAAAATTGAGAAGCAAAATTTTATTATATCTGTTGCAACAGGGCCCATCACTCCCAAAATGGAGGAGGGAGGAGGAACCCACAACAATGGTGTGCCAGCTCCTATATAGACTTTTGAAATCCCCCCCCCCCCCCGCTCAAGACCATACATCATACATACACCACAAAAAGGGGTGTAACCCAGGACCACCCCCAGATACATCACAGCTACATCATGAAAGGGGAGGTCTGGTAGCAGTAATCTGAGCATCCTTGACCCTCCCCATGCCTCCTCTTGCCCTCCACCCAAAAACCCATCAAGTAAAACAAAAGAGTTATTTACATTTCCCTGTTTCCTAGCCAAGTTAATCACACCCTTTTGTCTGGCACTCAGGTATCAGGAAGCCAGGATTATCACTTTATTTTCCTGAGACAATCCCCCCTCCTTCCTTGCAGAGAAACAGTTTGTCAGTTTGGGAGTCAAAATGGAGACAGGCCTGTCTTCCTGTGCTGCTTCAGACATGTGGCCTTGTTTTGCTTAGCACACTTATGAACAATTATTATATATATATATATAGAAGACCTTGATATTCTTACAACAAAGGGAAGGCATGGCTAAAAGGAGAAGAAATGGAGCAGGAGCACAAAGAGATAGAAAGTGCAGAATCATCTGCGAAGTTTGGAGGGCACCCTTCCTGGACACACAAAACCCACCAAGGTGAAAGACCTTGCTACCTTGCTACCTCCACCTGCCTCTTGATGGGACTGGGCACCAAGGAATGCCACCAACCTCTGGTGGCAGCCACTATTAAAAAAAATGTGGTATATCTCTCTTCCTCAATCTGCATGTTGTTGTTGTTGTTGTTGTTGTTGTTTGAATTTTACAAATTCAGGAAAGACATTTCAGAACAAAAGACATATATAAATTCCTACTTACCCTTTTAAAAATCTGATTCTGAACTACATTCTCACACACACACACACACACACACACACACACACAGGTTTTGTTGGGAACTTCCTGCTGAAAACATCTAATCATGTGAGTTTCTCGGTAAGGTAATGGATCACTTATTAACGTCAAATGGTTCCAGATAGCCCCTACCTACTTCACAGGGCACTTGGATGTCAACGAAATGGAAATATTGAAGTTCCATGGAAGTTTTTGCTGTTCGACATGTCAGCTCTGTTCTGGAGACTGTTGTTATAGATCTTGACAGCTGCAAATGGACTGCTCTCTTTTTGAGAAAGGAAATGTTCTTGTCTGTCATTTTTGTCGGTTTAAAATAGCTTTTTAACGTGAGAAGCTTACTTCATGATGGATGTGGTATGTTTAGGACTCACAGGGTGAGTAAAAAAATATATTGCTTTAAACAATCGCAAAATGAATTAATACTTATTGTAGCAAGAACTGAAAACACGTCCCATTTAAATCAAAGAACGAAACCCCTTTTATAGAGCTCCAGGGATGTCGCCAAAATAATTTTTCAGCATATCACTTTTTATTATTAGCAGCTAGCTAGTGTGCAAAACATGAAGCTCAAACACACATAGAGATTTACAAAAGCAAACCAAAAACCAAGTGCACAAGTGACAAAAGTCAAAAAGTCAGAGGTTTTCTGCTATTCATCAGGATACACATCGAGGCATTGAGACTTCCATGTCTTCATCGATTATATCACTTCTCATATTCTCATAAAGACTGGGTAACAGCTGAAGAGATAGTTTTTGCTGGTTAAATGATCTCAGGAGTTGGAGCTGGATAACACTCAAGAAGGAACCTCCTTTTTTACATTGCTTCCTTAAAATAAAATTCATTTTTTAAAAAAAACAGTTCATTGATCTGGTTTGTATTCTTTTGCACTGAATGTGCACTATCTCGGATTCCTAAGGTGGTACATCGATATTTGACTTGGTTTAACCCAAAAACAAGTAAAATAAAAAAATTCCTTCCAGTAGCACCTTAGAGACCAACTAAGTTTGTTCTTGGTATGAGCTTTCGTGTGCATGCACACTTCTTCAGATACGCACACTTCAGATGCACATTTTCTTCAGAAAAACAAGTAGTTTTCCTGCCTTTCCCCCTAACTCTCAAAAAAGATTGCTTAACACAGCTTTTTAATGCAGGGTGAAATTCTGGCTGAGCTGAATTGTAATTATCTATCAGGAATTGTGCAAAGCTGGAACATGTGCAGAGGAGGGCGACCAAGATGTTCAAGGGTCTGGAAAGCAAGCCTCATGAGGAACGGTAGAGGGAGTTAGGCATGTTTAGCCTGGGAAAGAGGAGATGGAGGGTCAAAGACAAACCCCGTCGTAGGAAAAACATTTCTCGGCGCAAGAAACTTGGACTGGAGAAAGGAAAGAAGAGAAAGGTACCAACGAAGAAGAAACTTTTCATAAGAAAGGAGAAGGAGCAGCTGAGAAGACAAGAGGAAGAAAAAGCCCAAGTGCAAGCAAGCACTTGGACATGGACCTTAGAGAAACGCGGGGAGGGGTGAGGGGTGCAAATGGCAGTTCGGGGACAGATTATGTATTTGGATTTTTGACAATAATTTCGGACATGGCTTATGTTATGATTAAGTTAATAACCTAAAAGCTAGGAGCCTGAAGACTAAGGGGAGACAGAGGGAGAATTTATAGATGATTAGAAGATATACGCTGAGGTTTGAACTAAATAAGATTGAAATAGATAAGTGAAAAGGGAAATATGTTTTGAAATATGAAGCCAACGGGGAGGTACGGAGGAAGTCACTGGAAATATGTTATGAAATTAAGAATGGTCTACCCGGGAATAGGGTTAGATCTAGGCAAGATGATGTATTGATTAAGGTCAGGGGAAACAAGATTGGGTATTACCTCTGTGAGAGAGGGGGTAAGATTAAAGCCCTCCATGGTGAGAGGTGGGGGGCAATGAAACCTGACCGAAATGTAATGAGATGTGCCTATAAAAGTGTAAAACTTAATAAATATTATTTTTTTTAAAAAAAAAGGAAAGAGGAGATGGAGAGGAGATATGATAGCCATCTTCAAATAGCTCAAGGGCTGTCGCATGGACAATAGAGCAAGCTTGTTTTCTCCTTCTGCAGATGGTAGGATTCGAACCAGTGGCTTCAAGTTACAAGAAAGGAGATTCCTACTAAGCATCAGGGATAACTTTCTGACAGTAAGAGCTGTTTGAAAGTGGAGTGGTCTCCCTGTTATGATTTTTGTCCAAGCCGAGTGGAAAACAGCTGCAGCGAGGCCTGGTCTGACTTTTGCCTGTCTCACTAAGCCGTGAGAAAGTTGCCTTATCTTTTCCTACATGGAATGTTTATGTTTCACTGTACTATTGTAATCCTAGCCTTTGTGCTCTCTCTTCTGGCTAGACCTGATGCCGGACAGACGGCTTTATGGCAACTCTGTCTTATTGAGCTGGAGCAGAGATTCTCTCTGCACTTTTCCTACAATAAATAGTTTAGCCTTAATTATGGCTTGTGTGTGTTGTTCTTCACTCTGGGGAACAATCACATATGACAGCGCCACCGGACTACTCCAGTAGCCGGGGATGTGCGCACACGGCTTTGCTTATTGACACTCCCTTGGGAGGTTGTGGACTCTCCTTCCTTGGAGGTTTTTAAGCAGAGGTTGGATGGCTATTTGTCATTGATGCTTTACTAGAGATTCCTGCATTGCTGGAGGTTAGAAGTGATGACCCTTAGGGTCCCTGCCAACTCTACAATTCTATGATTCTATGAATTTCTTCTCTCAGATTTGGCAAGAAGTCTCTGTCTGTTAACAAAGATTTGAGCACCATTGTGAGTGTTTAATTGGGGAGGAGACTGAAGACAAAATTACCGGTAGTCTTACTTGGGCATGGGCTGAAATAGCCCAACAGTCTATTCTGCACTGGTTGACTTGACAAACGCACAACTGGCCAAGAAATAGAAGAAGAAGAAGAAGAAGAAGAAGAAGAAGAAGAAGAAGAAGAAGAAGAAGAAGAAGAAGAAGAAGAAGAAGAGTTTGGATTTGATACCCAAAGGAGTCTCAAAGCGGCTCACATTCTCCTTTCCCTTCCTCCCCCACAACAAACACTCTGTGAGGTGAGTGGGGCTGAGAGACTTCAAAGAAGTGTGACTAGCCCAAGGTCACCCAGCAGCTGCATATGGAGGAGCGGAGACGCAAACCCGGTTCCCCAGATTACAAGTCTACCACTCTTAACCACTACACCACACTGGCTCTTCTGGCAAAAGCTCTTCTGGTGCACCAAAGTTAAGAAAGTACCATCGCTGAAATCCAACAACAAATACATTGCTTTTAGTTGAGTTTTGAATGCCTTTAACCATCTGTTTTTAAGTGTGCTTTGTTGCGAATTTCTGTGCTTTATTTCATACTTTTGTAGGCTGCTTAGAGTTGTCTCTATTTTGCAATCATCTGTGGGATAATAAGACACCAAATATCTCTCAGCAAGATCCTAGGTCTTGCAGGAAGGTTTGAAACATGGTCCAACACTCAGCATCGCAAACCATGAGTTCTAGGATTCCAAGCTACATACGCACATGTTATTGAACTTAAGCTGTAACCATACTCCCTTGCCTTAGAGCAAGTCCTGTTGAATTCAATTGAACTTACTTCTGAGTACCTACAGTCTGATTCAGTAGGAAGTATAAACAACAGGGGACAGGTGTTGTTGCCTCTGTGTCCTGTTTGCAAGCTGGCTGTTGCGTGTCGAGGTCCCCAAACCACCCCTGAAATAATTCACACATCAGACAGAATTTTAGTTTTGGTTTTGGGGATGATTTTGGCCACAACTTTAATAAAATACAAATAATGTGAGTGGTTGCTTAGGCATTGGTTAAGACTATCTGTCCCACTGGGGACAGAACTGACGACCGTCAGTAAGGGGAAAACACTGGAGAGATAAAGGGAGCCAGTTGGTCTGACCCTCCCCTCTCCCCACAGGCTCCCAGGGCTCTTGCACGGCCCTAGCCCCCGACCGGGGGTTCAGACAAAAGCATATCGAGCTGCTGGATTCCTTTAACGGAATTCCCCATACACCAGCAACAATTGGAGGGGCAGACACAGTCAACCATACCCCTCCTCCAGCCAACATAATAACCAATGCCTAACCGCCAACCTTACAAGTTGTGACTATTTGTTAAGCAGTAGGCGAAAACCAGATGGCACCAGCCAATCAGCCAAATGGAAAATTCCTACCAGGCCCCTGCCCCAACAGCAGACGACCCCATGACAGGCATAGCAAGGTCAACGCAGAGGCCTAAAAATATAGGGAGGGTGATCAGAAGCACGCAGCCAAGATGGGGATCACGTTGCAATACCCACCAATATATATACGCTGGACTGTCCATCAACAAATTGCAACATACAATTCTCCCCAACAACACACAGGGTCCAATCACAACAGTGGCCATCCATACGATCCCGCCCAGCACCAGAGGGGTGACTTGCTGGCCCCCACCACAACACGTGCTCTCCATGAAGGAGAACACGCTCTGCCAAACCAGATGGGCCCTTGGTCAGATCCAATGAGGCAGTGTGGCTCTCATCATAAAAAAAATGGTCCTCACGCCGATTTGAGTTGTGCAGAACCAGAAACGTCCCTTCAAAGAGACTCCATAGCCTTTCGCATAAATCAAATAGGTCACCTGCCCTGGAGCAATCCATTATTATTATTTATGTGTTTGGTTAAGTTTTACTTCGCCATTTCATCTTTCCATTTCATCTTGCCAAGTGTCTAGGCTCTGTGAATGATGGGACAGATAACAACCTGCTTGCACGGCCTGAATATCTCCGCTCCCCAACTGCCTTTTAAAATATGATGGCATCATGACCACCCAAGCATAATGGTGCATTCTGTGTGTTGTCCTGACCTTGTTTGGGGTCACAGAAGATTCCCCAGGCCTTAATAGTCTGGTCTTTCTTACTTTCCCCAGTAGATAAAGGCTGACACCATAACCATTTCGCTCAAAGCAGCTGCAATGTTTTCACAGAGTGTACACCAGGAAAAGCATAATGGCCAGATCTAACTGATAATGCCTGTTTGTCTGATGCTTATCTGTTATTGATTTTACAATTTAGGAATCGGGGGGTGGAGATTTACTTGACAGGCCATGTGATATTTAAAAAGTGCACCCAAGATCATTAGACATTAGACATTATTAAACCACTCCCCAATGGCCACAGGGCTTTTCTTAAACTCTGCCAATTGCCGGAGTATTTGTGTTTTGTGCAGGTTTGTGTGCAGAGCTCCAGAGCCCAGCCTTGGGGAGAGGCTTATGCGCTGGAATTCTACTGACAGCTAGGGTGCCCACTCTACAGAGAACAGCCCTCTCTTGGAAGCTGTCCCCTTTTTAGAGGACTGTCTGTTCTAAATCCAGTTTAAATATGGGCAGAGCACAGCCAGTCCACTCATGAGGCAAGGCAATACCTCAAGGACCGCCTCTGCCCCCTACGGATGAACCCAGACCCTGCCATCATTATCTGAGCCCCTTCTTTGTGTGCCTCCTCCACGAGAGATTTGGAGGACGGCAACACAATAACGGGGCCTTTTCTGTGGTGGCTCCCCGCTTATGGAATGCTCTCTCCAGCAGAGAGGCTTGCCTGGCGCCTTCGCTATATAGCTTTAGGCACCAGGTAAGAACCTTCCCCTTCAACCAGGCCTTTGGCTGATTAAACAATTTTTTTTAATAAACTTTATTGGTTCAAATTCAAATTTTCACACAAATTGCACCAAAAGAAATCATATATACAATTACACAAATACACGGTCTTTAAAACATAGGACGAACCCAAAAAGAATCACTTTGTCATTCCCCTTCCCCACCTCCCTACCCCCTCCCCCACCCCTACCCCCTTACTTCCCCTTACACATGCGCGATTTCAGCTATTATATTCTACATCCCATCTTTAAGTTGTGTCTAAGTTGTATTACTACTCCCATCCGCTTATCTTATAATCTTATAGTTCCAAGTCCTATATACATATACATATATACCTGCACATTTTAAATGGCTAATTAAACAATCTATGGCTTTGGAAACTGTGGGGAGTGGGTTATTGTTTTCCTTTGTTACTATGTTATGTATTTTTGTGTTTTTATATTGCACACCGCCCTGTGATCCTCAGATGAATGGCGGTACAGACATTTAATAGATAGATAAATAAATAAATAAATAAATAAATAAATAAATAAATAAATAAATAAATAAATGTGAGGTGCCCACCGCAAGTGGCAGGATCCACAGGGGCAGTGGATTTGGCCTCCAATTATTATTATTATTATTAATAATAATAATAAAAATAATAATACCCTACCCATCTGGCTGGGTTTCCCCAGCCACTCTGGGTGGCTCCCAACAGAATATTAAAAACACAACAAAACATCAAAAATTAAAAACTTCCCTACACAGGGGTGCCTTCAGATAGTTCTTTATTTCCTTGACATCTGATGGGAGGGCGTTCCACAGGGAGGACGCCACTACTGAAAAGGCCCTCTGCCTGGTTCCCTGTAACCTCACTTCTTGCAGTGAGGGAACCGCCATAGGCCCTCAGAGCTGGACCTCAGTGTCTGGGCTGAATGATGGGGGTGGAGACGCTCCTTCAGGTATACTGGGCTAAGGCCGTTTAGGGCTTTAAAGGTCAGCACCAACACTTTGAATTGTGCTCGGAAACGTACTGGGAGCCCATGTAGGGCTTTCAGGACCGGTGTTATATGGTCTTGGCGGCCACTCCCAGTCACCAGTCCAGCTGCCGCATTCTGGATTAGTTGTGGTTTCCGGGTCACCTTCAAAGGTAGCCCCACGTAGAGCGCATTATAGTAGTCCAAGTGGGACATAACTAGAGCATGCACCACTCTGGCGAGACAGTCAGCGGGCAGGTAGAGTCTCAGCCAAGGAGTGCATCTCCCATTAATGCATTCTTGTGTCAGGTACTGGGCAGAGGAGAATGCCTCCCCATCCTGACCCCTCCAGGGAGGAGGAAGAGGAAGACAGTATAGATTTACAACAGGGGTTTGAAGGTCACAGCTCAGAGGCAGATGAGGGGGAAAGTTGGGAAATCATGGGAGAGGAGGGGGGGCAGCAGCTGACTGACACAGTGTCACTAGAAAGCATTCCAGACCCTCCATCTCTCAGAACCCGGAAAGCCTTAAAAGTAGGAGAGCAATGTCAGGGTTGCACCAGATGAGCAGGAGTGGTGGCAAGCCCCCCTAGGCGAAGCGGCAACCATGGAAGAGTCCAGAGAAATGGAGGGATTCTTACCTGAAGAAGACTGGTGGCGACACTCCTCAAAAGAGGAAGAAGCAGATGGGGAAGAGGGAAGGCCAGAACAGGAGGAGGAAGAAGTTGAGCCAGAATCAGGCCCTTGTGAGGAGAGGAGCCGGAGGGCCCCCTCCCCTCCTCCCATCTCAGCTGTAGAGCGTAGAGCTGAGAAACGGAGGGAGCAATTGGAGGCAGTTGCAGCTCCTAAAAGGCGTGGTGATGAGCTGGCTACTTAAGGAAGGCCGGCTGCTTCCCTCACCAGCACCTGCAACTGCTGTGCTGAAGCACTTGGTTGTGCCTGCTCATCCTGCTCCTGATCCTGTGTTCCTGACTTTGGCTTCCTGACTCCTGGCTTCCCCCTGACCTCGGCTTTGTGACTTCAGCTTCTGACTCCTGGCTTAATCCTGACCTTGGCTTCCTGACTTCTGGCTTGAACTGACTTTGGCTGGCTTCTGACCCGGACTGTTTAACCTTGGCTTTATCTTCAGCGCGCCAACTTGTTGGCGTCCTAACAAGCAAAGAGCTCAATGACAGAGGGCACGTAGCACCACCTGTAGAAGTGATGAATGAGGAAGTGGGAAACACGGGGTTGGAGATTCACTCAGGACATCGTCATTATCCAAGAGGCTGGGTTCTATAGCCTCTCTCTGTAAATATTGAAATAAAAAAGGATAGTAAGAAACCTTTCCTTGTCTTTATACTTTCCTGGACAACCAGCCGGGAGCCGCTGACAGCATCCTGACACCTTGGCAGCCCCACTCACCTGCTGCCTATATATAACCCACAATATTATTTAGGCAAGTTTGCCTGTGTCTTTGCTTTACCGCTGCAAGCACCAGTTGATGAGATGGTGTGGGTACAGGGACAACGTGGTGGTGTCATACGACACATGCAAGTCTGCAAAAGTGTCACAGGAAACAGATGGAGAATTCAACATGGGGCTGCTGTTTTCGGTGCTGGCCCTCGATCAAGTGTTACGTCTAGTTCTGGCCTAATGTATGATCAATCGGAAGTTGTACCCAACCTGGCTCCCTGACAAGAGGGCTTGTGACAGTAGCACTAAAAGCCTTAGGCTGAATAAAATTGTAAAAAAGTCTCCAGGTAATTGATTAGTATTGCACATATTACTTAGAGCATAGATGCATTACATATAAACATGCCCAGCCATTCTTTATAGGAATTAGGAAGAGCATTCTGCCTCCCATTAATCATGTAACTCTTTTTCACTTTTATATTTCCCAGTAGGTAGTAGTGAGATATGAATGAACGAGTTCCTTTAAGCTGCTTCAACTCCCTGAAATAACTATGTAGGTAAGTGCAGTAATAAAATCAATCCAGTAAATGGATTAGTTTCTCCTCCCCCCTGCCAACTGCACTAATACCAATAAATACATTCTTTGCCGCTGAACAGAGAGGTGTTCTATGGAACTGAAAGAGCCAGTGTGGTGTAGTGGTTAAGAGCGGCAGACTCGTAATCTGGTGAACCGGGTTCGTGTCTCCGCTCCTCCACATGCAGCTGCTGGGTGACCTTGGGCTAGTCACACTTCTCTGAAGTCTCTCAGCCCCACTCACCTCACAGAGTGAGTGTTGTGGGGGAGGAAGGGAAAGGAGAATGGTAGCCGCTTTGAGACTCCTTCCGGTAGTGATAAAGCGGGGTATCAAATCCAAACTCTTCTTCTCTTCTTCTGCCTTCGCAGGGGCGGAGGAAGGTGGGGGCAATGGGAGTGCCCCGCCCCCATTAGCACGATCCCGGGGGGTTCCATCGCGGCTGCGCCCCCCGCGCTGGGCGCTATGCCCTCGCAGGCTGCACACCACGCCCCCAGAATGCGCGCCACGGCCCCATTATGCATGCTCCGCCCCTTTGAGCGGCGCGCCACGCCCCCGGTATGCGTGCCAGCCCCGCCCCCGCCTGCTCCCCCACCCCTGGTGCTGGAGAATGAAGCTCCACCACTGTCTCTTCGTTGAATCCATAATGTTTTCGATAGTTGGGTGGAGGCTGTTTCGCAGGCTGGCAAACAAACTGTATTTCCAGGGACACCCTTTGAGGTGGAGGAAAGCATTCTCTTCTTTCAGACACACTGCCTTTATCTGTCCCTAATTTACAAAACGTCTGCCCTGGCTCTGACCCTAATGATCCACTGTATAGGGATGCAGGTGGCGCTGTGGTCTAAACCACTGAGCCTCTTGGGGTTGCCAATCGGAAAGTCGGTGGTTCAAATCCCCACGACGGAGTGAGCTCCCGTTGCTCTGTCCCAGCTCCTGCCAAACTAGCAGTTCGAAAGCACACCAGCGCAAGTAGATAAATAGGTACCACTGCGGTGGGAAGGTAAACGGCGTTTCCCACTCTGATTTCCATCACAGTGTTCTGTTGCGCCAGAAGCTGGCCACATGACCCAGAAAGCTGGCTGTGGACAAACACTGGCTTCCTCGGCCTGAAAGTGAGATGAGCGCCGCAACCCCATAGTCACCTTTGACTGGACTTAACCGTCCAGGGGTTCTTTACCTTTTTTTATGATCCACTGTATGCTATCTCAACTCCACCCCTCGCATGCCATATTCCTGCAGGCTTCTGATCCACCAACTTCTGCCCAGGAAAAGCTAAGTCTTTTTGAAATCCAGATTTGTCCACCCTTGAAATCAAGCCTAGTAGCTGCCAAAGATGACGACTCTTTCAAGTGAAGACAGAAGTTAATTTGTCATGTTTTGCTTCAAAGGAGCACAAACACACCAATATATGGACTGATGCTAGCCCATCAATATTAGCATTTCACACGTGTTTTCTCCAAAACATCCATGGAGGTTCATCCATTCAGTTACAAAGCAAAAATTATACACATAAAAATACCTTCTAAATATGCTTTATATAGTTTCATACAGTACTGTGTTGCAATTCCCCAACTGCTCTATGTTTAGAAAGATCGGATGATGAGAGGCTATTATATCCTCTTCCAGATTTCTGTAACACTTGCCAAAAATCCAGAGTGCTTAATTGCCTTGTACAATTTGCTAATTGACTCCACGGGATTCATTAGGAATGCCTGTCTATATCTTCTTATTTATAATGTTGATGACCTCACTCGTAGCCTTTATTCTCAATAAGAACATGAGATTTGTCATTCTGCATAAGGCCAAGGTACATCTAGTCCAGCATTTCCCCAACGGTGACCAGATGGATGCCTTAGGAAGGAAGCCCAAGTATATGAGGACAGGATTATATTTCCCCTATAAACCATGTGTCCCTGTTTCCCTTCTGCTGCGGTTCGGCTTCCGACAAAACCTGTGGGTTTTTACTCACGGTCTGGTGTGGCAGAATTCTACATAATCAATTGTACACCCAAGGGCTGACCAAAGACCACTCGTGACAAAGCGGGTTCTCCTTCATGGAGAGCACGTGTTGCAGTGGGGGCTAACAAGTCACCCCTCTGTTGCTGGGCGGGATAGGATAGATGGCCATGGCAAGTGATTGGGCCCTGCAGGTTGTTGGGGAGAATGTTATATAGCAATGTTTGAGGGACGGCTCAGAGGTTATATATTCTCAGTGCACGCAGCATGCGGCCCTCTTTGCTGCGTGCATCGGATCACCCGCCCTCCCTATATTTAGGCTTGTGCGTTGACCTTGCTATGCCTGTC
The DNA here is from genome assembly GCA_034641395.1 of Darevskia armeniaca. Lineage (NCBI taxonomy): Eukaryota > Metazoa > Chordata > Lepidosauria > Squamata > Lacertidae > Darevskia > Darevskia armeniaca. The sequence goes on along the minus strand of JAWWNF010000026.1, from coordinate 694,290 downwards.
ATGGGGTCGTCTGCTTTTGGGGCAGGGGCCTGGTAGGAATTTTTCCATCTGGCTGATTGGCTGGTGCCATTTGGTTTTTGCCTACTGCGTAGCAATTAGTCACAACTTGTAAGGTTGCGGTTAGGCATTGGTTATTAAATTGGTTGGTGGAGGCATAAGGATTGGCTGTGCCTGCCCCTCCAATGCTGCTGCTGCGCAGGGAATTCCGTTAAAGGAATCCAGGAGCTCATCATGCTTTTGTCCGTATCCCCCAGTCGGGGGCCAGGGCCATGCAAAAGCCCCTGGGAACATTAGGGGAGAGGCGAGGGCCCGGGCCCCTGACCCCCATTCTCTCCCCAAAGTGTTTTCCCTTTACTGACTTCCACTAACCGGGCAGATGTCAGTCTGCCCCCAGGAGGGGACAGATAGTTGGAACCAATGCCTAAGCAACCACTCACATTTTTGTATTTTAATAAAGTTTTTTAAAAAAAATAATAATAATATTTATTAAGGTTTTTTACAAATTGTTTCAAAAACATACATTCAAGGACATGCATTGGTTAAACTTTCTTGGGCTCCCCCCCTCTCACTTGAAGGAGCCATACAGTTCATTCCCCCCCTCTCACAGAGGTATACAATTCATTTTTGTTTAACCAAACAGCCTTTCTTATCTAACTGGTCTTGTCCCAATCCCTGGGTCAAGCTTTAAAGTTCTAATGTTGGTCTGGTTTGGGCTTCCCCGATCCCTTACATTGGTTACATCAGTATATCTTATTACTCAGGTTTCCCCTCATCAATTAACACATCTTTATTTATCTTATTTATCTAATATCCACATCTAATCCTTCTATTCAAATCATCTTATCTATTCACTCTATTTCTGCTTCAGCCATTGTACCCTTCTGCTTATTTTCTAATAGTTATCTTCCCCCTCTCCCCTTCCCCAGAAAAAAATCTCTGACTTAATATTCTCCTTACATTGTTAAAATTCCACTTCATATTATATATCACCATTATTTTCCAATTCATATTATACGTTACCTATGCCATATCCTTAAACGTGCCTAAATAATCCACCGGGCTGAGAACAATAAAAAAAGAGTTTTTACTCAATCACCCCTGTCCACGTCTTTCATCAGTCCAGACCCAGGAGCTGTCAATTCTGGAGTGGATCCTCTCTTCATCTACTTTCTCCCAGAATTTCCTGCTTATCATCCAGTCTTTCATTCCAAATGTAGCTGCAGTTCCATTTTTGTGTGGCAATGTCCTTTGCGGTTGAGACGGTTTCCTGGGTCTTTTTCTCTTTAACCTTCTTCTTCCCACGGTCAGAGGTTTCCGCTTGTTGTGTCTCTCATTCTGTTCTCTGTCCTTCACTTGACGCTTAGGAATGCACTCCTGTGAATGGCTGCCCCTCCGGAAATGCTTGATGATTAGGTCTCTGAACGCATCCAGTCTCTCATTAATTTCTCTCAGCACTTCCATACTCCAGGGTAGCTTTTTCAATAAGTCACAAATTCCACAAAAGTTATTTTCCAACTTTCTTTAGATTTTCTTTAGCCAGGTTTCTCTCCGGGTTTGGGAGACGGGGCTCTTTCAAAACTTGCAACAAAAGTTTCCCTCCGTTAGAATCATTACTTTCGCTTCCGCAACAATGTCTCCTGTTTGTAATTCCTCCCAACTGCTGGAATCGACTTCCAAATTTGTGGCAGTGGCGGGGAAGGGACCTCCGTGTTTTCTTCCCACACCTGTCCAAATTAAGTCCAAATTCCCTTCCCTTTTAACTCACGGTTCCGAGGTCTGCAAATTTAGGAGAATCAGCGCGCTCCGCGGGGACGGTCTGGCAGCTGCGTCCGACGGGGGTTAAGCGGACCCTGGGGCTCCGCCGCCCGCCCGCTTCGGGAGCCTTGCTCCCTGAGGGCAGGACCGGCGTCCGAGCCCTTGCGGGTCCTTGGACCCCGGGACGCCCTTCCCGGGGGTTTTGGGGGCCGCGGCGCTGTCGCGGGCTCCCCTTTTCCCGGTCGGACGGGGGAATGTCAAGAGCGACATGTCCCCCCGACCATCCTCGCCGGCGCGCCGACCGGAAGCCTGTATTTTAATAAAGTTGTGGCCAAAATCATGCCAAAAACCTTAAACTTAAATTATTGTGTGAAGTGTGAGTTATTTTGGGGGGTGGCTTGGGGGACCTCGATACGCAACATTGCATGGTTGAAATTAGGCCACAACTTTACTGGTTACAGATGTAAGGGTTTGGCATTGGGTTAACCAATATCAACCAACCCATCTGCTGGATGATTGACCAGTGTTGAGGAGGCCGTGTGACATACATCCTCCCCAGGATAGCCACCTCAAGGAGCACAGGGCCCTAACCCCTGCCTGGCCATTCAGACAGAAGCACCTCCTCCAGGATCCTTTTAACGGGATACCCTATGCCCTTGGAGGGGCAGGCAGAGGCTTACAACCTCCATGACTAAAGTTTAACCCAATGCCTTACCTGCCAAAGTTGTGACGGTTGCTATGAGGGAGGCACACAAAAAAACTCATATTGGCCAATAGGAAAAATTTTGCTAGACTGAATTCTGTTCTGGAGATGGGATAAATAACTGAGCAATTTCCGCTCCCTTTTCTGTTGGAATTCTCTGACACCCTTATTGGTGGGCAACAAAAGGGAGCAGCCTTAGAAGGGAGATATTTGGGAGGAGAGGACCTTTGTGGTGAGAGCCAGTGTGGAGCCAGTGTGGTGTAGTGGTTAAGAGCGGTAGACTCGTAATCCGGTGAACCGGGTTCGCGTCCCCGGTCCTCCACATGCAGCTGCTGGGTGACCTTGGGCTAGTCACACTTCTTTGAAGTCTCTCAGCCTCACTCACCTCACAGAGTGTTTGTTGTGGGGGAGGAAGGGAAAGGAGAATATGAGCCGCTTTGAGACTCCGGGTAGTGATAAAGCGGGATATCAAATCCAAACTCCTCCTCCTCTTCTTCTTCTTCTTCTTCTTCTTCTTCTTCTTCTTCTTCTTTGTGGGAAGGGTGGGGAAGATTGCAGAATGTCTCAATTAATACATGGTTTTCTCATAGCTTCTAGAAAGGCTACATCTCTACACCTCGGGAAATTGATAGAAGTTGCTATGGGGTTCTTTTGATTTAATCATGCACCCATGTCTTGGAGGGTGTCTAGCTACATTATACTAAATACACTTCTGGTCATAATCCTGCAAAAAGGAAACCCTTGTGGGGGAGGAAGTACAGAAAGGGGCAACCAAATTAATGAAAGGGTAGGTACGCTCCTCTATGACTAAAGTCTAGAACATCTGGGTGTGGGGGTTAGTTTATAGAAAAAATATGATTAAGGGAGAACATGGAAGGAGCCTGTACAATTATGTATGGTATCAAGAGAATGGCTGGGGGGACATTATCCTTCTCACAACACAAAATTGAAAGGTAATCAGCTATGGCATGTCCAACATGTAGATCGTGATCTACTGGTAGATCACTGGACATCTGTGGTAGATCACTGGTAGATCACTGGCTCACCCCAAAGAAGCTCAACAACTTTGCCCTGTCCTCCTAAAAAATGAGGCTTTCCTCCTCCCTAAAAAGCTCAGCAACTTTGACCTCAACCCCAAAAAATGGGCCTTCCTCCTCCCTAAAAAAAGCTTAACAACTTACCCCCAAAAAGGGGGTAGATCACTGCCAGTTTTTAACTCTGAGTAGATCGCAGTCTCTTGGGAGTTGGCCACCCCTGAGCTATACAGTTACAAATAGAATGGATAATTCTCTGCCAAAAATGTGGTGATGGGCACTAGCTAGTTTAAAGGAGGGCAGATCTATCAACAACAGCTGTTAGATATGGTCATTAAATGGTCAGGGGCAATATGCCTCTAAAAACCAGAGCCGTTGCCTTCATGTCCTGCTTGTGAACTTCCTCTGAGGCATTTGGCTGGCCACTGCTGGAATTGATGGAACAATAGCCCAATCCATCAGATCTTGCATCTAGTCTGGCTCTCGGTGTGCCACTTTTTAAAAACCCCTATCATTGTCATGGAAATCTTGGAAGCATGGCATTATTATATGCCTTGAATAAAAAATATCAGCCTAGAACAACCACAATACATGTTTGCAATGGCCTTAATTGCAACTTTTTGCAAGTGACAATCAGGCATCTCATTCAGACATCGCTTGCTGGCATTGAAGTCAACATAGCTTCACAGAGCGGGAAATAACCATCCCATTAACCATTCACAACCTCACTTAGGATTTCAAGCTGTTGCCTTCCCTATTAGAAACGAGATAATTTTCAAGTCTGCAGTTAAGAAGGAATTTTGATTTCCAGGCAAAGGACATACCCATTATCCCAGCCTTATGTAGCTTTCAGGTCCATTAGGCAGAGCTTGATTATTCCCATAACAAAAGAAAAAAGAAAAAATATATATGAAGATTTATTACTTTTTTGGGGGGGGAAATAATTGAAGAGAAAGAGTATAAGCTAAGAACATAGAGCCTCCAACCCACTGAAAAGGATATGGTTTTAGAAACCATTGGGACAAGAGAAAGAAGGATGGTGTGATGGCCTGGGATTCAGACTCAGATGCTGAACCTGAGGGATCCCAGCCTGCACAGGATTCCCCGCCTCCAGAACCAGCAGAGCCGGGGCTAGGGCCTGAGTCTGAAGGGGCCTCACCTGTGCTGGATCCTCAGGTGCAGGCATCGGCTGAGTCTGCTCTGGCTCCTGATGGGATGGAGGACCCATTGCCTGCAGGTGCTCCACTCCCAGCCCCGTCAGGGGAAGCTGAGGTTGCCTCTGGGTCCGGTAACCCTCCAGCCTCTCCTGAGCTGCAGAGGCTCAGGGCAGAGAGGCGAAGGGAACTGAGTTCCCGCAGGAGGAGTGCTCGCCTCCAAGCCAGGAGAGGCGAGTCTCCAGAGGATCGGGGCCACCCTATGCCTCGGGGCAGATAAAAGCCGGCCAGCCCCAGCCCCAAGTTGCGGGAGCAACATTGTTGGTTACCAGTTCCTGCTTGAAACCTGTCCTGCTTTCCTGCCTGAGCTCCTGACCCACCCTGGTTCCCTGCTTACCTACCTGTTCCTGACTTTGCCTGACTCCCTGCCCTGCACCCAGCTTCAGTGACCACGGACTGCCTTTACGTTGCACCTCTGACCACGGACCAGACTTAGACCTCGCCTTTCGGGTAACCCACGGGACCAGCACAGATGGGCTTGCAATAGCTTTCAGAAATGGCTCCTTTGGGAGCTATACAGGTACATACAGAGGAGCACCCAAAGCTGCTTTATGCTGAGTCCTGGCCACAGGAACATCTGGCTTGGTATTGTCTCTCTAGGATGGGTCTTCAGGAAGGAGCCATTTCCAGCCCAACTCAGTGATGCCAGGTTTTGAATTGGCAGTCTTTTGCATGCCTACCGCTAAGCTGCAGCTCTTCCCCAAACAAAATACTTCACTTATTCAAGCATAAAAGGTAAAGGGACCCCTGACCGTTGGGTCCAGTCGCGGACGACTCTGGGGTTGCGGTGCTCATCTCGCTTTACTGGCCGAGGGAGCTGGCGTACAGCTTCCAGGTCATGTGGCCAGCATGACTAAGCCGCGCATGGAAACGCCGTTTACCTTCCCGCCGGAGTGGTACCTATTTATCTACTGCACTTTGACGTGCTTTCGAACTGCTAGGTTGGCAGGAGCAGGGACCGAGCAACGGGAGCTCACCCCGTAGCGCGGATTCAAACCACCGACCCTTCTGATCGGCAAGCCCTAGGCTCTGTGGTTTAACCCACATGAAATCCATCTAATCCAGAATTTAGCTTCTCCTAGTGGAAAGCAGTCCTTCCAGTGCTCACTGGAAGGACAGATCCTGAAGCTGAGGCTCCAATACTTTGGCCACCTCATGAGGAGAAGACTCCCTGGAAAAGACCCTGATGTTGGAAAAGATTGAGGGCACAAGGAGAAGGGGACAACAGAGGACAAGATGGTTGGACAGTGTTCTCGAAGCTACCAACATGAATCTGACCAAACTGCGGGAGGCAGTGGAAGACAGGAGTGCCTGGCGTGCTCTGGTCCAGGGGGTCACGAAGAGTCGGATATGACTAAACGACTAAACAACAACAAGTGGAAAGCAAGGTAGATCTAGCAAACTAATAATAATAATAATAATAATAATAATAATAATAATAATAATTTAATTATACCCCGCCAATCTGGCTGGGTTTCCCCAGCCACTCTGGGCAGCTTCCAACAAAAGATTAAAATACATTAAAACATCAGTCATTAAAAACTTCCCTAAACAGGGCTGCCTTCAGGTGTCTTCTAAACGTCAGATAGTTGTTTATTTCTTTGACATCTGATGAGAGGGCGTTCCACAGGACAGGCGCCACTCCTCTGAAAGCCCTCCTCTGCCTGGTTCCCTGGAACTTTGCTTCTTGCAGTGAGAGAACTGCCAGAAGGCCCTCGGAGCTGGACCTCAGTGTCCGGGCTGAACGGTGGGGGTGGAGACGCTCCTCATAAGGAGGGTATGGTCATGATAGCTATCCTCTGTCCCCACAGCATCTGGTTATCAGAGGAATACTGTGGCCGTAGAAGTTTAGCTTATTGAACATAACTAATAGCTGTCAATAACTTCCTATTGTCCGTGAACATCTCAAATGTACCTACTAAACTTCCATGCTCATAGTTACAGGTTGGTAGCTGTGTTGGTCTGCCGTGGTCGAAACAAAATAAAAAAAATTCCTTCCAGTAGCAACTTAGAGCATAGCTGTCAACCCTCCCTTTTTTTTGCGGGAAACTCCCTTATTCCAATGCAGTTTCCCGCTGCTATCCCGGATTGTTGATATCCCTTAAATTTCCCGGATTTCAAAGGAAGCAGCTCCTCTCCCTCCCTGCTGGCCAGGGAGGCTCCTCAGCTGCGTTGCTCGGCTGCCAATAAGGAGTCTGAGACCGACGCGGGGAGGAGCTTGCATGCCTTGTGCAGCCAGACCCTCATGCCCAACCAGACAGCCAGACAGCCTGCCTGCCGTCTACGCACTCGCTCTTTTGCTCACCCGTTCGCACGCAGCCTCTGGAGCGCAGGGTGGCAAGGCTACTTGGTGCCATTGCACCGCCCTGGCGGCATCCCTTATTTTCAAATCTGAAAGTTTGAAAAAATCCCTTATTTTCAAATCCGAAAGTTGACAGCTATGCCTTAGAGACCAACTAAGTTTGTTCTTGGTATGAGCTTTCGTGTGCATGCACACTTCTTCATGGTATCTGAAGAAGTGTGCATGCACACGAAAGCTCATACCAAGAACAAACTTAGTTGGTCTCTAAGGTGCTACTGGAAGGAATTTTTTTTTATTTTGTTCTATGCTCATATTCTGCTTAAATTTTTAAAAGCATAATTCATCAGCGGGCATAAATGCATTCAGGCTTTGAGTTTCCCTCAGTGACTCCTGAGGCAAAACAGAAAAGGTAGCTTCTTGTCTGCCATGTATACAACAGGAATTGACCTAACAGGAAATCACCTTATCATGCCTCCTTTTCTGTGGGGTCATCATCCAGAGAACCCTAAATATCACTCACTTGGCTTTTCAGACAATTTTTTTGTAAGAAAAACAAATAAATACCTCAGATAGAGAAAGGATAGCCTTTGTTTTCATTGAAAGCACAACACTGCATAATTGCCAGTGATAAAGAACTTAATCTGTGAAAAAGTACATCACCTTGAAATTTAATAATATCCTGGTGAGGATTATTACAGTCTGTTGAGGATGAGGTCATTGCCTGTTCCCGTAAGCTATATGTTCATAATTGTAAATAAATAGATTACAAAGAGATCATAAATCTCCATTACTCTTCCATCACAAAGAAATAGACCCTGTAAAATGTTGCCCTCTGAGATTTTATAATTTTTGGATAAGTGCAGAATAGCAAACATACAACTGTTAAAGGCTTAAGGAGAGAAAAGGTATTGATGTTTGGTGTCAAAGCTCTCAACTGTCTATTTTTCTTTGATTGCCCTGATTTAATCATGTTGGGTGTGTTTTCTTTCCATTGCAAAACATGCTTTCGTCAAAGCAACACATTTTGAAGTGGTTCCTTGACTTTTGGTTTCGCTTTGTTTCTGCTTTCATTGTGGAAAGGAGCATTATTATGCAATCTCGGAACATCCCTCAACATTACATTCATTACCTCCTTGAATCAAAACCGGTTTTGGTGCAATATTATACAGAAGATGATCAAATAATAGCACAATGGCAAATCTGAAATGAAACAGAACTTGTTTACATATTCCTTCACTGGCTTCAGGCCCAATGTGGCAAGCAGGCAACATTACATCATTATATAATTTCAAAACTCAGTAACAGCATGGCTGGCTGGTCTTGATACCTGACTAAGGCCTTCAACACTGTAAATCGCACTGCCCTATGGACTGCCCTTCTGAAAATTGGCTGCCCAGATAAATCTGTGGACATCATTCAGCTCCTCCATGATAATATGATGGCAACAATCATGGATAACAATGGCTCTCAAAGTGAACCATTCACAGCGGGATCAGGCGTTAAACAGGGGTGTGTTATCTCCCCGACTCTATTTATTACCTTCATTTTCATGATCCTATGAACATTGTTGAAGGGAAACTCCCCACCAGGGTAGAAATCATATATTGAACAGATGGAAAGCTCTTTAATTTGAGTAGGCTGAAAGCAAAGAGTAAGGTTACCATAACTTCTGTCATAGAGCTTCAGTATGCTGATGACAACATAGTGTGCACGCACTTAAGAGTATGACCTCCAAACAATCCTAAAATATCTTCACAGAAGCTTACGGAAAGCTTAGCCTATCGCTCAATATCCCAAAAAAAAAAACAAAGTGCTGCACCAACAAACACAAAAAACCCTCTGCAGTGCCACAAATCCAACTTAATGGTGTAACGTTGGAAAATGTTGACCACTTTTTCTACCTGGGCAGTTTTCCTACAAGGGCCAACATCGATGCCAAAATCCAGCATCGCCTGAGCTCTGCGAGCACAGCTTTCTCCCGATTGAAGTGTTTGAGGACCGGGACATTCACAGGGAAACCAAAATGCTTGTTTACAAAGCCATTCTGCTACCAACTTCACTGTACACTTGTGAAACATGAACCACTTATAAATGCCATCTCCAACTCCTTGAAAGATTCCATCAACGGTGTCTCCGAAAAATTGTACACATCACTTGGGAAGACAGGCGAAATAATGTCAGTGTACTGAAGAAGCAGGGGATGTGGGTGGCGCTGTGGTCTAAACCACTGAGCCTAGGGCTCACTGATCAGAAGGTCAGCGGTTCGAATCCCCACGACGGGGTGAGCTCCCGTTGCTTGGTCCCTGCTCCTGCCAACCTAGCAGTTCAAAAGCACGTCAAAGTGCAAGTAGATAAATAGGAACCGCTCCAGCGGGAAGGTAAACGGCATTTCCGTGTGCTGCTCTGGTTCGCCAGAAGTGGCTTTGTCATGCTGGCCACATGACCCGGAAGCTGTACACCGGCTCCCTCGGCCAATAAAACGAGATGAGCGCCGCAACCCCAGAGTCGGTCACGACTGGACCTAATGGTCAGGGGCCCCTTTACCTTTACCTTTACAATGTGGCACTAGATGGTGATGGTGAGCCTTGTGGAAAATTCAATGTATTTTTTTTTTTAAATCCTTTAAAAAGCATTTTCAAAGCAGTTTTATACAGTATGTGTGTAGATTCCACCTTTTGTGACGTCTGTGCTCTCCATGGTCCTGAAAGAATGAAGCTGAAATCAAATAATGAATGTGGTGTTTGAAAGGTATCAAGAAGAAATTTCTATTAAGTATGAAGGCTGAAACAGAGCAGGAATGTTACTATCGTGAACTTTTGATTTGAATGTCCTGATTTACTTGACTTAATAAGGATTTTACAGATGGCTGATATAGAGACCTGCCCAGGCACAACTGTAGAATTCTAGCAAATGGGAAAGGGAAATGTGGTGATAACACAGAGAAGGTCAAGAATTATGCAAGTCTGTTGCCTTTTTTAAAGTCCTCATGAAAATCCAGCAGCATTTTACTGTGCACGTCTCCAAATATGCATTTTATGCAATTTTCCCTAATATATGTTGTTGTTTAGTTGCTTAGTCGTGTCCGACTCTTCGTGACCCCATGGACCAGAGCACGTCAGGCACTCCTGTCTTCCACTGCCTCCTGCAGTTTGGTCAGACTCATGTTGGTAGCTTTGAGAACACTCGTCCAACCATCTCGTCCTCTGTCGTCCCCTTCTCCTTGTGCCCTCCATCTTTCCCAACATCAGGGTCTTTTCCAGGGAGTCTTCTCTTCTCATGAGGTGGCCAAAGTATTGAAGCCTCAGCTTCAGGGTCTGTCCTTCCAGTGAGCACTCAGGGCTGATTTTCTTCAGAATGGATAGGTTTGATCTTCTTGCAGTCCATGGGACTCTCAAGAGTCTCCTCCAGCACCATAATTCAAAAGCATCAATTCTTCGGCGATCAACCTTCTTTATGGTCCAGCTCTCACTTCCATACATCACTACTGGGAAAACCATAGCTTTAACTATACGGACCTTTGTCGGCAAGGTGATGTCTCTGCTTTTTAGGATGCTGTCTAGGTTTGTCATTGCTTTTCTCCCAAGAAGCAGGCATCTTTTAATTTCATGACTGCTGTCACCATCTGCAGTGATCATGGAACCCTAATATATACATTTCTGCAAACAATTTTCCCCAACATATTGCATTTTAATGTTATGTTCAGTATAAGAATTTATACTTATATGCATTTTTTAACACTTTGGTTGGAAAACTGCACCACAACATTTGAAGAAGTATGAATTTCAAAGAAAAGCTTCAACTCTGACAAATATGAAAGATCAGAAAAGAGAAAGGCTTCTTTGTGCTAATGAGGAAATGAGAGTTTGTTCGTCTCAAATTAGACCTAATTGATATGAGATTACCCAGCAGAAGCAGGCTCACACCTCTCATTGAGTTCGTATACATACATACAGTATGTAGGAGAATCATTTATCATTATATTTTGAGAATGATTTCTGTTCTTATGTAGCTGCATTGTTTTATATCTTCTGGGTGTCCCATAATCATATTGTAAAGTAATTGTGTTCTATGTTATAATAAATCAAGCACTGCTAGGAGTTGTTTCTTTTTGTTTGCCAATGTTTTTCTTATCAATAAAAAATTCAGTGTGGCACAATTATTATTTTTTATTCTGAAAGTGTGGCCCAGAGAAAAAGGTTTGAGAACCACTGGTGTAAACATAAAGTACAAAAATGAAAGCAGGGTTGCATGGTGTTATACCACAACTAATTTACGTTGGGGGGGACAGGACTGGGTATGCTGGGAACAAGGACAATGGAATGGGTGGAGTTAAAATGCGGATGTAGGAAACATGGCAGCTGATAAAGCTGGGTGATCTGTAGATGCTCTGGTACACATCCACTTCAAATCCACTTCAGTGACATGTTGCTGTTTACTTGCATAGAAAGACGGATCAGGACATCTGATTTCCACAACAAAGGGTGCACAGAACTCTCTTCTGGCCTGCAAATTATCTTCCTACAGCCTCTCCTTAACCATCTTTTCTACTCAATGGAGCTCCAAAATCAAAACGCTGCTCAGTTGCAAGAAACAGTCTTTGCAGTAGCTTCGTAACAATAAGATCGTGTGAGCTTCCATAGCCCCTCGTCGACGTGTTTTACAAGCTATGGAGCTTGTTTTCGAACTTGAGTTTAGGTTTTTAACCTTTTGGATGAAGCAAAATTAGAATTCCTAGTTTAGATAATTACCACTTACTGTTTGGGAGTGTTCTTCTTTTCTGAAGTTTCTTTAATCCTCCCCCTAGATTTAATAGCAAACAAGTTAATATAAAGTCATTAACTTTTTTCCTTCTGAGGAAACTGATAGATCATAACAGTGAAACGAGAATCTTAGCCGGCAACTCGTCAAGGTTATTTGTTAGTTTATCTTGAGTTATTTTTGTTATTTGGAGTTATTTGGAAGGTTTTCTTGAGTTATTAATGTTCATCTCGTTTCAGGGATCTTTCATGGTGTAGACTTCCTTTGTTGTAATTCAGTTATTCCCGTGATTGTCTTTTTTGCCCAGTTGCAAGAAAAGCCTGTGGAGAGATGGGCTGCAGGGAGGTTTGCTGTGGAAAAGTGGTAAGATTCAGCACTCCTCTCCCTTTTTGCGGTTAAAACCAGAAACATACATGCGCACGCACACACACATGCACTCTCTTTATATGTTATTGGGGCAGTTGTGTGTTTTAAATGCATGGAAATAGCATAATCATATCCAGTTTCGCCCTTGATTATATCAGGGCCTGTGCCCCTTTAAAATTCTTTAAAATAGAGTGTCTAATTCAGTCCTCTTGAAAAAAAATATTATAATTGATTGGGAGTGTAGAGGTGAACCTTTCAGTCCTCCTTGGTTCTGGCATATTCTTTCAATCAAAGCAGAGTCTGACACTTCACACAAATGCCCTTCATGATATGTGATATTACCTTGCTTTGAACTGGGGAAAAAATTCTTTTCCTCAAGGAGAGAGCAAAGTATCTGTTTCATGTGGTGAGCAGGTCACTCAATCCTATTAATCTGTTATATATGTAGATCTGGCTATAACAAAGAGGTATTTAACCGTCTTTTGAGGCTCAGCACACTTAAGTGATGTGCAAAGCGAGATGTGTTCCTAGCGTAAATCAATACCTTTCCGTCCAAGTCATCAGTGTAGCTGTCCTGATATTTGCTAACAGAGGATGTCACCAGTTTCAGAATACATAACCTAAGAGTTAAATCGATTTCTATCTGTATTATGTTACTCCAATATTTGTAAAGCCTCCTTGCCTTTTAAAGCTGACCATGAATAATTAGTCTCGCTGACAGCACAGTATTTAACATCACAGACCCTTCATCATGAATATTTATCATCTAAGTCTATCTGCTCCCACTCCTCCTTCTGCAGAATAAAACCCATTGTGTGATACCGCTCTATAGCAAAGAGCAGCAAGCAGGGGAAAGGGCTGGCCGTTGTGCATACAGAGAGCCGACAAGATTTTCAGGTTAATGAAGAGGCTTTTTTTGCTTCAGGGGGAGGCAAATGAGATACATCAGTCAAGAACATGTTCACAAACCTCCCCTTGAAGAAGTGAATTCGTGCGCCAACACGAGTTTGCATTTGCCCTCCATCTCCCAATAAAGACCACACTGTATTTCACCATGGCAAGCAAATGCAAGACTTAAGAGGGGAAATCACTTTGCTGGGTCACATTAATGAATAGATGGCATCTGGGTTGTTGTTCCTTTCGCTTTTTATCCGCAGGCAATGCAAAGTTTTCCCCTGGAGTTATTGGGTGATTTATAAAAGCAGACTTCTCTGGATCACGCCTGGCTCGAAATGCAGTTTAAGTGGCTTCTCAAGAAAACCAGAAGAAAGGAGAGAGGGGATATCAGGTCAAGGCTGGTTTCAAAACTCTTGTGCAGTAAGGAATTGCCAGGGAAACTTCCTTTGCCTGTTCAAGCCCTTGTTTTCAAGTCATGCATCACACAGAAAGGTTTGCGCGTCGAGGTCCCCAAACCACCCCTCAAAAAACTCACACCTCAGACAGTAATTTAGGTTTTGGGTTTTGGCATAATTTTGGCCACAACTTTATTGAAATACATGATATGTGAGTGGTTGCATAGGCATTGGTTTAGACTATCTGTCCAACTGGGGACAGAACTGATGACCGTCAGTAAAGGGAAAACACTTAGGGGAGAGAAAAAGGAGGTCGGGGGTCAGACCCAACATCTCTCCCCAAATGCTCCCAGGGGCTCTTGCGTGGATATGGGGAAGGTAAACGGCGTTTCCGTGCGCTGCTCTGGTTCGCCAGAAGCGGCTTAGTCATGCTGGCCACATGACCTGGAAGCTGTATGCCGGCTCCCTAGGCCAGTAAAGCGAGATGAGCGCCGCAACCCCAGAGTCAGTCACAACTGGACCTAATGGTCAGGGGTCCCTTTACCTTTACCGTACACAGATCAGAGGCAACCCTGCTTTGTTTCTGAGTTCCGATGAAATCACACCTTCCATCTAGCATAGCCTTGACATTAACAGAAAGCTTAGTTTTACTCTCATTCGATGTTCAAAACGTGTAAGCTGTAGGTGCGATTGTTAGTAAGGTCAATAAAATGTGTTATTTTATCTGCAAATTGATGGTGGGGAATGGAATCCTGTAATGAAAATGAGTGCAATTCATGCAGGAGTTTGATATTAGAAAAATGTCTGAGTGGGGTCTGTAACAAAATTTGACATAGGTGCTCTTAGGGTTTCTGCCAGACAACCATGCCCTCCTACAGAAAACTTTAAGCAGGAAGAAGCTCAAGTTAAAGCATTTCACCCTCACTCCAAACTTATATTCTCCTACAACTGACGCTCAACATTCAAATGCTACTGTGAATAGACTCTTCTCATTGTGCTGTACTGGGGTATGGTTGTGGTTGTTTTGCCCTCAAAGTTCCCCTCACCCCACCCTGCAAGATTCTTCAGCACTGTTGCAAACCTCAGGGTTTCCTCCATGCATGCTGTTATGCATTCAGTGGCCTGTGTTTGCCTGAGCTCCTGTGTTCTGATTCGATACATGATGTCCAATCACAGAACATTTCAGGATTTGGGCCTCTGCCATTGGCCCTTGAACTCTGAGTCGTGATTCGCAGCTTGGAAGTTTAGACAGCCAATCAAGTTGGGAGTGGGAGTGGCCCAGACTTTCAGAAATGTATATAAGCAGTTGCTTTGCCCCTGTTACCCAGTTATGTAGTTCAATAAAGGTTCTTGCTGTTATCACTGTGTCTTGCCTTGTGGGAACCCACCTACACTTCACATGCTGAGTTTGGGCACCAATCGTCTTGGCACTCACCACTTGAGTTTGCTATTACAGGGAATGACATTTGAAGAAAAGGTGTCATGCAGAACAGTGGGTGCTTGAAGGGCAACCTGCCACTATCAATCTCTCCAGATGCATTTGGGTTTTTTTTTAGAGATGGCCAACATCCAAGAGGACATCTGTAATGCAATCATCAATGTCCCCTGCACTGCTGGAAAGAGAAACAGAATAACAAACTCTCTTCCAATAAGCCATTTGTCGCATGGGGCTAATGGCCAATTAAAGTCAAAGGCCATATTCTTATCATTTTGTTTTATAATACATGGGGCTGTGCACCTGCTCACTCTGCTTCCCAACCCACCTGCCATTCCCCCCATAACAACCTCCTAAAGCATTCCTCTCCCACCCCATGCAACTACTAAGCTAGTTCTTCACCTTTCTGATGCATAACATGAAGTTAGGAAGCATATCATTTAAGGAATTTTGTAGGTAGAGGATACGCTTGGAAACATCAACCAATTTTATAGACGGGGGAAACTGAAGTTGAAGGTGCTAAGTTGGCTCACTGATTGTCCTCCTGGGGAGAAACATTCAAATTAATGCAGAGCACATCAAGAAAGGGAGCCAACTTAGCTCAGAACTGCAAGTAAAATCGCATTATGCATTTTGTAGTGAAGACCATAATGAAATACAGTCCTTTGCCAGTTCATCTTCTTCCTCCACCACAAGTCTTAGGGCACTATCGCCACCCGTTTGCATCTGGAAGAAATGATCATTAGACTATCAGGCTTCCTCAGCTGGACTGGGACCAGTGCTTGCTATCATGCCCATAGCTGTGGGCAGGGGCGTAGGAAGTGGGGGGCGGGGGGGGCGGTCCACCCCAGGTTCCATCATGGAGCAGGGTGACAAATTATCAAGGAACAATTACTGCCCTACTAGGGCGGTTCATAAAAAACGTGTGTTTTTTTCTTTTAAAAAAAATGCCTGCTCCAAAGGTCTTATCTTACTACACTAGGGATTATATAGCTATATATGAAATTTCATACATATCAGTTAATATCTTGACCCTCCTCCACGAAAATAGCTGTTTACTTGGCCGTTTTCCTACGTTGTGAAGGCTGAAATTTCAATTCAGTGGAGCACTTACTGTTCCCAACCCTAACCCTGCGGAAAGCCATCTAATTAGACTTTAATTTGATTTTGACATGTTTTTATAAGGTAATTTAATTATTGTTTGATTTTATACCAATGTTATGTATCTGATGATAGCCATTCTGAGCGTGACTTTGGCCAGGGAGGGCAGGATATAAATAAAAGATTATTATTATTATTATTATTACTTATTATTATTCCTTTGTAAGAAAATATGAAATAACGTAAAACCATTTTTGCAGGCAAAAATTAAAATAAAAAAATAATCAATGTGTGGGGGGGTGACAAGAAGCTTTCCGCACCGGGTACCACCTGACCTTCCTACGCCTCTGGCTGGGGGGGAGGCTGGGGCCTGCACAGCCACCATTTTCAATTGCAGTTGGGTTGGGTTGGGTTAGTGCCATGAACACAACTTTTCAGCCTGCCCACCCCATCTCCATGCTCAGTATTTATGTATGCACGAAAGTCCAAAAGCAATACATTAAAAAAAAAAGTCAGCAGGCAGACCAGCTAAACCAGTTTTTCCATCTCCAATCCAGGAGTCAGATGTACCCAAACAACCCAGCAGAGTGGAGGTTTCCCCCCCAGTTAGCACATGATAAAGAGTCTAAAAGGCAAATCCTGCAAAAGAGGCTGAAGGAAGTGTGTCTGCGATTAGCTTAGATAAGAGAAGATAAGAGAAGCAGGTGGGAGGATACTGACAGATAGCTGAAGGACAAGGAGCATTTGTTCACTCATTCGGCTCCAAGACCTTGCTCCTGTGCAATAATGGCAGTCTACAGAGAGCAGGAACAGCTCTCCTTTGTGCTCAGACAAGCAAAGAAGACTGATTTGAAAATTTTGGCAAAGGCCAGGGAATATCACCAGACCTGCTATCCCTGACGGATCTCGCTGTCGTTCCCTCATTCCAGCCTGACATCCCAAGGCATACATTCAAGATACCCTGTTTCCCCTATTTTAAGACGTAGTCATAAAATAAGCCATAGCAGGATTTCTGCGCATTTGCGAAATATAAGCCGTACCCCGAAAATAAGCCATAGTGATAGGTGCAGTTCTGGAGGGCGCCAAGGAAAAGGCGGGGCTGGGCATCCAGTCCCGCCACCAAAACCAGTCAGCCCCAGAAGCAGCGCTCAGGAACTCTGCAGAGCAGGGCGCACAGGAAGGGGCAGCGGGCACGACAAAGGCACTCCGAAGGTCTCTTTGCCCGCGCTTGCCCAACTCCGCTCGGTGCAGAGGGAAGGCGGCACGGGCTTCCCCTGCTTGCCGCCACGACAAAATCCCCCGAGCTGCCCCTCGCATCACCCAAGAGGCCCCTTGGAAAACAAGGCTTCTGTGGAGTTTCGAGGAGGGAAGGCGGAGGAGGAGCAGGAGAGAGCGCCCAGCGAAAGCGGGTCTCTCTGGTGCCCGTTTGCTCAAAGCTCAGCTTGGATTCTCCCCCCGCTGCCAGCAAACAAACGAAGAGCTCCGCGCCCGTCCCGTCCTTCGCAGCCCCAGAACTCAAGCGTGGCCTTGCCAAGGCGTGCTTACTTATTAAAAATAAGACATCCCCTCAAAATAAGCCATAGTGCGTTTTCTTGAGGGGGGGAAAATATAAGACGGTGTCTTAAAATAGGGGAAACATGGTATGTTGTGGAGTCCTGGGAACAGGGTGGGAAGAAGAGACTATGAGGAAATAAATTTAGACTGAACAAAATAGACCTTCCAGAAATGGGAGAAGGAATCCATTTCCATTCTCACCCATGTTCGTTGTCACATGCAGAGCTTTTCTGTTCTGCTGCAGCTCAGCTTCAGACAAAAACTACATTATTCAGCTCGCTGTCTGCTGTGGTGGAATTTTACTATCATTACAACATTCCACACCATTCGTTTCAATTTCAAAGGAAACACAATGCAAATGGGGCGAGGGAGTTATCAGTTATGCGTAGCTTGTGGACGGAAAACAACAACAGCAATTGCCAATTATATTTGGTAGATTGATTCCCATTCCAAATATGGGGCAAATAAGCAGACATCAGCAGTTTCTGCTCCTGCTTCTGTTTCATGTGAATTCTTTGTTAGCATATGACTCCAAAGAGACGGTGCTGGATTTCTATTATTTTCAAAGGTCCCAAGGTATGGTGGGAAGGTATATTAGGCCACCGTCTTGCTGAAGCTAAGCAGGCCCGGATCTTGTCAATGCCTGGATAGTGCATAGCTGTCAACCCTCCCATTTTTTGCAGGAAACTCCCTTATTCCAATGCCGTTTCCTGCTGCTATCCCGGATTTCAGAGGAAGCAGCTCCTCTCGTCCCTGCTGGCCAGGGAGGCTCCTCAGCTGCATTGCTCGGCTGCCAATAAGGAGTCTGAGACCAACTGGGGGCGGAGCTTGCATGCCTTGTGCAGCCAGACCCTCACGCCCAACCAGACAGACAGCCTGCCTGCCGTCTACGCGCTCGCTCTTTCGCTCACCCGTTCGCGCGCAGCCTCTGGAGCGCAGGGTGGCGAGGCTACTTGGTGCCATTGCACCACCCTCGCGGCATCCCTTATTTTCAAATCCAAAAGTTGACAGCTATGTTTAGGTATCAGCATGGGCTGAAGAAGAAGAGAAGAGTTTGGATTTGATATCCCGCTTTATCACTACCCGAAGGAGTCTCAAAGCGGCTCACATTCTCCTTTCGCTTCCTCCCCCACAACAAACACTCTGTGAGGTGAGTGGGGCTGAGAGACTTCAAAGAAGTGTGACTAGCCCAAGGTCACCCAGCAGCTGCATGTGGAGGAGCGGAGACGCGAATCCGGTTCACCAGATTATGAGTCTACCACTCTTAACCACTACACCACACTGGCTCTCAAATGGGGAAATGTATGCATCTCACAACACAGAACCCATAGAGAGACATCCTCTTCCCGCCATGGGTTTCGTGAAAGAGACAAACCATCCTGCGCACAGGCTCACGTGACATGCATTTTGTCAATATTAGAACAACAAATTGTGTGCCGGGGCTCCCTTCTGGCATTATTTTACAAAGATGCAGTGCGGTTGAACAGATTTTAATCAGAGAACGGAAGGTGGGTTTGCAATACGACCGATATCTTTTAATGATTCTGGTCGTGACAGCTGGCATTTCGCTGTCAAGGTTATGAGAGTTTTCCCATTTATCTTATGATTGGCTTCCTGTGGCATTTCATCAGCCTCCTCAGTTTGTTATGACTCACAAAAATCTACCAAGTAAATCCAAACAGTAATTTAAAGCGTTGAAGTTTATTATGGATTGACATAGAAAACCATTTATTACACCAAGAAGCATGAAAGCAAGCAGGTGAGGGTGCGTAAGATTTCTCAAATAACCAAAATAAGTTTCCCTTCACATTTCATCATGGAGAAAATCATTTATTTATTTTTTCAAAAAAAAACGCAATAAGGAATAGCCTGCAGAGCAATTTTCACACCTTGAATGTTTGACTACAATCAGAGAGCCAGTGTGGTGTAGTGGTTAAGAGCGGTGGACTCGTAATCTGGGGAACCGGATTCGCGTCCCCACTCCTCCACATGCAGCTGCTGGGTGACCTTGGGCTAGTCACACTTCTCTGAAGTCTCTCAGCCCCACTCACCTCACAGGGTGTTTGTTGTCGGGGAGGAAGGGAAAGGAGAATGTGAGCCGCTTTAAGACTCCTTCGGGTAGTGATAAAGCGGGATATCAAATCCAAACTCTTCTTCTTCTTTGATATAATCCTAATTCCCTCTAACAGATGGCTGAGTGCCTACCATTTGGAAGCAGAGTCACCATTGCCATCTGTCAACACTTCAAACAGACAACCATCCTCTGTAAAGTAGGACCTGCAGCTCCCCCAGCTGAAAGTGATAATGGAGCCATCCCTCCTCAAAAAAGCACCCGTAGAATAAAAACAATAAAAACATTTTCCTTGTATATACTTCTATTAAAAAGGTAAAGGTACCCCTGACTGTTAGGTCCAGTTGCGGACGACTCTGGGGTTGCGGCACTCATCTCGCTCTATAGGCCGAGGGAGCCGGCGTTTGTCCGCAGACAGTTTTTCTGGGTCATGTGGCCAGCATGACTAAGCCGCTTCTGGCAAAACCAGAGCAGCGCATGGAAACGCCGTTTACCTTCCCGCTGCAGTGGTACCTATTTATCTACTTGCACTTTGGCATGCTTTTGAACTGCTAGGTTGGCAGGAGCAGGGACCGAGCAACGGGAGCTCACCCCGTCGCGGGGATTCGAACCGCCGACCTTCTGATTGGCAAGCCCTAGGCTCTGTGGTTTAACCCACAACGCCACCCACGTCCCTTTTATAAGGATTTTATTATACTTTTATTAGGACCAACCCAACTATTACAAATAGTACATTTTGTAGGGCGGGGTATAAATAATAAATTGTTGTTATTATTAAATTATTATTTCGCTCAGGTTGTGGTTTCGGTTAAACAAAAATAAGAAAAGAGGACTTGGCTGCTGCAGCAGCAGCTTGGGACATGGCAGGAGAGCCCAGTGCAGTCCGTAGTATAATTGGAACAGTATGGAAGAATGCAATTTTGTAATTAAAACAGAATGTTTTCTGTTATGATTCATGAGACTATATGAATGGGATGTGATTGTGGGGGGTGTGGAGGAAGGGGTTGTGTTGCAAGTCTGCCCTAGTTTTCCAAAAGTGGTGCTTAAACACTGACAGCAGGTGAGGTAAGATACTCAAGAGCAGGCACAGGCAAGCTCGGCCCTCCAAATGTTTTGAGACTACAATTCCCATCATCCCTGACCACTGGTCCTGTTAGCTAGGGATGATGGGAGTTGTAGTCCCAAAACATCTGGAGGGCCGAGTTTGCCTGCGCCTGCTCAAGAGTAACGGACCTCATTGTTCGGAGACAAAACTTCCAGGTTAAAACTGAACACCAAATATAGGAACTCCTGCCTTTGCTGCTACCTTTTAATGGAGGAGAGGGAGAGAGGGAGACAGAGAGAGGGAGACTGTTGCCCAGTCACAGCTAGGCTCAAAGGATGGTAAGTCCATATCAAGCCTCAAAAAGGCATTCTCAACATTACACTTCCATTACACCTCTTCCTATAGAAACATTGTGGAGTCCAATATAGGTAAAGGTAAAGGGACCCCTGACCATTAGGTCCAGTCGTGTCCGACTCTGGGGTTGCGGCACTCATCTTGCATTATTGGCAGAGGGAGCCGGCGTACAGCTTCCAGGTCATGTGGCCAGCATGTCAAAGCCACTTCTGGAGAACCAGAGCAGTGCACGGAAACGCCGTTTACCTTCCCGCTGCAGCGGTACCTATTTATCTACTTGCACTTTGACGTGCTTTTGAACTGCTAGGTGGGCAGGAGCAGGGACCGAGCAACGGGAGCTCACCCCATCACAGGGATTCGAACCGCCGACCTTCTGATCAGCAAGCCCTAGAGTAACGTCCAATATACTGAAATGTTATTTTCTGCTGAATCAATCTCAATTTCAAGTGCATAATTCTTTTGTAATTAGTTAAATTACGGCATTGTGATTATGTTATTCCACACCTTTCATCTCAGTGTGAAATAAATGCCATGCAAATGGAGGAGACATCACCGGTTGCGTATCGTTCGTGGGCCAAAAGCAGACACAGTAGCAGACACCAATCATATTTGCTGGGTTGATTTCTGGACATGGAACAAATAAGCAAGCACAGGCGGTTCTACTCCTGTTTCTGTCAGAATTTTCTGGCATCCCCGTTTCAATCACGTGGCCTTCCTGTTACCTATTGGTGGGGAAAACATTAATAACTCTCTGCAGCCCCAGTTATTCAGGAGGCATGGGTGGAGGAAAACAGTGATGGGATAGTCATCACACCAAGACAAAAACTGGATAGCCCAGATGAGAAAGAATGCACTTGCACCAGGCCACTAACTATAATAATAATAATAATAATAATAATAATAATAATAATAATAATTTATTATTTGTACCCCGCCCATCTGGCTGAGTTTCCCCAGCCACTCTGGGCAGCTCCCAATCGAGTGTTAAAAACAATACAGCATTAAGAAGATTCCACCTAAACATTAGAAAGAACTTCCTGACAGTAAGAGCTGTTCGACAGTGGAATTTGCTGCCAAGGAGTGTGGTGGAGTCTCCTTCTTTGGAGGTCTTTAAGCAGAGGCTTGACAGCCACCTGTCAGGAATGCTTTGGTGGTGTTTCCTGCTTGGCAGGGGGTTGGACTGGATGGCCCTTGTGGTCTCTTCCAACTCTATGATTCTATGATTCTAAGAATAGAAATTTATTGCGGCTATAAGCCCATATAAATATATCAACATAAGCGTAAACATACATAAAACAAACCATATGATACAGCATTAAATACCGTATTAAAAACCTCCCTAAACAGGGCTGCCTTCAGATGTCTTTTAAAAATAGGATAGCTGCTTATTTCCTTGACCTCTGCTGGAAGGGCGTTCCACAGGGTGAGTGCCACTACCGAGAAGGCCCTCTGTCTGGTTCCCTGTAACCTCACCTCTCGCAATGAGGGAACCGCCAGAAGGCCCTCGGCGCTGGATCTCAGCACCAACACTTTGAATTGTGCTCGGAAACATACTGGGAGCCAATGTAGATCTCTCAGGACCGGTGTTATGTGGTCCCGGCGGCCGCTCCCAGTCACCAGTCTTGCTGCCGCATTCTGGATTAACTATGCAGTTAAAATTTATCCTAGAGCAGAAGCTGGCATGGTCACTATCTGTGACAGCTCAGTCATATACTATCCAGGAGAGAGTTAACATTTGAGATCTAAAAATATAGAATTGTCGTTCAGAACAACTGACAGGACTCTGAGCAAGCAGGATTCTGAGCAATACGGCGATCAGATAATTTTCTTTTTGAATCAACAATACTGCATTAACTAAATAAATATAGTATCTCATTTCAAGATATGCTTTGTGGGTAATTGAAGATACCTGCCTTACGAAAGCTATTGCTAAATCGTCTCTGACACATTCAGTGAAATCGAAGTGCACACAAATAATTTAGAATATTATGATTGGCACAGAAACACCCTCTTAGAAGGGACAGCACTGATTAAAAATCCCATTTTAAATCCATGATTTATTCATTAATCAGCCTATCAATTATGCTAATTAAGGCTGCCAGTTTGAATGAATCACAAAACAGCTAATTATATTTGGTTCCCTAAAACAGTAGCATACTTTTTTTAAAAAATAAAATAAAATACTGCCTCTGCTGCAGTGATTAATGAAGTTTTTGTGAGCGGGTGCAAACCGCAAGTGATTTTTAAAATAGCTAATCTGGGGGAAGAACAAAGGAATTGGTGAACCGTGTAAATCACATGAAGTGCATTTTCTTCCAGCTTGCCAAGGTCATGATGCAAGGCAGTATTTGGCAGAGAAGTTATATTGCTTTGCTGAAAAAAAGGGGCTTATCTGGTCTCTTTTGCATTGACTTTATTATGATAGATGACCGTAGGATTCATCGTAGAATGTGCTGGTTCAGGGCATCACCTAATTCAACAGCCTATTTGAGATGTTCCTGTTTTAGATGTCACTGTTGCTGAATGATAGATTTGGGGGGGGGGGTTGAGGAGACAGGGAAGTAGGATGACCCAGCCTCCTTCATTCATTGTCATACACAGCCGCTGCACCCTGCTGTCCACATGCAGAAAGCAGGATTGTACCCGCCCAGTCCCCACCACATAGCTGTCAACCCTCCCTTTTTTTGCGGGAAACTCCCCTATTTCAATGCCGTTTCCCGCTGCTATCCCGGATTGTTGATATCCCTTAAATTCCCCATATTTCAAAGGAAGCAGCTCCTCTCCCTCCCTCCCTGCCGGCCAGGGAGGCTCCTCAGCTGCGTTGCTCGGCTGCCAATAAGGAGTCTGAGACCGACTGGGGGCGGAGCTTGCATGCCTTGTGCAGCCAGACCCTCATGCCCAACCAGACAGCCAGCCTGCCTGTCGTCTACGCGCTCGCTCTTTCGCTCACCTGTTCGCACGCAGCCTCTGGAGCGCAGGGTGGCGATGCTACTTGGTGCCATTGCACCGCCCTTGTGGCATCCCTTATTTTCAAATCCGAAAGTTTGAAAAAAAGTTGACAGCTATGCCCCACCATGAGATGCTGCATGCTTCAGTCAGGCACAGCTGGAACATCTGCTCAGTGACCTCCACACAGGGAATGAAGCATCCAGTATACCTGAAGGAGCGTCTCCACCCCCATCGTTCTGCCCGGACACTGAGGTCCAGTGCCGAGGGCCTTCTGGCAGTTCCCTCACTACGAGAAGCCAAGTTACAGGGAACCAGGCAGAGGGCCTTCTCGGTAGTGGCACCCGCCCTGTGGAACGCCCTCCCTTCAGATGTCAAAGAGAACAACAACTACCAGACCTTTAGAAGACATCTGAAGGCAGCCCTGTTTAGGGAGGCTTTTAATGTTTAATATATTACTATATTTTAATGTTCTGTTGAAAGCCGCCCAGAGTGGCTGGGGAAACCCAGCCAGATGGGCAGGGTATAAATAATAAATTATTATTATTATTATTATTATTATTATTATTATTATTATTATTATCCCCAATAAGCCTTTTCAAAGGCTTGAAGGTGGCACTGCAGAGCTGTCATTCACAACAGAACATGCTCATTTGTCCGGCCTCTGGTTATATTCGTTTTGTGTAACGCTTCAAGCAGAGCTTGCGGAGAGCAGAAACAAGAAGCGTAGAATTAGAAGGGACCCCGAGGGTCATCTAGTCCAGCCCCCTGCAATGCAGGAATCTCAACTAAAGCATCCAGGACAGATGGCCATCCAACCTCTGCTTGAAACCCTCCAAGGAAGGAGGGTCCTGCCATTTCGTTTCTTAAAACATTCCAAATCATATGAAATAAACTAGCATTTCGTATTTCCTGTCAATTACTTCCACACATGGCTCGTTCAGGAATATATTATTTAAAGAAGCCATTGAATGGTTTCTGGGGGAGTGTGTTTTTTTTTTAATCAGCAGAGAGAGAGAAAGAAATCAATGGATCAACTTTAAAATAATAAAAATATCCCTTCCTCCTAAGTCTGATGAGTACTAATGCAATCTGGGCTCCTGGGAGAAATTAGACCTGACAAAACAGAATGAAAAATAGGTTTGTGTTGCCCGAGTAATAGACAGCTCAGCAGTTTGTTTTATGGTACATAGAGGCATAGATCTTGTCAAACTACGTCCCTTCGTTATTAAACACAGGGAATGGCAACTTTCCAGATATGCCAAAGTGAAGTAATTGCTTTAATTACATGAGAGTCTCTGCTATATTCCTTGAGATCTCCACTGCCCACTACGGCTCCGGCTTTAATGAGAAGATGAATATTAAGCTTGGATGTTTTGAAAACATTCTGTTAATTCTGCCTCTAACAGTCACATTCAAGTTAAACCAGACGTTGGTAAGGGTTGCAACGGAAATGGAAAGGAAACTATATTCCAACAAAGGGGGAATGGTTAAGTAAACTATGCGAGGACCTGGAGTTAGCAAAATTGACCGACTTAAGGTAAAGGTAAAGGGACCCCTGACCATTTGGTCCAGTCGTGTCTGACTCTGGGGTTGCGGCGCTCATCTCGCTTTATTGGTCGAGAACCGGCATACAGCTTCCAGGTCATGTGGCCAGCATGACTAAGCCGCTTCTGGTGAACCAGAGCAGTGCATGGAAACGCCGTTTACCTTCCCGCCGGAGCGGTACCTATTGATCTACTTGCACTTTGACGTGCTTTCGAACTGCTAGGTGGGCAGGAGCAGGGACCGAGCAACGGGAGCTCACCCCGTCGTGGGGATTCGAACCGCCGACCTTCTGATCGGCAAGCCCTAGGCTCTGTGGTTTAACCCACAGCGCCACCTGGGTCCCTCGACCGACTTAATAAGGCATAAACCAAAGACTATAATTCAGAAACAATGGGAATGTTTGAACGAATGTAAACAGGGCTGGAGTACAAAAAAATTGGTTGTGTTTAGACTAACCTTGTGAAGAATATAAAGAACCCAAAAACTGACAGACTATGAAAGAGTTTAAGGAAAGGTAATTAATGAATGACAGGTGCATTTCCGAAAAAGACAACTAAGAGCTGTGCGGGAAAGTGGTGGAAGTCTTTTGTTAACTTTTTAAATAAGATCCATATATAGAAGTTTGGTGAAGAGAAGTATTTTGTCATTCATTCTATTTTTTGCTTTTGCGTGTCGAGGTCCCCAAGCCACCCCCAGAATAAATTCACACTTCAGACATAATTTTTGTTTGGGTTTTTGGCATAATTTAGGCCACAACTTTATTAAAATTCAAATCATGTGAGTGGTTGTGTAGGCATTGGTTCAGACTAGCTGTCCGACAGGACAGAACTGACCACGTGTCAGCAAAGGGAAATCCCATCTGGGGAGAGTTATGGAGGCTGGGAGCAGAGCCCTCCCTCTCCCCAGAGGTTCCCAGGGGCTCTTGCGTGGCCCTGTCCGGGAGTTTGGACAAAAGCATGTCGGGCCCCTGGATTCCTTTAACGGAATTCCCATCACACCATCATCACTTTGGAGGGTGACCGCCCTTCCAGCAACCAACATAACCAATGCCTAACCGGCAACCTTACAAGTTGTGACTAGTTGCTATGTAGTAGGCGAAAACCAAATGGCACCAGCCAATCCGCCAGACGGAAAAATTCCTACTAGGCCCCTGCCCAACAGCAGACGACCCCATGACAGGCATAGCAAGGTCAACGCAGAGGCCTAAAATATAAGGAGGGAGGGAGGGAGGGTGATCAGAAGCACGCAGCCAAGAGGGGGATCACGTTGCACACCAACCATTATATATACGCTGGGCTGTCCATCATCAATTTGCAACATACAACGCAGCCAAGAGGAAGGTCGCACCATGTGCTGACCAATATATAGGACGCTGGGCTGTCCATCACAAATTGCAACATATAAATCTCCCCAGCAACACCACCAGGTCCAATCCAAGCTGTGGCCAGCTACCAACTCACCCCAGCTACAGGGGAGGTGGCTTGCTAGCCCCCACGGCCCCACCGCAACACGTGCTCTCCGATAGGGAGAACACGCTTTCTTTCTCTTTCTTCCTTTTCTACTCCTTTTTCTCTTCTTTCTTTTTATATTATATGTCTTTCTATTCACACTCTCTCTTCTCTTATTCACCTTTTTGTCTTTATCTATCTTCGTTTTAGAATCTATGTATATAATATGCTTGCTTACAGTATTGTGCACAGTGTAATGTATTGTTTGCTTTTTTTCTTTTATTTTCTTTTTTTTCTTGTAATAAAACAATTTAATAAAAAACAAATTTAAAAAACAAAACAAAATGGAGATTCCACTAAGCAGGATTGTTGTTATTTCTGCATCTTGCTGTAAGTCCAACCATGAATCATTAAAGCACGCCCAGTCTAGGCCAGGTAGTGTCATTGGACTACATATCCCAGGCTGGCTAGGGCTGATGAGAGTTGTAGTCCAGCTGGAGGGCACCACATTGCCTATCCCCGATCTAGGGACTGGGGAGTGTCGCTTCTTTCCAGCAGTTTCAGATTTGCCTTGTGTGGCCATGCTGATATTTAGCTATGGGCTCAGCCAGATTGCTAGACATGTTGAAAGCTTGCACAGTAGGTCAAAAGTATTAGCTGTGGACCATGAAACCCGTAGTTCAAATGTCAGCTGATCTGCAAACTCTCTGAGCAGCGGTGTCAGGGGAAATCATTGTCTCCCGGCCCTCTGCCAACCAGTGTCTCCCATTTGCAACATAATACTGGCCAGGCTTTCGGAGTTGTAGGTTTTGAACTGTGCTAAATATGGTATTTGGCACAATTCAAATGTCCAAAGCATTTTACATACATTGTTGCGTGTCAAGGTCCCAAACCACCCCTCAAATGAAACACACTTCAGACAGAAATTTAAATCATGTGGCATAATTTTGGCCACAACTTTATTGAAATACATGATATGTGAGTGGTTGCAGAGGCATTGGTTTAGACTATCTGTCCCACTGGGGACAGAACTGACGACTGTCAGTAAAGGGAAAACACTTAGGGGAGAGAAAAAGGAGGCCGGGGGTCAGACCCAACGTCTCTCCCCAAATGCTCCCAGGGGCTCTTGCGTGGCCCTGGCCCCCGACCGGAGGATATGGACAAAAGCATAGCGAGCCCCTGGATTCCTTTAACGGAATTCCCCGCGCAGCAGCAGCATTGGAGGGGGAGGCACAGCCAATCTTTACCCCTCCACCAACGAACACAATAACCAATGCCTAACCGCCAACCTTACAAGTTGTGAGTAATTGCTACGCAGTAGGCGAAAACCAGATGGCACCAGCCAATCAGCCAGCTGGAAAAAATTCCTACCAGGCCCCTGCCCCAACAGCAGATGACCCCATGACAGGCGTAGCAAGGTCAAACACAGAGGCCTAAAAATTAGGGAGGGAGGGACGGGAGATCCGATGCACGCAGCAAAGAGGAATATCACGCTGCGAGCCAAGCAGTATATAGTCACTGGGCTGTCCATCAACAAATTGCAACATAGAAATCTCCCCAACAACACCCAGGACCCAATCACAGCAGTGACCATCTATACGATCCCGCCCAGCAACAGAGGGGTGACTTGCTGGCCCCCACCGCAACATGTGCTCTCCATGAAGGAGAACCCGCTTTGCAGGATTAATGTTGCATGCAGATAATAGAAATGACAGAAAAATGCATGCAACAAAGAATACACACACATGCAGACGATGGCTATGGAGGGCTTCAACCATGAAATAAATACAATGGGCATCATCCATCCATTCCTGCAGATTGAAGTATGTGGGGAGTGATCCCCATAAAACTGCTAACTAAGGAGGAGGAGGAGAAGAAGAGTTTGGATTTGATATCCTGCTTTATCACTACCCGAAGGAGTCTCAAAGCGGCTAACATTCTCCTTTCCCTTCCTCCCCCACAACAAACACTCTGTGAGGTGAGTGGGGCTGAGAGACTTCAGAGAAGTGTGACTAGCCCAAGGTCACCCAGCAGCTGCATGTGGAGGAGCGGGGAAGCGAACCCGGTTCACCAGATTACGAGTCTACCGCTCTTAACCACTACACCACACTGGTTCTAATAGGAAGAGTCTAATAAGGAGGGTCTAATATGGTCTCACATTGGATGGGGACCACATGCTGAGATTTCAGGAGGTTGGCAAAGTAATATTTTGCTTGCAGGTCCTTCAGTCTATTGCATGTGGTAGATGAAAAACAGCAGCTGCAATGACTCTCCCGCCTCCCCGGGCTCCTGCTTTGTGGGTGGTGTGACATCCCATAAAGCACTGGTACCCTCTCCTGGGCATAGCTGTCAACTTTCGGGTTTGAAAATAAGGGATTTTTCCAAACTTTTGGATTTGAAAATAAGGGATGCCAAGAGGGCAGTGCAATGGCACCAAGTAGACTCGACACCCTGTGCTCCAGAGGCTGCGTGCGAACGGGTGAGCGAAAGAGCGAGCGCGTAGACGGCAGGCAGGCTGGCTGTCTGGTTGGGCGTGAGGGTCTGGCTGCACAAGGCATGCAAGCTCCGCCCCCAGTCGGTCTCAGACTCCTTATTGGCAGCCGAGCAACGCAGCTGAGGAGCCTCCCTGGCCGGCAGGGAGGGAGAGGAGCTGCTTCCTTTGAAATCCGGGAAATTTAAGGGATATCAACAATCCGGGATAGCAGCGGGAAACAGCATTGAAATACGGGAGTTTCCCACCAAAAAAGAGAGGGTTGACAGCTATGTCCACCACACACCCTTCGGAACCTTGACAGTCCCTGACATACCACCTGCCAATCATTGGACCTAGTGTTGTTCCTCCCTGTTCCTTTGTGTGTCGGAAAAGAGCCCTGGGTCTTGAATACACATCGTCTGGAGTAGCTCACTTTATGTCTCTACCTAAGACCGGAAGGTTTTCAGTTCAAATCCCCTGCTGGTGCCAATCCCCTTGGAATTTTGACTAACCATATTGCTAAAATGGAATCAGAAAGGGAGCCAGACTCCTTGAGCTGAAAGCAGCATTGAAGTCAAGGACTTTCAGGCAAGGAACACCATGAAAAAATTAATATATACAACAATTAAGCAATTATGCTTCAGAAGCAGAAACATGTGCCTTTGATTTGGTGGACACAATTCCACTTTGGTGTAATCAAATATAGAACATATTATGTTAATTAAGCTGTTTCAGTAAAGCAAGCAGGTGCTGATATTTGTACAACTGAATCTCAGCGTAAGTGCTCTTCTATAATTGCTATCGCACACCTGCAGCAATAATGCTCAAATAATTGTAATCATGCGTGAGAATGTTTGTATAATTATACTTTCAGCAAAATCCATAGTTGTTTATAGGAAAAGATAGCTCATATCTCTTTACATTAACACCACTGCAACCTATCCTTCACATAAGTACAAGTTGCCTGGCAACTTGACTCACTCATCGGGGTATCCAAACTATTAAAATAGTTCCACCTAGAAGCCTTGAATTTGGTCTAGGTACAGCACAGGCCACATTGATTACTAGAAAACGCCAAAAGCAGAACATTTACAAATCTGAAGAAGTAGCAAAAATATACCACATAACACCGGTCTTGAAAGACCTACATTGGCTCCCAGTACGTTTCCGAGCACAATTCAAAGTGTTGGTGCTGACCTTTAAAGCCCTAAACGGCCTCGGCCCAGTATACCTGAAGGAGCGTCTCCACCCCCATCGTTCTGCCCGGACACTGAGGTCCAGCTCCGAGGGCCTTCTGGCGGTTCCCTCACTGCGAGAAGCCAAGCTACAGGGAACCAGGAAGAGGGCCTTCTCAGTAGTGGCGCCCACCCTGTGGAACACCCTCCCACCAGATGTCAAAGAGAAAAACAACTACCAGACTTTTGGAAGACATCTGAAGGCAGCCCTGTTTAGGGAAGCTTTTAATGTTTGATTGATTATTGTATTTTAATATTTTGTTGGAAGCCGCCCAGAGTGGCTGGGGAGACCCAGCCAGAAGGGCGGGGTATGTATAAATAAATAAATAAATAAATAAATAAATGTATGTATGTATGTATTATTATTATTATTATTAAGGGGATGAAATCCCTCCTACCCCAAAGGGACTGAGCATGCTCATTAGACACAGAAATTCAATCCTTTGACATCACTAAAAAGAAAAAAAGAAGACATACTATTTTGCTCTCCCTTTTTAGGGTTCTTTATCTTCAAAGCCAGATTCAGATCACACAGCCCTTCAAAGAGAGGGGTGCCCTTAGATAGAGGACTGCCCTCTGTAAAGTGGGACACATGGCAATGTACAAAATCTTTGATGCAGACTGCTGCTGACCCCTGTGCCTCAGACTCTGAAAATAGACATGACAGGGTGTCTGTTAAGACACAGTATGAGCAAAATATATTTCAAGCTAAAGAACAAAGCTTCTTCTTTGGTGTGTGAGTTTTAAAACTATTTTATCAGCCTCAGATAGCACAAAATATATCATTCCTTGGGGGCTCTTTCACGGGAAAGTAAGCCGGCCCAAGTAAGACAAATGAGCTCCCAGGCTTCGGCTCTGAACTGCCAATATACAGGTGATGTCAACCTGTGAGGTTGAAAGTCATGGATTTCATTAT
Organism: Darevskia armeniaca; assembly: GCA_034641395.1. NCBI lineage: Eukaryota > Metazoa > Chordata > Lepidosauria > Squamata > Lacertidae > Darevskia > Darevskia armeniaca. The sequence continues at coordinate 662,740 of JAWWNF010000026.1, read as the reverse complement.
TGCAGCACATTAAGGCCAAGAGAAAAATCTAATTTGCTGCTGCATCAGTGACTCTGTGCTATAATCAAATGAAGGAAGGAGGGGACATTAGTGCAACATATTAAAATGGAAGCATAGGGAAGAAGGGAGTGATTAAAAAAACAGCTCTCATTTTGCTGAACACCTCAATTTCTTTTGTCCACAAGACTGTAAAAGAGCCTTTATAGATATATTTCACTTATTTCACATGCCCAGCTTGCAAGAATTTTGCTGTCCAAGAGAGAATCTGAGATTGCTTGGTCTGGATGTATTTACCGTCTTTCCCCCTTTTTAAGACACCGTCTTATAATTTTTTTCCCTCAAAAAAACACAGGGTGGCTTATTTTCGGGGGATGTCTTATTTTTAATTACATCAGTATGGTACGGTACAGCCTCCCCCTGCACGCTGAGCAGGCGGGGCAGAACTCCGCAAGAGGCGCGTTTCCCCCTGCGCCTCTCACTGGCTCCCTGCACACGGGGAACAGGCGGGGCAGGAAGAGGCGTCTTCCCCCCCCCTCCACGCACCTCTCCCTGTGCGCTAAGCAGGCGGGGCAGAACTCCGCAAGAGGCACGTTTCCCCCCCGTGCCTCTCACTGGTTCGCTGGCTCCCTGCACACACAGGAGGGGTTGAGGAGGCGACAGGAACAATGGCGGCACCATGGCTTACTTTTGGGGTACGTCTTACTTCTCACAAAGGTTAAAAAACCCTGCCATGGCTTACTTTATGACTACGTATTAAAAAAGGGGAAACAGGGTACCGCCAGAAGGTTACAAGAAACATGTAAACTTGCACACAGCTGGAAAAGCTGCCTATATGTGGTTGCACTAGGTGTGTTGACAAACACTGGATTGCGTGTCGAGGTCCCCCAAAACCACCCCTCAAATAACTCACACATCAGACAGAATTTTGTTTTGGTTTTTGGCATGATTTTGGCCACAACTTTATTAAAATACAAATAATGTGAGTGGTTGCTTAGGCATTGGTTAAGACTATCTGTCCCACAGAGGACAGAACTGACGACCATCAGTAAGGGGAAAACACTCTGGAGAGATAAAGGGAGCCGGGTGGTCTGACCCTCCCCTCTCCCCACAGGCTCCCAGGGCTCTTGCACAGCCCTGGCCCCCGACCAGGGGTTCGGACAAAAGCATATTGAATCCCTGGATTCCTTTAACGGAATTCCCCATACACCAGTATCAATAGGAGGGGCAGACACAGTCAACCATACCCCTCCTCCAACCAACATAATAACCAATGCCTAACCGCCAACCTTACAAGTTGTGACTATTTGCTACACAGCAGGCGAAAACCAGGTGGCACCAGCCAATCAGCCACATGGGAAAATTCCTACCAGGCCCCTGTCCCAACAGCAGACGACCCCATGACAGGCATAGCAAGGTCAACGCAGAGGCCTAAAATATAAGGAGGGAGGGCGGGTGATCCGATGCACGCAGCCAAGAGGGAGATCACGTTGCACACCAACCATTATATATACGCTGGGCTCTCCATCATCAATTTGCAACACACAAATCTCCCCAACAACACCCTGGGTCCAATCACAGCAGTGACCATCTAAATGTTCCTGCCCAGCACCAGAGGGGTGACTTGTTGGACCCCACCGCAACACGTGGGGATCACACTTCAAAATGACCTTAACAGATTAGAGAACTGGGCCAAGGCAAACAGGATGAATTTTAACAGGGAGAAATGTAAAGTACTACACTTGGGCAAAAAAAATGAAAGGCACAAATACAGGATGGGTGACACCTGGCTTGAGAGCAGTACAAGTGAAAAGGATCTAGGAGTCTTGGTAGACCACAAACTTGACATGAGTCAACAGTGTGATGCAGCAGCTAAAAAAGCCAATGCAATTCTGGGCTGCATCAATAGGAGTATAGCATCTAGATCAAGGGAAGTAATAGTACCACTGTATTCCGCTCTGGTCAGACCTCACCTGGAATACTGTGTCCAGTTCTGGGCACCACAGTTCAAGAAGGATACTGACAAGCTGGAATGTGTCCAGAGGAGGGTAACCAAAATGGTCAAAGGCCTGGAAACGATGCCTTATGAGGAATGGCTTAGGGAGCTGGGTATGTTTAGCCTGGAGAAGAGAAGGTTAAGGGGTGATATGATAGCCATGTTCAAATATGTAAAAGGATGTCATAGAGGAGGGAGAAAAGTTTTCTGCTGCTCCAGAGAAGCGGACACGGAGCAATGGATTCAAACTACAAGAAAGAAGATTCCACCTAAACATCAGGAAGAACTTCCTGACAGTAAGAGCTGTTCGACAGTGGAATTTGCTGCCAAGGAGTGTGGTGGAGTCTCCTTCTTTGGAGGTCTTTAAGCAGAGGCTTGACAGCCACCTGTCAGGAATGCTTTGATGGTGTTTCCTGCTTGGCAGGGGGTTGGACTGGATGGCCCTTGTGGTCTCTTCCAACTCTATGATTCTATGATTCTACGTGCTCTCCATGAAGGAGAACACGCTTTGCAACTGAAAATGGCAGTTTTGTGTCTAGTTTTGGTGTTGTTGTTTTTAGTAAGATTATATCCCTCGTACCTGTCTTCCATCATGGAACTCCTGGCAGCTTACATGGAATCCCCAAAGTGATCTTCCCTCCAGACCTAGACCTGCTTAACTTTAACCAGGTTGCCACATCTCAAACCATGCTCTGGGATAATTCCTATCCCCCCCAAAAAAATATTCCCATAGTATGTAGTTATTCAAATGTGTGATGCTACATTACATTGTGCGTTTCTCCACACACACACACCCCAACCATATTCTTGGCTGCTGCTATAGGATGTCACACCACACATCTTCATAACCACAAGTGGGGACATACTTCCACATGTGGTGAACCTGCAAATTTGTCCATAAATTCTGGAGACAAGCTTTATACTAAATCTCTGAGATTGTAGGCAGATCAGTGTGTCTGCAGGCGGGCAGCAGGCAATTTAATATTGGATTTTCTTCCTTTATTCAGAGCAAGAGCTTCGCCCAGCCCAGAAGACCCTACTAGCTGATAGCTCTCTTGGCTAGCCTGGAGCATCAATCAGCCAGCTTTGGAGGGCAGGCTCAACTTCCAAGATGTCCAGCAAGGTAGGCTGCGCAAGACAAGCAAGTTAGGGGTGTGCACAAACTGTCAATAGTGTCTCTTGGAGTGGCGAATGACACTGTTTAGCGGGAAGAAATTCCAATGAAAATCCTCATTATTACATATTTTGTATGGCTGTTTATTTGCATATCTTTTTAATTTTTATATATGGATGTTTTATGATGGCCTATACTTGTAATGGAGGGACGCAGGTGGCGCTGTGGGTTAAACCACAGAGCCTAGGGCTTGCCAATCAGAAGGTCGGCGGTTCGAATGCCCGTGACGGGGTGAGCTCCCGTTGTTCGATCCATGCTCCTGCCAACCTAGCAGTTCAAAAGCACGTCAAGTACAAGTAGATAAATAGGTACCACTCCGGCAGGAAGGTAAACGGCGTTTCCGTGTGCTGCTCTGGTTCACCAGAAGCGGCTTAGTCATGCTGGCCACATGACCCAGAAGCTGTACGCCGGCTCCCTCGCCCAGTAAAGTGAGATGAGCGCCGCAACCCCAGAGTCGTCCGCGACTGGACCTAATGGTCAGGGGTCCCTTTACTTTTACCTTTATACTTGTAATGCCTAGTAAAGGTCTGGCAAAGTAAGAGTGCACAAACTTTAAAAACACATTTTTTATGACTTCAGAAACGTGACAAAAGGCATCCCAAATGGAACTCTGTGCCCCCAAAACAGAACCAATTTGTATTTTAAAGGACAGGTGGCAACCCCAGCTGGGCCCAACAGTACACAAATCTGTGTAGTAAATAGAACCTCCCCTCTTTTTATTTGCTCCTAGATGAGGCCCTGCTGGCTCTGAGGGACTGTCTCTGACAGTCACTGACCCTCTCTCAGTGTGGTGTAGTGGTTAAGAGTGGTAGACTCGTAATCTGGTGAACCGGGTTCGCTTCCCCGCTCCTCCACATGCAGCTGCTGGGTGACCTTGGGCTAGTCACACTTCTTTGAAGTCTCTCAGCCCCACTCACCTCACAGAGTGTTTGTTGTGGGGGAGGAAGGGAAAGGAGAATGTGAGCCACTTTGAGACTCCTTCGGGTAGTGCAAAAGCGGGATATCAAATCCAAACTCTTCTTCTTCTTCTTCTTTCAACCTCCTCAGTCCAGCCAGGCCAAGGCCTCGGACAGCCACTGCAGCAGCTTCCTTGCAACTGACTTCCAAGGAAAACATCATTTTCATTTTTTGGCAGAACCTCAATTGTGTTGTCCTCTCAATTTCTCCTTTCTCTTGAACCGTGAGGTTCTTAGCCATACATTTGGTCTTTTTACTATTTAGTTTAAACTCCGCCACCCTCCGATAGTTGTTAATTATTTCTAAAATTCACATATGCATATAGTAGAAGGAATGCTCTGTTCAAAATAATATTCAATCGACCGCAGTACAGAAACCTAAATTTTCCTTTACAGCATTCATTCTCCCCTTCCAAAAACCTGCGCAAAACTCAACCCTTCCTTTGACTTCATATAGCTCTTTGTCAAACTTGGTGATGCCATTAATCTATGTTCTAGAGTTAAGTCCACTGGACATGGCAATATCCACTTACCTCCAGGAGTCTTTGTGACGCCATCTTCTAATGTAGTGACTGAGCGAAGGTCACTAGAGCCAACCTGGAGATGCTGAGGATGCAGGAACCTCAGTTCAAATGGTCACAAGCTCCATTGCTAGGCAACAGCCATTAATGACATGGAATGCACAGCCATCATGCCAAAGTTCTAGGAGAGTCAGTGTGGCCTAGTGGTTAGAACAATGTTAATTCCATGCAGTTCAAGGGTAGTGGTATATATATTCTTTTAAGTGTGCCGTTTTTCTCATTTTTATCCTGCTTTTCAGACAGATGTCTCCTAAAGCAGCTAACACTGATTTTGTTTTTCCAAAGGTGAGACAAGTCCTGTCTTCAGATTATGGAAACTCAAAAAGGCAAGACACCCAATGGAAGGGATGTGGAGGAACAAGGCACATTTTGCAAGGTCCGAGGAAAGACCTGAGATGTGTCCACAGGCAAGTCATGTCCTGCTGGGGCCAGGCAGACCTTCCCCACCCACAGCTGTACTTGGACAGGGATCCAGCAACTGACCCTGTAGCCCTTCGTGCCCAACATCAGGGGGGCTGTGGGGCTCAAGCCGCTCTCAGATTCCCCTGGGGGTGGGGGCTTCTCTTGTTCCCACAGGCAGCAGGCAGTCCCTGGCAAATGCACAGGCTCACCTGAGGGGCTCAGTTGCAACCACGTTAAACAACTGGGAAAACAGGGCAGTGGGTCTGCTTTATATACAGTTCCGGCACCTCCTGGCAACACCCACCTAGTGCAGGATTGTCTGCATTGAGCCAGCCAGCCAATCACAACGCAGGCTTCAGAAGCCTGTCCTGCTTTGTGATGCGGACTCCAGCTAAGAGCAAGAGGCGCTAAGAAATAGAGAGAGCAGCTGACACACCCCACTTTCCTTGGAGCAACAGAGTGCAAGGCCTCTGCGTTGCCCCACAGACCGCCAAGGTCTGAAGGAGGCTGGACTGGGGAGTCAAGAGCCACAGCCTTCCCTTCAACTTTCTTTGGAGCAAGGCCTGTGCTGGGACTAGGGTTGCCACCTTTGGTCAGGCAAACTAAAAGATGGGGTGGGGTGGGAACTGGGGAACTAAAAACTACTTTACCTGGTGCAGAAATGACTTCAGAGCAATCCATTGCAATGATCAAATGGAAGCTCTCAGTAACTGCAAACAATCCAACAACAATATTGAAAGGAAATGCTCCCCATGGGCTGAATTTCTGCCTGCCAAAAGGATGGCAGATGTAGAAACCCAGCCCCCCCAAAAAAGGAAGGGGGGAGATAGCAACAAGCTCTGCTTCTCTTCCTCACAGAGCTTTGCCTCTAACATCCTAGCAGGGTTCACATAACCCCTTATCCCCCTGAGAGCTCCAATATATGAAGCTTATGATGTTTTAATGCCATGGGATGGGCGGGTTATTATTATTATTTATTAAATTTGTATACCACCCTTGATGGGACGCGGGTGGCGCTGTGGGTTAAACCACAGAGCCTAGGGCTTGCCGACCAGAAGGTCGGTGGTTCAAATCCCCGTGACGGGGTGAGCTCCCGTTGCTCGGTCCCTGCTCCTGCCAACCTAGCAGTTCGAAAGCACGTCAAAGTGCAAGTAGATAAATAGGTACCGCTCCGGTGGGAAGGTAAACGGCGTTTCTGTGTGCTGCTCTGGTTTGCCAGAAGCGGCTTAGTCATGCTGGCCACATGACCCGGAAGCTGTACACCGGCTCCCTCGGCCTATAGAGCGAGATGAGCGCCGCAACCCCAGAGTCGGACACGACTGGACCTAATGGTCAGGGGTCCCTTTACCTTTTATACCACCCTTCATGCAAGCAATTTCAGCGAGAGAACCCTGAATATCAGAAGCCCTCCTTTGCAGCCTCCACACATTCAAGAGGTGGAAATAAGCCAAGAGAACCCTTAAACACACAGCGAGAGGCAGAGTGATACAGAGCTTTGCAAGCTGAGGCGGGAAAGTAAACAGCGTTTCTGCGCACTCTGGCTTCTGTCACGGTGTTCCATTGCACCAGATGCGATTTAGTCGTGCTGGACCAGTGGTGGCTAACCTTGGCACTCCAGATGTTTTGGGACTACAACTCCCATCATCCCTGACCACTGGTCCTGTTAACTAGGGATGATGGGAGTTGTAGTTCCAAAACATCTGGAGTGCCAAGGTTAGCCACCACTGTGCCACACGACCTGGAAAGCTGTCTGTGAACAAACGCCGGCTCCCTCGGCCTAAAGCGAGATGAGCGCTGCAACCCCATAGTCACCTTTGACTGGACTTAAACATCAAGGAGTCCTTTACCTTTTACCTTTTACCTCTAGATGCTGCCGCACCAACAGGCTCACTTCCAAGCCACTGGCAGCTTCCCAGCTGCCCTTTCCCCATCTCTGGCGAAAGGCAGCGAGCCCGTGCCGAACTGCTCTTTGTAGATATTGACTGATGATAATAAAGGAAAGGGATTTATTGTTGGCACAAGCTTTTATAAACTGTGCCATCATAAATCGGCTAGTCTTTAAGGTGTCACAGCCTCCCGGTTGTTTTTTTTGCTGCTTCAGGCAAGCACGGCTAGCGCATTGGAAATAAATGGAAAGCACCCTGAGTCAGAGGTGTAGGAAGCCGCTCGGGTACCCGGAGTGGCAAACAAGGTGTGCACCTGGGGGGCGGGGTGTCGCTACGTAGCACTCATGCGCAGCGTCACTACGTACGACACATGCGGCGCACGTAGCGACGCCGCACATTTGGGCTACGTAGCGGGTTGCTGGCAGTGCTGCTCCAGCACCTACGGACAGTGCCGGGATCCTCTGCTCGTGGCTGCATTCCTGTATTCCTGCTGGGCTCAATACAGATGTTGATTATAATTGTATAATTGTATAATTATAATATGACTGGTTTACGGTATAGTCTCTGTTTTGAGTTTGTCTGTATAAAATTGATGTTTTGCATTATGTTATATCTTACTCGTGGGTTCCTTTAAGAACCTTTACAAGGATATAATAATTAGCAACACCTGTTATCCTCAGTGTTACTTTTCATGTATATATATTCCCAGTTTACAAGAAATTGTTACCTAAATCTTTGGAGTACCTGTTGGGTCTCTGTCTGTTCACTATCTGTTATTGGTATGTATACGTTATATAATTTTGTAGGCTAGACATGTATATAGATGTTAGCTAATGGTATTTACGTTTCTTTATAGTACGTAGTCATTATGCTGCTGATGAAGCCGAAAGTGGCGAAACAGGGATAAATAATCCGGGCATCCTTGTCCTGCTTGCTCCGAATCTCCATGAAAACTACATTGACACTTTGGAGTGTTGCATCATCATTGTCTTATCAAGCTCTACTTTAGTTGGAACTTTTGTTTTCATTATATGGAGGACACCGAACTTGGGACTGTTAGTTGAATTTACATGGAGGACACTGGACTTGTGATACTTGCTATGTACCTCCACGTATGAACCTTTAAGCATATAGACTTTTGAAACGGATTATATTCATATGCTGTTTTTTTGTGAGTTTACACCAGATTATACACAGATTTTGGTCCTGTACATGCATGTGTTTTCATTATTTATATCTTGAGTTATCAGAATTAATTTCTGCCAGCCTGTTACGTTTGCACCTGAGGATCCAGCACAGGTGAGTCGCCTTCAGACTCAGGCCCCAGCCCCGGCTCTGCTGGTTCTGGAGGCGGGGAATCCTGTGCAGGCTGGGATCCTTCAGGTTCAGCGTCTGAGTCTGAATCCCAGGCCATCGCAGAAACTATGCATAGGATTGCATCCTCAATGTCTTAAGGCACAAGAGCGTGAAGCAATATATCTTTGAAGAGACAACACCGGAGAGAAAGATTCCTGTGCTCGTGTCACCTTGGTTTGCCTGGATGAGGCACTCTGCTGAGACAGAGCCATGTGAGCAGTCACCCAGGGATGCCAGCTACAGCCTGTACTGTTCCCGCGTGATCAGGAAGACTTTGCAGACGTCGCTCTGTTCAAATCCAGAAGCCCTAAAATATCATAGTCAGGAGTTCTCTCTCCTTCCCACGTCCTCTGTCCAATCAGCAGCTGGCCTGGCATTGGGCGAGCAGAAAGGATGCTAGTAGGAAGCAAATTTTATTTTGGGCACCTTAAAAAATTAAGTAGGTGCACACAGCAGAAATACACTTGGAAAGCGACACCCAAAAATGAACACATGCAGAAAGAAAGCTAGCTGCAGTCATAAGATGCAGATAATGGCTTTTTTGGGGGGATGCTTAGTGTTATATATAGATTTTGGGGGGAACCCCCCCCAAATGTAGAAATTAATAGTAGAATAAGAAATTAATAAAAGGTAGAATAATAAGAAATTAATAAAAGGTAGAACAATAAGTAATTAATAAAAGGTAGAATTTATTAAGGAATTTATTAAAGGGGACGCGGGTGGCGCTGTGGGTTAAACCACAGAGCCTAGGGCTTGCTGATCAGAAGGTTGGCGGTTCGAATCCCCACGACGGGGTGAGCTCCCGTTGCTCGGTCCCTGCTCCTGCCCACCTAGCAGTTCGAAAGCACATCAAAGTGCAAGTAGATAAATAGGTACCGCTGTGGTGGGAAGGTAAACGGCGTTTCCGTGCGCTGCTCTGGTTCGCCAGAAGCGGCTTAGTCATGCTGGCCACATGACCTGGAAGCTGTACGCTGGCTCCCTCGGCCAGTAATGCGAGATGAGCGCCGCAACCCCAGAGTCGGACACGACTGGACCTAACGGTCAGGGGTCCCTTTACCTTTTAGAATTTTGATTATTTGGGATGTGAAGGGAGAAATACAAGCTGCCTACGCAAAACGACCTGGCCATTAAGAAACAATACAGGCCATTGAGAGCCTGAGATGCAAAAGAACTGTCCTTTGCCCTGAGGTGCGAACAGAGACTGTGGGTTTGGCAGGTTGCCAGGGTAGCTGGGTGTGAGGTGACAGGAAAAGAAAGGTTTTAGCAGGGTGTTCTGGGAAGAAGATGGAAGAAGAAAGATTGGGATCCATCTTGGGCAGGCTGGCTGAAAGCTGGCTGCATTGCTGTGGGGGACAAGCCTCTCTTGGGATGACCATGCGGTAAGATCTGGACTCACTCCCTGCAGACTGAAGGTGTAAACAGGTGAATAAACCGTATTTCTTAAAGTTACGATGGTCTGCGCCGTGTCTCAGTTCTCCAAAGGAACACAGACCTGGGGTGAGTGAGAGAGGGGGAAGAACCCAACTTTTGTCTCTCATAGGGGTGGACAGACCAACTTATTGCCAGGCCTTGTCAGTTTCACCCCCAGAGTGGAGACATGAGAAAGCCCAAACTTGAATGCATGTTGAAATATGCATTCCTAAGCATATTTTATTTCAAAATGTGTTTTAAAAAGGAACGGAGGCAGCTGCTTCCTATCAGGTCAGACCATTGCTCCATCTAGACAAGTAAAAGGTAAAAGTAAAGGACCCCTGGATGGTTAAGTCCAGTCAAAGGCGACTGTGGGGTTGTGGCGCTCATCTCGCTTTCAGGCTGAGGGAGCCAGCATTTGTCCACAGACACTTTTCTGGGTCATGTGGCCAGAATTGACTAAACCGCTTCTGACGCAACGGAACACTGTGACGGAAACCAGAGCGCACGGAAACGCCGTTTACCTTCCTGCTGCAGCTGTACCTATTTATCTACTTGTACTGGCATGCTTTCAAACTGCTAGATTAGTAGGAGATGGGACAGAGTGATGGGAGCTCACCAGGGGCGTAGGAAGTGGGGGGCGGTCCGCCCCAGGTTCCATCATGGAGGGGGTGACAAATTATCAAGGAACAATTACTGCCCTACTAGGTACAGGTAGATAGCCGTGTTGGTCTGTCATAGTCAAAACAAAATAAAAAAAAATTCCTTCCAGTAGCACCTTAGAGACCAACTAAGTTTGTTCTTGGTATGAGCTTTCGTGTGCATGCACACTTCTTCAGAACTACTAGGGTGGTTCATAAAAAACTTTTTTTTTTAAATGCCTACTCCAAAGGTCTTATCTTACTACACTAGGGATTATATAGCTATATATGAAATTTCATGCGTATCAGTTAATATCTTGACCCTCCTCCACGAAAATAGCTGTTTACTTGGCTGTTTTCCTATGTCGTAAAGGCTGAAATTTCAGTTCAGTGGAGCACTTACTGTTCCCAACCCTAACCCTGCGGAAAGCCATCTAATTAGACTTTAATTTGGTTTTGACATGTTTTTAGGGGGTAATTTAATTATTGTTTGATTTTATACCAATGTTATGTATCTGATGTTAGCCGCCCTGAGCCTGACTGCGGCCGGGGAGGGCGGGATATAAATAAAAGTTTATTTTTACTTATTATTATTCCTTTGTAAGAAAATATGAAATAACGTAAAACCATTTTTGCAGGCAAAAAGAAAGAAAATCAATGTGTGTGTGGGGGGGTGACAAGAAATTTTCCGTACCGGGTACCACCTGACCTTCCTACGCCTCTGGAGCTCACCCCATCATGCGGATTCGAACTGCCGACCTTCTGATCAGCAAGCCCAAGAGGCTCGGTGGTTTGGACCACAGCGCCACCCGTGTCTTATCTAGCCAAGTATCATCTACTCTGACTGGCAATAGCTCTTCGGGGTTTCAGGATGGACTTGCCCCCAGCCCTGTCTGGAGATGCCATTGACTGAACCCGAGACCTTCTGCATGCTCTGCCACTGAGCTGCATTTTCGCTGTCAAGAGCAGCATTGCACAACTCACGGAAGTCCCAGATCCAGGCAATAGTTAAGTTCTACACCTCTTGGACCTGTATGGGATAGGATCAGGTCAGTTAGTATCAAGATTTGCAAGGGTCTGGTTCCTCCAGCATCCCCAGTCTTACTAGAGGAGATCCAGGGAGAAGCATAGAGTGAGAATTCTGTGCAGTCGCTTAAAAGGTAAAGGGACCCCTGACCATTTGGTCCAGTCGTGTCCGACTCTGGGATTGCGGCACTCATCTCGCTTTATTGGCCGAGAGCCGGCGTACAGCTTCCAGGTCATGTGGCCAGCATGACAAAGCCGCTTCTGGCGAACCAGAGCAGCGCACGGAAACGCCGTTTACCTTCCCATCGGAGCGGTACCTATTTATCTACTTGCGCTTTGACGTGCTTTCGAACTGCTAGGTGGGCAGGAGCTGGGACCGAGCAACGGGAGCTCACCCCGTCGCGGGGATTCGAACCGCCGACCTTCTGATCAGCAAGCCCTAGGCTCTGTGGTTTAACCCACAGCGCCACCTGGGTCCCTGTGCAGTCGCTTAGCCAGAATTAAACCTCCCGCACCCACCCTTCAGTGTCCTGGCCATTGTGTATTCCAGCCAACAAATGCAAAGGCACTTGATAAGGACTAATTTAGTTCTATTAAGCTGTAAGTAACATATATTGTAGTTAAATGAATTTGAAGCATATCAGACTATCTATATTTAGGTTCCATTGTGCAGTGCAGATTTTCCAACCCCAGTGCACCTGCTTAGGCCCCTTCGCCACAAAATGTCTGGCTCCAGGCTGTTTGTCTCCTAGCAATTATCAGTGATGACATTGCAGTTAAAGAACTACTCTGGCTTAGTCCACCCACCTCTCCTGTTTACAGAAGGCAGGCAAAACCTCTTCTTTCCAGAGAGCACTTGTTGTATTTCTGGAATAGTAAAACTGCTACTCTTTGTTGTTGTTTGCGAAGGTTTTTGTCTTTGTTGTTTGCAGGATTATTTGCTTAAGATTGTTTTAAATCAGGTTATCATCATCATTCTTTTATTCGACCGTCAGTCAGAAGAATACATTTGTACAGAATTAAAAGCATCTGAGAGAGCTTTGAAAAAAGGAAACATAATCCACAATAGAATGGAACTAAACAAATAGCCCCATATCGATACAATCAATTTAAATCTTGCGACGCTTAGAAGCTAAAAAAAGAAATTTAGCCACCAGGGAGGCTGCATTTCTAGTAATATTATTCAGTAAATATAAAACCTGTCTTTCTCTGGGTAGAAAGCTAGATTGACGTAAAAGTGGAGTTATAAGATTTTGCCTAAGTTCTACATAGAGAGGACAAGACAGAAGGATATGTTCGGTAGACTCAACCACGCCCATAGTACAGTGACAAGTTCTCTGGGCGTATGGGACTCCCTTGTACCTTCCCCACAATACCGCGGAATCAAGGGCGTTTAGTCTAGCCGCTGTAAGAAGTCTGCGGTATTCCACATAGTGGATTTCCGCGAGATAGGGGGCTGGTGTCATTTGATATATCTGGTCCCCTAGGAACATCCCTGGTTTCACTTGAGCTATGTCCTCTTGTCTGGCAATATCGCTCAATCTCCGGGAGATTGCAGTTCTAGCTTGATTGTACGTCATGGACTCCAGGTACAGGTGTGACAATCCACAGGACTGCACCTCTTTTATGACCTCCCTTTCCCATGTTGACTGGAAATCATCCCTCAATGTCAAGGGGGCGATGCCCACTGGTTTAAAACAAAGCTTGAGCCATAGCCAAAGCTTCGTCTTCAAGGCCACATATCGTAAAGCTTGCCAGCCGACCTCAAGTCTCATAACCACAAGATCAGGTTATGAACACTGTGGTTTGTTGTGTTTTTATTACTATGAACCACTCAAAAGCAATAGCTACAAAGCCATGAAACACAAAAAATAAACTAAATACACAAGTAAAAATAAAAAGGTAAAGATACCCCTGACCATTAGGTCCAGTTGCGGACGACTCTGGGGTTGCGCGCTCATCTCGCTCTATAGGCCGAGGGAGCCGGTGTTTGTCCACAGACAGTTTTCGGGTCATGTGGCCAGCATGACTAAGCCACTTCTGGCGAACCAGAGCAGAGCACGGAAACGCCGTTTACCTTCCCGCCGGAGCGGTACCTATTTATCTACTTGCACTTGGCGTGTTTTCGAACTGCTAGGTGGGCAGGAGCTGGGACCAAGCAACGGGAGCTCTCCCTGTCACAGGGATTCAAACCGCCGACTTCCGATCGGCAAGCCCTAGGCTCTGTGGTTTAACCCACAGCACCACCCGCGTCCCACAAATACACAAGTATCCTCCAATAAAGCTATATTAAGCCCATATGTAGATACACTCAGTGTCTGCGTGGTTAGGCACACACCAGCAGACCAACTGAGGCATGGCCCAATTTTTCCCCTTTTCAGCAGGAAGGTGTTACCAGAATATAAGGGGGCAAAGTAACTCCCCTTTTAAGGGAATCAGATTCCACCAAGTCCGTCATCGGTCAGAGATGAATGAGCTGAGGCGGGAACCAGTGAAAGCAAGGCAAATCTTTAATATTCTGTTGCAACAGAAATCCCGCACCCATCCATTTCCCTTGGTAGGCGGTGGGGACCCAGAACAAGGATCTGCAAGAATTGTCCCTGAAGATCAACTAGCTGTGGCCACGAGACCCTCTCTCATCGATGCTCCGCCAGCAATAGGTTTTATACCTATTTATTTCCTTGGCTCGGGGGTCGTATAACGCCATGCATTCTGACATTTCTCTGATGAAAATAGGGAGGTCTTAAGGGAAAGCAGGACATTCCGGTATCAAATCAGAAACCAGTTTCTGTAAATCTGGAACTATCCCTGGAAAATAGGGATACTTGGAGGGTCTGTATTTAATGAGGTGGCTGTCTTCTTCTTCTTCTTCTTCTTCTTCTTCTTCTTCTTCTTCTTCCTTCTAAAAATTCCTTGCCAGCCTCAGCATAAACCAAGTTCCTGAAACCTACAAATCACCCCCCCAAAAAAATTTTTTCACCAAACTTGAGAGGGTTGTGGAAAAATTAGCTTGTTCTTGGGTGAGAAATTTACCTGAACTATACAGAAGACCACGCTAAACATGGGCCTAGCCAGGATTTTTGTTGGGGGGGGGGGGCAGGCTTGGGTTAGGGCGGGGCAGAACCTCAGATTTGTATTGATTTTGATTGATTTAGGGGGCAGCTTCCCCCCTGACCCCCCTTGGCTACGCCCATGGTGCTAAAAAGCAAAAGCCCCTTAATAAAGGAGAACTTTTATTGTCTGCTAGCAAGACCAATGTTGCAGGAAAAGGAAGGCGGCTCCATGTTACAAACATACACTTTTTATACTTTTTACACCCCTGCCTCTTTAAGACATGTAAATGTCTTAAAACAATTAATTACCTCTATTTACAAAGGAACACACCTAAGAACATTCAAAAACAGGTCTGATCATTTAGTCTAGAAAAGACAATACTTGGAGATACTTTTATTTACAAAAGTTATGTTTGAAAGACATTTGGATTTCCTGGTATTTTGAAAAGGTGGGAAGTACCCGGGTTGAGCAGCCTTCCTGTTCAATCTCCCATCAGTTTAGCATAATCCGTCCTACCATTATGAAATGTTGATGTTTGATATGATTTCAGCATAATCCATCTTCCTATTCTACGTTTACAAATGAAGCTATCAAAATACACTTGAGTTTCCTGACAACCTAAAGGTGGGAACCATCGGGGCGATCTTGGACTGTTCTTCCGAAGGATTCAACTCTCTGTATAATTTCGTCTGTCATCATGAGATGTTAGCATTCTATTACGATTCCATCTCTGCTTTCTTAGGAGAAATTGGGGCTCCCTGACAGATCTTCCTGACAGCTTAGTTTATGAGACAGAGAAGTTTTACATGGCTACAGAATTGTTTCTATTTGACTGTGCGACCAATTATTTTTGCTTCAATAAAGTGAAAAATAAAACCATTCACACTGTACAGTGATTCTTGTGTTAATCTTGTCTGTGGTTAATCTGTCTGCCTGGGGTTCATCGGAATGTGCGAGGAAAAGTTTGGGTTTGGATGAGGAAAAGTGAGGAAGCCTTTTTATTAAATGCAGACACGAGCATTAGGAAAGCAGGGAGAGTTGCTTCAAAACTGGTGGTCCAAGGTGTGTGTCTCCTGAATTTTAGCTCCTAGGCAGATATTTACATGTCAGTAGGATGCACAATGAGGGACGCGGGTGGTGCTGATCGGGCTTGCCGATCAGAAGGTCGGCTGTTCGAATCCCCGCGACGGGGTGAGCTCCCGTTGCTCGGTCCCAGCTCCTGCCCACCTAGCAGTTCGAAAGCACATCAAAGTGCAAGTAGATAAATAGGTATCACTCTGGCGGGAAGGTAAACGACATTTCCGTGCGCTGCTCTGGTTTGCCAGAAGTGGCTTAGTCATGCTGGCCACATGACCTGGAAGCTGTACGCCGGCTCCCTCGGCCAATAATGCAAGATGAGCGCCGCAACCCCAGAGTCAGTCACGACTGGACCTAAAGGTCAGGGGTCCCTTGACCTTTACTTTACCTAGGATGCACAATATGTGCCATCTTGAGCATGTCACAGACAAGGGGCCACAGAGTTCCTGCCAAGCAGGTATTATCCGAGAGAAACTCTTCTGAACTCGGACTGGTGGTGCTGAGTCATCCATGTTAATTGTCCCCCACCAGCCAAGACGACTCAGCGGAGTGACTCAAGGTTCCTCCAGATGGCACCTTCCCCCATGGCTGAGTTAATGGCATAACACTAAATCAACATGGGGGGGGGGAGGCTACTGAGAGATATTAACTGGATCAGGTTTTGAACTCCGGTGATTGTTTGCAATATGCCATCTGCCCCGATTCTGTTACTCACTGATCTGCGACTTGAGGATTATCCAGAACCAGCGGAGTAGGAGAAACAAGGCCATAGGCAGCTTCAGTTAGGATGCCGTAGAATCAGTACACAGCCCAGCAATAGACCCTTCCCCTCCTCTTCTGGCTCCCATATGGTTTGCCTGGCTGCTGCCACTTTAAGACCTGTTCTGTCAGATTGGGTGTGTGTGGAGAGACTCTAAATGGCTAGAGGGATGGAAAATACTCTTTTCCTCAAATAGGGATGGACGTGTCTCTCAATTTCAGTTCCCTCAGTTCTACATTCCCCTCTCCAGTCTTAAATACAGCTCTTCGTATTCCTGCAGCAATTTGCAATCCCCCCCCCAAAAAAAAGTCCTAATGAAAATTCACTAGCATTTTAGTGCAAACTTCTCTTAACAAACACATTTTTGTATGCAGCCGCCAGCAACCTCTCCTAATACAATGCATTTCTGTAAACATAGTTTGTTTGGAGAACCGCATCTCAAAATCTGGATGAATGCAAATAGGCTCAGAATAAGTTAAACCATGTCCTAATTTGGGGGGGGGGGGCAGGGGAGAGATAGGATCACCCAAGGAGTGGGTGAAAAAGAATTTCCTCACTATTAAAGTATAACCAGCATCATTACAGCCCAGTATCATCATGGGCCAAGTCTATGTAACACAATGGCAGGGAAACCCAGAGACTGGTGTGTTTGCTGCAGAAATCTTACAAAGGACCTGAAAGCTACCAGACAAAACGGTACCCAGGAAATGGAGAGACGGATGGGATATAAAGCTCAAGTTCAATTCAAGGACAAATTGCACTGACAAACAGCACACAGAAGGCTGAACTGCTCAATATCTCCTTTGCTAGCTTCTTTACAAAGAAGGCAAAGCTGGGATGAGGCATTAACTGCAACAATATTGACAGAAGCAAGAGGGGAGAAGGGGACTCTGGCCAGGCTAACAAAGGGGCATGTCAGAGGAGACTCAGGCAAACAAAGAACATTCAAGTCACAGAATGTTTCGCCAGGCTTCAAGCCTTTGAGAGACCTTCTAAGAAAAAATAATAATACGACAGGAATATTGAAGCACCTAGGAGAAAAGAGTGTGTATGTCTAATTCATGGAAAGCTCCCTACATTTCAATTTATTTTGGGCATTTATCTAGTCATCCCATAAACGAGTTCTCTGTAAAACAAACACCACTGGATTAAAATGCAGCGTAATACATTTTTAAAAATGAAAAGTTAAAACACAGTTTAAAACTGAGAGGCCTGAGCTGTGAAAAGTGAGATGTTGTTGTTGTTGTTGTTGTTTTAAGGGGGGAAAGCTGGGTGAATGAACAATTCATTGTGTCGGGAAATCTTTTCTGCTCCTCGTTCACTAGCCCTCGTGTGGATTTCTATAACCTCTTGCAGTGGTTGTTAATGAGGGTGTATTTTCCCCCTTCAAATTAAAATATTACATTAAGATATCATAACACGCTTTGAATATAATTTCCTTTCTGCATTTGTCAGAGATAAATCTTTTATGGGAGTCAAGCACTTACGTTGCTCCCTTTTGTGGAAAGCAGGCGTCATATTAGACATCACATCTCAGGAAACGTAACATGGCAGCTGCCCATCACATAAGGGAACCAAGCCAGTGCTCACTGGCTCCCATAATAAGCACCACTGCCAATAAGCACATCTGTAAGGAAGGGGCGTGTGTGAATTGAGGCGGCAGTTGCAGTGCCCTGGATGGGGGCTCTGATGGGCATTAGTACCAGGCAGGGGCCCGTCATGGCAACATGCCAAGCTCTGCCATTCCCAACCTGGCACTAGTCCTGAACACACTGACAATTGCAGTGATTATTAAAATTGCTGATGTTAACTTGTTCGGGAAAAATGGCACTCTGCTGTTTCACAACAAGCTCATCCCCACATTTTAACACACAATTTGGGTAGGGTGGGGGGGGCAGGGAAAAGAGATAAGAGATCTACAATTTCTGGGGAGGGGAGGGTGAGAAGGGAGAAAATGGAAGAGGAACAGCATAGAAATTACTAAGAATTGTATCAGGGTGTGAGAGAAAAGACTAGAATCTAAATGGGATGGAAGTAATGGGGTGCTGCGTAGGGTCTGCCCCACATAATACAGGACATGGGTACAAATGCAGATAATTTGAACAGCCCCAGAACTATTTTCACAGAGCAATATGACAAACAGCAAGTCAATACTTCAAGTTAATCATACCTGCGCTTTGCTTCAGACTCTCTATTATAACGGATGAATCATAGAGATGAAGATCTTATTTCCACTATTTAAGAGTGCTGGCCTGGTTACCAACATTGTGTGAGGATTGCCTATAGGTGATCAGGCAGTGAAGCTCCACCTTTCTCTCTGAGGCCTTGAACAACTGGACATATGAACTAGTAAAAAATTGTTTGTGTGATGGTATAAACCACCTCCACCAAAACCAGGCACTTTATCCAATGCAGATTGTCAAGCATGTATCCCTCCCCCACCTTCATTAGAAAAAGGATTAGACCTTTTCATATACATTTGATAGCTATGTAAATCAGCACTGACTGCTACAGTTGCAGAGTAATGAGCATGCAAGTATGAGCTAGTTTATAGCTGCCATATCATAGTAAGGGTGTATTCCTCCACCAACCCCCGCAAACTGCCTCCTCCATTACGCTGACTGATGCCTTCCAGCAGCAGATGGATATGAATTAGATGCCGCCCACAAGGTATAGCATGCAAATACCTTTGATGATTAAAATGTAGATTGACATTTCTCATCCACCATGCAAAAAGCCCAAGAGACCGTATGGAAGTTTGGAGGTGGGGGACAATAAAAGACTTTACTGTACAAATTTAATCCAGCAAGGCTGCAACCTAATTCAATATCAGAAGCTTGGTTTTTGCGCTAACCATACAAAACCGAGCAGGTTATAAAGAATATATCAATTGCACATGCGCACTATTGCAAATGTTCTTGTTTATTATTTCATATAGCATCACAAAATCATTCTACTCTTCCTGCAGACCAAGGTATAATGAAAAAGTATGGACAAACCTATTAATTACCCAGGAAGAGAGATTACAGCAACTATTCTGCTTCTCCATTTGGTAGGTGGCAGTGCTTCAACAGCAGACATAGTAAAGTGCCTGACTCCACTTTACATTATATAAGAAAGATATATGCTAAGTAATTCAAAATGGGATCTTACAAACAGCAATGTTGATAGGCTTCAGTTCACATATGAGCCGGAAGTCCCCTTAAAGACTGTTTCACAGTTGTTGGCTTCTTATTGAAGTCCTTAGAAACATGAATGTCTTCAGATGTTATATGGGAGAATCAGCTTGCATCTTTTCCAAGAAACAAAACATTTAATCAATGCTTCTGTGGATACAGCACTTTCATTCCTCTGGTTATGTCAAATATTGCCACAATAACCTATCAGCGGTGTCTGGAGAAGAACGCAGTACAATACAGAATGTAATTAAGGAGATGAATCTTCACCCCGAATAGCTTTGTACTTGGCCATGTCCTCTGGGAAGACTTTAGTCAGCTCTTGAATCAATAGGCTTTTGAATTTCTAAAAAGAAAAAGAAAGTGTCAAGCAGGGAAACTGGGCTTTTTATTAGCGCTGGGGGTGGGAGGGAGATAGTATTAGCAGCAGTACCTGTCCAACAACCAAGACCACCATGTGCTAGTAGTTTTATTTGACAGAAAGTAAGTAAAGGGGACCCAGGTGGCGCTGTGGGTTAAACCACAGAGCCTAGGGCTTGCTGATCAGAAGGTCGGCGGTTCGAATCCCTGCGACGGGGTGAGCTCCCGTTGCTCGGTCCCAGCTCCTGCCAACCTAGCAGTTCGAAAGCACGTCAAAGTGCAAGTAGATAAATAGGTACCACTCCGGTGGGAAGGTAAACGGCGTTTCCGTGCGCTGCTCTGGTTCGCCAGAAGCGGCTTAGTCATGCTGGCCACATGACCCGGAAGCTGTATGCCGGCTCTCGGCCATTAAAGCGAGATGAGCGAGAGTCGGACACGACTGGACCTAATGGTCAGGGGTCACTTTACCTTTAAAGTAAAGACTTGCTCAAGCTACTACTGACCTACTTTATAGTATCTCAGGCACAAATGCACTCTACACACCCGGTGAATGTACATGAAGCCCCCACCCCACTCTGTACCCACACAGTGGTGCTTATAACTTCTTGTAAACAGAAGGTTTCAGCTTGCACCCAAGGAGGTTAACAAAGTCCTTTGAGGGCTCCATTCAGTTTCCAAAGCAGTTTGCCACTGTAGCCCAGGGAGCGCCTTCTTGAAGGGAAATGTACAGAGATCCCTAAGGCAAATGGAAGGCTGGTGCCTACATTATACACCTCTAGGAGCCAGGTGGAAATGTTCCTCTTCAACAAGCCATTTGGCTGATTAACATCTGATACCCTTTTAAACTTGTTTTGGGAGGAGGTGGGGAGGGGGACTATTGGTTTAGTTTTGTCCTTGTTTTTATTATGAATTTTGTGTTTTTATCTTGTGTTTTTATGTTGTGAACTGCCCTGAGATATACAAATGTAGGGCACCATACAAATGTAAGAAATAAATAAAATAAAAACTAGTCACATGATTCATTTCATCTAGTGCCAAATTAATATTTTAACTTAAGTCTTTGGAAAGCTTATTCAGACTGATATATTACACTGCATTGTCACACACTGCATTTATAAAATAAAAATCAAGTTAACAGCAAGAATAAAATAATGAACCAAAGATTAAAGAGCATATTTTTAAAATTGCCTGGTAACAAAAAGACAAAGTAGGCCCAAGGGAGCCTCCCTAGCAGCGCATAACTACACTTCATAAGCAACATGCCACAGCTAAGGTGATCCTATTTCTAGCTATCACATGCCTTCCTTCAGATGTCAGGGCTACCTGGGGGAGCACAAATTGCCCAACTGACTGGTCCCAGTTATTGGCTGGGAGCTATACTTTGAACTGCAGCTCTGAATAGTTTTCAAAGTATAGGTAGGAGTGGCAGAGAGGATCCTTGTCCAGCAAAGGTCACAGCTGCTGCAGTTACTTCAGATGGTCCAAGCCAAGACCAGTTAACCTCAAATGACAAAACTGGATCTAGAAACACTCTCAGATTGTGAAACCTCTAGGTAATATCAATCAGTTGCATTTTGCAGACCATTATTAATTTCTAAATACACTTTGAATTCTTGTTACAGAATTTGATCCTTCAGATATAATCAGTGAAGACTGCCAATATATAGGCAAACCCTATCAAGTCCAATACCTTTGCTATATATTTTGTGTTTCATCTTAATGAGGCTATTTATCTATTAGGGAATACATGTTATTTGAGAAACACCTTTATCTTACCTTCATGGTGTCAATTTTGCCCTTCACCTGTTCATTTTTAGCAAGAGCCCTTTCCAAACACTCTTTAGTATAAAGTTGGGGGTTACGGCCTTGATCTATATATCTGAGGAAATAAATCGTATGTCAGGTTTGATAGATAGGTTTCCATACAGTGTAAAACAGACATATAGATCATCTGTTCACAACACTTTCTAAAACCAGACACACTAGATTATGTATTAGATATGCAACTAAGAACATGTTGCTTACATTTTTACATCAATACTGAACATCTAGCTGTATACAGACTACTTTAAGAAGCACTATGACAAGTTCACCAACTCAGTTAGGATCAACATACAATAACTGCCTTTTTAAACAGATGCTGAAAGCCAAACTATTCCCAGAAATATACCTGAGGGGAGAAAAACTGAGAAAAGGTGTGAAATAATATTCTCATATATGCTTCTTAAAGACCAGAAGAGAGTTTAGTACCATAAGAGAGTTTAGTACCACTCTTTAGTACTACTTCTATGCTCTATAGCAGGGGTAGGCAACCTAAGGTCCGTGGGCTGGATGCAGCCGAATCGGCTTCTCAATCTGGGACGCGGACGGTCCAGGAATCAGCGATTTTTTTACATGAGTAGAATGTGTCCTTTTATTTAAAATGCATCTCTGGGTTATTTGTGGGGCATAGGAATAATTTCACTTCCCCCCCCCCCAAAAAAAAATAGTCCGGCCCACCAGATGGTCTGAGGGACGGTGGACCGGCCCACGGCTGGAAAAGGTTGCTGACCCCTGCTCTATAGAGTACAGAAGTTTGCTTTCTAGCCCTGCTCATCAAAATCATTAAGATGAAGAAGACCGAGATGCCAATAGGCTTTGGAGATAAGTATTGCCTGTAACCATATGAAGTTAAACACTTACTCAAAGACTTCCAAAGGCACACTAATATCATGAAGCTGCTGCCGGCACTTGTCAACATCTTGCAAGCCTGTAACCATAAAATTCCTAGGAGAAGGAAACATAAGTTTATTCATTCCCAGAACTACTAAGACAATAGTCACAACAATTTGCACTAGTCTGTATTCCTGTAAGTAATTTTTAAAAGACACAAAAAGAGAATTCTCAAAAATAAAAAGAACCACTAGAAAACCAAATACTGGCAGATCTCAATCCCTTTCTCCTCTAAATCCATAGAGGAGGTGGCTTTTCAAAAGAATATGCATACAGACCTTTCATCTATTAGCAATGACCAGCAATGGAACCTCCATGTTTATAGACTTCTGACTACCAGCTGTCTAATTAAAGACAATTTCAGGAGTAAGAATGCAAGAAGAGCCTGCAGGATCAGGCCAATAGCCCATGTAGTCCAGCATCCTACTCTCATAATGGCCAACCAGATACCTATTGGAAGCTGACAAGCAGAATGTGTATGTAATTTCACATTTGTGGCTCCCAAGAACTGGTATTCAGGGGCATACAGTCTCCAACAGTGGAAACTGAACATTTCTTTCTCCTACATGATTCTGTCTAATCCTCTTTTGAAACCATGACATCTAAGATAGTGGCCATCACTACTTCCTGTAGGAGCAAAATCCAGGAATACATACCCATGCATACTCTCTCCAAACCGATGTCAAAAAGATTCTACACAAACAAAATGATGTTGGCAAAACAAAGTAAAAAATAAAAAAAATTCCTTCCAGTAGCACCTTAGAGACCAAGTTTGTTCTTGGTATGAGCTTTCGTGTGCATGCACACTTCTTCAGATACATAATGACATTGCATTATCTTGCCCAAGGCCACCCAAAGTGACTTACAAACAAACAAAACCCAATAGATACATTAAGACTAATGGAGTGGGGGAATACAATGAAAAACATTCCACCCACACTAAAAGGCCACAGTGGCAGTGTGATGTAGTCGTGTGAGTGTTAAACTAGGACTCGGGAGACTAGGGTTCAAATCCCCACTTGGCCATGAAGCTTGTTGGGGCAGTCGCAGTCTCTCAGCCTAACCTACCTCACAGGGTTGTTGTGAGAATAAATGGGGAGGGAGGCAAACTCTGCAGGACACCCTGAGCTCCTTTACCTGGGAGGAAAAGTGGGATATAAACGTAATAATAAAAATACATCGATTAAGAAGCCAAAGGCTTGGGTTAAGAGGTAAGTTTTCACCTGGGACCTGAGGATGCGCAACAATGGCGCCTGGCGAGCCTCTCTGGGGAAAGACATAGCTGTCAACCCTCCCTTTTTTTGCGGGAAACTCCCTTATTCCAATGCCGTCTCCCCGCTGCTATCCCGGATTGTTGATATCCCTTAAATTTCCCGGATTTCAAAGGAAGCAGCTCCTCTCCCTCCCTGCCGGCCAGGGAGGATCCTCAGCTGCGTTGCTCGGCTGCCAATAAGGAGTCTGAGACCGACTGGGGGTGGAGCTTGCATGCCTTGTGCAGCCAGACTCTCACGCCCAACCAGACAGACAGCCTGCCTGCCATCTACGCACTCGCTCTTTCGCTCACCCGTTCGCACGCAGCCTCTGGAGCGCAGGGTGGCGAGGCTACTTGGTGCCATTGCACCGCCCTTGCGGCATCCCTTATTTTCAAATCTGAAAGTTTGGGAAAACCCCTTATTTTCAAATCCGAAAGTTGACAGCTATAAAAAGAGCATCCCACAAACAGGGAATCTTAACCATAATAATAATAATAATAATAATAATAATAATTTATTATTTGTACTCCGCCCATCTGGCCGGGTCTCCCCAGCCACTCTGGGCGGCTTCCAACAAATATCAAAATACATTAAAATATCACAGATTAAAAACTTCCCTAAACAGGGCTGCCTTCAAGTGTTTTCTAAACCATATTACGTTTTTCACTTTTCTATATGACCGCATGCAGGGAAAAGTGTAGAGGGGGAAAATATACAAGATCACACATCTTTTGGCAACCTGACACAAGCAAACCACAATCGATACATGGAAAATGACTTAAAATCGACAACTTGACATCAAATAAAGCGGCAGTCGATTAACCCATTAGGGTATATGACGATGAGAAGAAATTGCTAAATATGTAATAATGATGAAACGTGACAGGAGGGACGGGGGAAGTCCAACCAACACGATAAGGAAATGGGAAAAAATGATTAGTTTGTATTGTTTTGTGTTTTATTGTATTTTTAGAGTAAGCATATGTTGATGGAAAATATATTATATGTTTGGAAACCCAATAAAAATCATAAAAAGGGGGGTATAATGGCGCACAAGGAAACAGCCCCTTCCCCACAATACTTTGGAGCAGGTAGCTCTGGGGGCGCAGAGAGGAAGGGGCTGAGAAGGGGGGGCCCTGCGTGGGAGGGTCACTCACAGCTTCTGGTTGAGGCCCGCCTGGCTGCTGGGCTGGAAGTCGCTGACGATGATGCCCAGCTGCCGGATGTTCTCCACGAACTTCTCCAGGTGCTCCTCCAGGGAGTCGAACTTCTCCGCCATCCCTTCGGGCCTGGCCGTCTGCGCTCCGCCGATGGACGACCCCCTCTTCCTCCTCCTCCTCAAAGCTCCCTCGCGGCGCCCGTTGCCAAGGGAGCCGCCATCGACGGCCACTTCCGCTTCCGGGTCGAGCCGCGACCCTTCTCTCCCTTCCCCTCCTCCCAGTGAGACAGAACGCTCCGAGAGGATTCAGCAGCCTCTCCGGCTTAGGCTCCGCCCTCACGAAAGAGAGAGAGGGCGCATGCGCAAGCAGATTTCCTCCATTCCACTGCCTCAGGCTTTTCATAGTGAGGGGCGGGTTAATATATTGCCCCGCCTCCTGCTGGGCACCGCGGCCGCCGCCATTGGCTAGACGAGATGCTAACCTGATTTTTCCCTTGTTGTGAGCCATAGAAGCCATTTTTGTGTGTTCCTCCGTGTTCTTATTCCTCCCTCCCCGCAGAAACACACGCTTCATTTTTTATATACCGCTTTGAGGTTGTTGTCTGCGCCCCCCCCCCCCCGCAATCAAGCGGTGTCTAAAAGTCATGAATAAAAAGATATACGTCCATCATATAAAATTACAAATATCTTTATTACGGTCAAAGACCAGAGAACAGATAATGACAATCCATAACCAGATATAGTATTGGAGATTGAGTTATATTACAAAACTAAAACCCATCTCATAGAACTGATACTTACATTTAAAATTAAAGTTTAAATCTTCAGATTTAAAAATTTTACATTAATAAATCTTTACCACCTATTAGCATTCCTTCAGAGATTAAAGCTCAAATCTCAGTCTCAGTCATTATTCGTCTTACTCTTGTCACAATAAAACAAATTTTTGCGACAATCCTAGTGGTCTCCATGTCTTTATCCATAATACCGGTATATTAAGTGTCCAATTGATTCTCGGGATTATATATTTATAATTGATAGATATTACATGTATATATTTATTTATACTCTGCCTTTTTCCTTGAAAAGCACCCAAGGCGGCTTACAGTTGAAAAATATTCTTAATAGGGCTGCACATGTGGTGGCTGGTCGCACATTTTATAATAAATGAAGGGGGTGATTTGCTCCAGCGGAGTAGCTCTCCCTATTTTTCTCTCTCCACTTCAGCAAAGGATGAAAAATGTTTCAATGGATCCACTTTAGTTTCAAGGTTACTAGGAATTATAACTCTGTGATGGGTAAGCTCCAGTGCCCAGGGGTCTTTGAGGGAAATAATGTGTTTCAAATGTGTTGTTGTTATTATTATTATTATTATTATTATTATTATTATTATTAACATCATCATCTGGCCTGGATAGCTCAGTTGGTTAGAGCATGGTGCTGATAATGCAAAGGTTGCAAATTCAATCCCCTTCCCAGGACAGTTACATATTCCTGCATTGCAAGGGGTTGGACTGGATCAGGGGTTGTCAGCCTGGTCCCTACAGCCCACACTAGTGGACGTTTCAGGATTCTAGGTGGGCGGCAGGGGGTTCTACAGCACAAGCTGAATCCTCCTTCCATCGAGCACTGGTGGGTGGTAAGGAAATTTTACCATCAAGAAAGATGCATTAGTGGGCGGTAGGTATAAAAAGGTTGACTACCCCTGGACTAGATGATCCACAGGATCCCTTCCAACTCTACAATTCTTTGATTCCATGACTGGGTTGCTCCAACCAATCTGGGCAGCTCTCAGCAAAATATAAAAACACAATAAAATCTCAAACATTTGCTGTGGGCTAGTGGACCCCAACACATTAAAAACTTCCCTGCTCACAGCTCTCTGAGTATGACCCTACAATGCATGCATTTACAACCACCTCTTTGTCACATTTGCACTTTATATTTTTTTAGGTAAACGTAAAGGTACCCCTGACCGTTAGGTCCAGTTGCGGACGACTCTGGGGTTGCGCGCTCATCTCGCTCTATACGCCGAGGGAGCCAACGTTTGTCAGCATACAGCTTCCAGGTCATGTGGCCAGCATGACTAAGCTGCCTCTGGCAAACCAGAACAGCGTTCAGGAATGCCGTTTACCTTCCTGCCGGAGCGGTACCTATTGTTCGGAGCAGGGACCGAACAACGGGAGCTCACCCCATCGCGGGGATTCGAACTGCCGACCTTTTGATCGGTAAGCCCTAGGCTCAGTGGTTTAGACCACAGCACCACCGGCGTATTTTTTTAGGGCTACACTTAAAAATATTAGGTGTACATCTAGAATGCATAATGCATGAAAACAACCTCAGTTGTTCAGTAAAGCTGCAACTTCTCAGCTGGCCAGAGTTGTTTTAATCATGATGATCTAATGGCAACATAATTCTTCTTTCTTTCTTTTTATCGCAGCATGCGTAGCATTTAGTCTTGTTTTTTTTTATACAATGTAAAAGAACAAACCAGCGTTTGTGATTAATTATCAGCCCTGTACCTTCTGAAACCTAAGAAGCGCTGAGCTTGCAATAACCAATGCTAAAGCAGCTCTGGACAATGGCACAATATATAAATCTTACATTTTACCAATGCAGAGTCTCTGGGCCTGCCATATCTATCAAACAAATAACATCAATATTCAGAAGTACTTTATTTTCCTGAAGGTAAATCAATATTTTATAATAATTGGCGTCGTTTACAAATGCCAGGTGCTTACTGTTTTACAATACTTCCTGGGGTCCCTCCCCCACTCTTTTGCTATGAAAAACTCGGGAGTTATTTCTGTTATCTTTGCTTGCCTTTGTTCCTTTGTTGCTTCCTATATAAATATATATGGGAGAGTGGGAGAAGGTCTCTATTTCTGCCACCTTGGTCAATAACTAGCAACCTATGTGTGCTCAGATTTCTTCGCAATAAAGCTTTGCCAGTAACTCCTCTGAAATTATCAGATCTGCAAATGTTTTCCCATTGTTGCAAGTCCAATTTACCCAGCTCCAAAACTTTCCTGTTATATCAGGGAGAGTGATATTTTCCCAAGATGTGACCTGCACAGTTCCCCACCCCCCAGGTTTGTGTGAATTTGGGGCTTTGTCCAACAATCTGCTGGGACAGGTTCAGGGCTCTTGTGTTGTTATACAAAGGCCTGAACAACAGGGGTCCAGGGCACTTTAAGGACCACCTGAGCCCTTGCATTCCAGCCTGAGATCACCGAGACGCTGTTATTTGTCCCTCATATTGTGACCTCAGCTATTTAGTGTTGGGGATTTAGTGGTGCTGATCCCATATTGTGGAACACTCTTCCAGCAGAAATCCTCACTTCTGATTTTCATGCATCTCTTGAAGACATTTTAATGCCGACAGGCCTAGGCAGTTGTTTAAAACTTTCTTGGTTTGCTAGTCATTTTAATGATCGTTTTGTCCTGCTTTTAATGTTTTTTTTGTGGTTTTTATGTTACAGTACAACATCAGGATGTTAAATAAAACATGCTCCCAGATCTCTGCATGTATAATAATAATAATAATAATTTATTATTTATACCCCGCCCATCTGGCTGGGTTTCCCCAGCCACTCTGGGCAGCCTCCAACAGATATTAAAATGCATTAAAATATCACAGGTTAAAAACTTCCCTAAACAGGGATGCCTTGAGGTATTTTCTGAATGTCAGATAGTTGTTTATCTCTTTGACCTCTGCTGGGAGGGCGTTCCACAGGGCGGGCGCCACTACCGAGAAGGCCCTCTGCCTGGTTCCCTGTAGCTTTGCTTCTCGCAATGAGGGAACCGCCAGAAGGCCCTTGGCGCTGGATCTCAGTGTCCGGGCTGAACGATGGGGGTGGAGACGCTCCTTCAGGTATACAGGACCGAGGCCGTTTAGGGCTTTAAAGGTCAGCACCAACACTTTGAATTGTGCTCGGAAACGTACTGGGAGCCAATGTAGTTCTCTCAGGACCGGTGTTATGTGGTCCCGGAGACCACTCCCAGTCACCAGTCTAGCTGCCGCATTCTGGATTAATTGCAGTTTCCGGGTCACCTTCAAAGGTAGCCCCACATAGAGTGCATTGCAGTAGTCCAAGCGGGAGATAACTAGAGCATGCACCACTCTGGTGAGACAGGGCAGGTAGGGTCTTAGCCTGCGCACCAGATGGAGCTGGTAGACAGCTGCCCTGGTACAGAATTGACCTGCGCCTCCATGGACAGCTGTGAGTCCAAAATGACTCCCAGGTTGCGCACCTGGTATGCTTAGTTGTATGACAAAGCACATCGTGTGCAAGCAATTGCCACACATGTGATTTATGTCCTCAATCCAGCAGTTGGTCTGTGTGTGAAGACTCCTGTTTAAAGACCAGTAACACTTGGGAAGGGAAGGAGAGGTCCTCCTTGCTCCTTCATGAGTAGTGGATCAGCACTATTACTGTGTTTTAGAGAAGGCATCCATGCAGTTGGGTCAGAGCCATAATATTTTGCCCTCGGCTACTTTTTATTTTGTTTTCAGGTGATCATGTAAATTAAGCCTACACACATTATGACCCAACTGGGTGAAAAGCAGCACACTAGCTACAGTATGTATGTTAACTGAGG
The DNA here is from genome assembly GCA_034641395.1 of Darevskia armeniaca. Classification (NCBI taxonomy): domain Eukaryota; kingdom Metazoa; phylum Chordata; class Lepidosauria; order Squamata; family Lacertidae; genus Darevskia; species Darevskia armeniaca. Next base: position 633,162 of record JAWWNF010000026.1, on the reverse strand, counting down.
TTAACAGGGTTTTGATAAACCTTCTGGTTTTCCTTCCTGAAAAAAACAAGACTTGGCTCACCTAACAGGCCACAAGGCATAGCTGGTGCTGGATTGTGTTTGGTCCAGTCGGCCACATCATTTAGAGCCTGAAAGCCTAATATAGACCATTGCTTTTGGCTGACAGTAATTTAATATAAGTACCGCCGAGACCACATAACACCGGTCTTGAAAGATCTACATTGGCTCCCAGTACATTTCCAAGCACAATTCAAAGTGTTGGTGCTGACCTTTAAAGCCCTAAATGGCTTCGGTCCAGTATACCTGAAAGAGCGTCTCCACCCCCATCATTCTGTCCGGACACTGAGGTCCAGCACCGAGGGCCTTCTGGCGGTTCCCTCACTGCGAGAAGCTAAGTTAAAGGGAACCAGGCAGAGGGCCTTCTCGGTAGTGGCGCCCGCCCTGTGGAACGCCCTCCCTTCAGATGTCAAAGAGAACAACAACTACCAGACCTTTAGAAGACATCTGAAGGCAGCCCTGTTTAAGGAGGCTTTTAATGTTTAATAGATTACTGTATTTTAATGTTCTTTTGGAAGCCGCCCAGAGTGGCGGGGGAGACCCAGCCAGATGGGCGGGGTATAAATAATAAATTATTATTATTATTATTATTATTATTATTATTATTATTACCCATATCAACATGGGAGTGTGAAAGTACTTTTGCACACTCAGGTTTATTGTGAGGAGTTTGCCACTGGACTGTTGAGGTAATGTGAGTGGCGTTTGGTTCCTCAGGCTCAAGGGATGGTGCCTATGAGAGTCGTGGCTCTGACTCTGTAGGACCTGGTGATATTGGAGGTTCTCTTGAGCTCCTGTCTTATCAACCTCAGGCACAATGCCTCCTGATCTCCCGCAGCAGTTTCAGAGCCCTGAATCTGGTCTGGCTCATTAGCTGGAGACTCTATAGCTTCTGCCTCTTGAGTTTTGATAGCTGCTGGATTCTGCAGCTAAGCAACGGACCTCTCTCAGTGTCTCTCAGTACAGCATATTACATAGGGCTATAAAATGAGGGACTCTCCACATATCCTACCACGAGCTTCTTAGAGAAAGGGTGGGATACAAATGCAATTAGTTGAGAATTCCTCTGATCAGGAATGCATTGTTCAAAGCCAAAAAAGTGACTCACAATTTTCACCCTAAGAGAGCATACCCCTAGTCAGGAAAGGATGCTGATTCAGCAAAGAAGTGCAAGGCGTATTCATCGTGCCGAATACATTAAGGGGGGAAATGCAGAAAATGTGTGCACTGGTGCTTTTTGTTCTGGCAAGCATATGCTGAAACTGAGACAACAGGAGCAAAAAGAAGAAGAAGAAGAAAACCCCCACCTCCTAGCAAATTATTTCGCCTAGAACTGCAACCCTACCGCCGGGTGAAATGGCAGTTGCATGCTTTGTAATTTATAGATCTGCATGTTTAAATGGCACAGGGGATTTGGAGGAGGCAGTGCTGGCTCATACACTCCCATCTGTTTTGCAAGACTTCCCTATACTTTAATTAGTACATATCGGAGACATATTAATGAGTGCGGCAGACTAAATTGCTTGAAACCCACACCATGGAATAGGCCTACCACCGCTTTGATGAACAACAACAGTTTACTTGAGTAAGCATTACCTTCTCATTATATATGCCCTTGGAAATGTATCAGGTGAAGAATCGCCCAGTCCCATAAAGTTAGCTATAAATTGCAAAGATTACAGCTGTCCAAAAATGCTGTTCCTGTGTGACTGGCCACGTGTGCCATTCCTCCTCAGATATTTGCACTAGTTTCCCTTCCCACATATGACATTTTCAAAGCTCTTTGGGACCAAGTCCACCCTGTCTTCCTGCCCTTCATTGCGTGGCAAAGTCCCAAACCCTCCCGGGAAGTGGAATAAAGACACAGGAAACTGTATTTTAGGTTAATGGGCGAAAAAAGCCACAACTTTATTGGTTACAGAATGTGAGTGGTATTGGCTTAGGCATTGGAAACCACATGACAATATCTGACTCCTGCCCGTCTGCAGGAGTCTTGGAAGGGTTAACCACCAGTAGGGGGAGCCTTGCTGATGCACATCAACTAGGGACTCCCCCGGGGTCACCGCTAGGGGTCGTGCCATGGCCCTAGCCCCCCATCTGGGGCTTCGGACAGAAACCACGCCCCTCTGATTCCTTTAACGGAATACCCTTGAAATAGGAGGGGTAGGTGATGGCCACTACCTCCTCTCACCTTCAACCTAATACTCTGATGCCTAATCGCCAAGCCTTACAAAGTTGTGACAATTTGCTACGAGGTAGACAAGAAAACCAAATGGCCGGTGCCAATTTAGTTTACCAAGTGGAAAAATTCCTACCAGGTCGGCTTCCGGTTGGCGTGCCGGAGATGGCGGTCGGGGGGAAATGTCGCTCCTGACATTCCCCCAGTCGGACCGGGCAAAGGAGTGCTCGCGCCAGCGCCGCGACCCCCAAAACCCCCGGGAAGGGCGTCCCGGGGTCCGGAGGACCCGCAGGAGCTCGGACGCCGGTCCCGATCCCAGGGAGCTCTTAGCAGGGCTCCCGGGAGTGATCGGGCAGCGGAGCTCTAGGGCCCGTTGACAGCCCCGTCCGGCGAAGCTGCAGGACCGTCACCGCTGAGCGCGCCGATTCCTCTTAAATTTACAATTCGGAACTGTAAGTAACCTGCAAGAAAAAGCTTTAATTTTGAGCCGATCTGACCTGGCTTGAGGACGAAAACATGGAGGTCCGTCCCTTGCCATTGTGTAACAACGACAGGGCATTGTTGCACGGCTTTGATAAGTACTGCCTGGAATTTGACACTTTGTTTTGGAGATTTAACCCTTGCGCCTCCCCCGGTCCTAGGGGGCAGATGAAGTTAATTCAACCTTTATAAGTGAGAGGATTATTTTGGAGTTTTGGAATTTTGGAAAAGTTTGTAAAAGTTTGGAAAAGTTAGAAAAGAACTGTTTGCTAAAAATGGCGGCGAAACAGGATGTGGATCTGACAACATTGCTGGAGGAATTGAAAAAACTTAGAATGGATTACAATGCTGGAGTGAAAGAACTGAGAGCTGAGCTGGCTGCAGCTGGGAGCAGCACTGTGACTGAGATAAAGCAAAGCATAAACAATGGTCTGCCTGGTCAGGATTTACAATTCAACCATGTGAACAGTGTACTTGTTGAGCCTAAACAGAGAAAGCCTACCCTGAAGATAACCGGCTGCAAAAGTCTCATCTATTTAAAGCTAAGAGCTGTTGTCATCATCAGGAAAAAGAGAAAAAATAGAAGAATAGTCAAAAAACCACAGCTCAACGACAAGCAGCGGAGAGGAAGTCGTGACAATCTGGATCAAATATGGAAGGGAAGGCCAAAGATCTTAATGGACATTGTTTTGGATGCAACTCTGCAGCAAAGACAATGGGTTCCAAAGTTGGAGCCCGCAGGAATAGGATGAACACTTATATGCAGTAACTGTTTTGTGGCCTACTGGTTTTTGAACATGGATTCGGCAGGAATTGATTACAGTATGATTTTTGAAAATAATGATATAAGACTGATAGATATTATAAATGATAAGCAATTTTGATGTAGAAATTGTCTGCACTGGGGACTGGGGGGGGAATAGGGATTTGATTAAAGTAAAAGATAAGAATGTTAAAGATGTGAGTGGTTGGTAAGCGATTTGGAACTAAGAAATTATGGAAATGTTAACGATTTGGAATTAGAAACCTGGTAAGAATGTATGTTATGATAATTGAAGTCAATGAGGGGGGGCGTGAGGAAGTCATCAGAGATTGTATAAATTGTATGTGATCTGGCCTGAATCGGGGCTGGACAAAAATTGGAAAATCAAATAAATATTAATTAAAAAAAAAAAATTCCTACCAGGTCCCTTGGACAACCAAGGTGACCAACCAAGGTCCATAGCAAGGTCAGAAATAAAAGTGCCTAACCTAAGGGAGGGAGGGAGGGAGAGCTGGCCGAGCAGGGAGAAAAACAGGGGCGAGTCCTCGGCCTTAGGCAGTTTAAATAGCCTGCGCCACACCCCCAGACCGTCCGAATTGGACAGCCTAAGGATGACGTGGCCGAGGACCATCCAATGGCGCAGGGGCAATCCCGCCCTGCGCGCGTGGGGAGGGCTTGCTCCCAGCCCGCAACGACAAATGTAAAGTACCACACTTGGGCAAAAAAAATGAAAGGCACAAATACAGGATGGGTGACACTTGGCTTGATAGCAGTACATGTGAAAAGGATCTAGGAGTCTTGGTAGACCACAAACTTGGCATGAGTCAACAGTGTGATGCAGCAGCTAAAAAAGCCAATGCAATTCTGGGCTGCATCAATAGGAGTATAGCATCTAGATCAAGGGAAGTAATAGTACCACTGTATTCCTCTCTGGTCAGACCTCACCTGGAATACTGTGTCCAGTTCTGGGCACCGCAGTTCAAGAAGGATACTGACAAGCTGGAACGTGTCCAGAGGAGGGCAACCAAAATGGTCAAAGGCTTGGAAATGATGCCTTATGAGGAACGGCTTAGGGAGCTGGGTATGTTTAGCCTGGAGAAGAGAAGGTTAAGGGGTGATATGATAGCCATGTTCAAATATATAAAAGGATGTCATATAGAGGAAGGAGAAAAGTTGTTTTCTGATGCTCCTGAGAAGCGGACACGGAGCAATGGATTCAAACTACAAGAAAGAAGATTCTACCTAAACATTAGGAAGAACTTCCTGACAGTAAGAGTTGTTCGACAGTGGAATTTGCTGCCAAGGAGTGTGGTGGAGTCTCCTTTGGAGGTCTTTAAGCAGAGGCTTGACAGCCACCTGTCAGGAATGCTTTGATGGTGTTTCCTGCTTGGCAGGGGGTTGGACTGGATGGCCCTTGTGGTCTCTTCCAACTCTAAGATTCTATGGTTCTATGGTTCTATAACATCTCCCCGGGAACGGGAAATGGCTTTCCTGTGCTGCCCATGATGTTGGATGCTCCATCTCTACCCTTTCTGTCCATTCTTCCTTGTTGCTCCTTTATGCCTAGAATTCACCCCCCAAATGGTAGTGCCACCATTCTCTCTTCCTTCTTACGCCTCTTCAAAACCCACCTTTTCATTCCCTTTTCGGTGCTCTCCAGATCATGCAACTCCCTTCGCCTCTCCCTGCCTCCATTGTTAAGTCTTCCACTGCTGAAATATGGATCAAAGTAGGGACCTCTTATATGCTTGCTTATGCTGTTCCATAAAGCTCCGTGTACACTGATTGCAGTGTGTAATAGGAGGGGACCTCAACAGAACAGAACTGTATGGAACAACCTTACATTTAAAGGTAAAGGGACCCCTGACCGTTAGGTCCAGTCGCGGACGACTCTGGGGTTGCGGCGCTCATCTCACTTTATTGGCCGAGGGAGCCGGCGTACAGCTTCCAGGTCATGTGGCCAGCATGACTAAGCCGCTTCTGGTGAGACAGAGCAGCGCACGGAAACGCCGTTTACCTTCCCGCTGCAGTGGTACCTATTTATCTACTTGCACTTTGACGTGCTTTTGAACTGCTAGGTGGGCAGGAGCAGGGACCGAGCAACGGGAGCTCACCCCGTCACGGGGATTCGAACTGCCGACCTTCTGATCAGCAAGCCCTAGGTTCTGTGGTTTAGACCACAGCACTACCCGTTTCCCCTTACATTTACAGAGCAAAATATCCTCTTGAATTATATACCAGCGCATGGAACCTTACAAAATGACAATATGAGCGGACTCTCTATGCCCTTACCCCAGCAAAAAGGCTGACACTGATAAATTGGAAAAATAAAAATGCGGCTCCATTCTACAATTGGATTGAAGACTTACACAAACTCACAACATATGAGCAACTTGCATATAAACACAGACTTTCCATGGACAAATTCAATGAAGTTTGGAATCTTATAAATACTGTAATAGGTTAAGATCTGGTGAAGTACAATAACAACTTTGTAAAGTATACAGTTTTGGGTTTCCCCCCTTTATTTTCCTTTCTATATGGGTGCTGTTTCTCTTTTTCTTTTTCTCTCTTTTATTTTATGTCTCATCATGTTTAGTACTCTGACCTATCCAGCACAGGTAACATTCAAGATTGGTCCTCACCTTCAATAATATTAAGGCAAGGTAAGGACTATTAAGTAGAAGATTGAAATGTAACATCCTTTAAAAAAAACATTTTTATTGTTTTTAGCAAAACATGAAAAACAGTCCAAAGAGCTTAACATAAAATAACAACAATAAAGGAACAGTTGCTGCAGTAAACATTCTTGGAGTTGTTCCCATATGTTAAGCGCTGTGTTAAAACCAATTGAAGAATAGATCCAGAAATTGTCATCTAAATATACTTCCCCATAACTGTTCATGTGTATGTTGGGGTTGCCTTCCTTGTCCATAACTATTAATATTTTGGATACCAAATAATGGGGAGGAATGTCAATTGTTGCGCATCCTTGAATGTGTATTTATCTGATTTGATAGGGCTTTTATTTGGCTAACACAATATTACAGATGTGACCTTGAGTTCAAAGATATACCCTCCAGAGTATGTCAAAATGGCAGATACTTGAGAAAGGCCTCAGCTCTTCGGTGATGATACATTGGGCAAAATATTTTGGTCATAATATTATGCTAGATGACTGGGAGAAATTGTGGAAGGAAGGAATGAAATTTACCGCATGTAATGCACTAAAAGAAAATGTGTTAAAAATGATGTATAGGTGGTACATTACACCGGTCAAACTGGCGAAAATATATAAGGTTGATAATAACTGTTGGAAATGCAAAGAGAAAGAAGGTACCTTTTATCATATGTGGTGGGAGTGTAAAAGGGTGAAAGGCTTCTGGGATATGATATATGGTGAAGTTAAGAAAATGTTGAAATATACATTTGTTAAAAAAACCAGAAGCTTTTTTACTGGGAATTATAGGTACAGATATTCAAAAGCAAGATTTTAAGCTTTTCCAATATGCAGTGACTGTGGCGAGAATATTAATAGCACAAAAATGGAAACAAGAACAAACACCGACAAAGGAAGAATGGATTGTGAAACTAACGGAGTATGCAGAATTGGATAAGATGACGGGGAAAATCCGAGAACAGCGGGACCAGAAGTTCATCAAAGACTGGACTAAATTTGCAGACTATTTAAAGGATAATTGTATTCAATTGAATACGTTGGTAGGATTGCAAGAAGCTTTGTAGAGTAAGAAGAAATATTGTTGTTAAAACGAAGATATAGTGATTAATTTTTAGAACGTAATAATATAAAACAATTATTAAGGAAATATAGTTATAAGGAATAGATATTAGAATATCATGAGGAAGGTTTGATGGAAGTCACGGCTATAAAAAGCCAAAACGGTATAAGATGTAAAGATAAATGTGTAAATTTTATTATTGTATTCTTATAAAACTAATAAAAAATGATTATAAAAAAGAGAAAGGCCTCAGCTCTTACATACCCAGTACATTGTTGTGTTCTGTGGCAGAGTCTGTCCTTGAAATTCCTAAAATATCAGAAAGCTACTCTGCTGCAACTACAGGCAGAGCTTTCTGCCCATGTTTCAGGGAACAGCATCCTTTTTGCGATACAACAGGCACTCACAAGTTGTGGTTTCTGGAAACAACTGAAGATATTACTGTTTTGACAAGGCAGGTAGTCATGGCAGCTGCTCATGGAAGAGTCACAGAAGCTGTTGGGAGTCAAAATCTGCAGCTTTAAATTTGAAGGGGACAGCCGAGTGTTTGTAACTGGAAACTAGGACACCTATACAAATTGCTCTCTTGGAATCTGATGCAGGGTTTTGCAGCTACTCTCTGAAAGGATCGTGTTTTCCTCCCCTGTGTTTTCCTTGTCTTTTTTCAATCAAAATAAATATTATAGAGACGCAATAAACCTCCCAGTTCTCTCTCACTCAAACACTGTTGTCCCTAGAACTTCTCATTGCATAGTGACAGTGTGTTACTAGTTCTCCTGCACATTCACATGAAAACCAGCTGAAACACGTAGCAGGAAGTTGGATAAATTTGCCGCTGATCTTCGGCAAACACAGTAAAAAAAGCAATAATCCAACAGCTCTCCCCATGGCGTGGATTCAACCTCCGGGGACCAAGTCTCACAACTTCCCTCTTTGGTCTGGTCTCTGGTTTACGTCAGTTCCTGCTTCCCTTAAGACTGTGGCACATTTTCCCTAGGTTTTCTAAAGCCTCCCAGCTCTTCAACCTAATGTGAATCTTTCTTATATTGTGTTGTGTATTGATTCAAAGTGTTATCATATCTGTATTACTATTGTCTGTAATCACATTAGGGTAAAGTAACTGCCTTCCTGTCCCAGAAGGAACAGTTACTATTGGTGCATTCAAGTTGCTGCATTGGGATCCTCAGTCTTATTGGTTCCCACCAAAAAGCAGCTGTGTGATTGCCTCAGATTGTTCCCTCCAAAATGTTTCTTTTCCTAGCCAGTCCTCTGTCCCTATAAATGTAGCTTCCCTACCCTCAGTTCCCTCAGTCTTGTTTTGCCTTAATAAAGAATTGCTACATGAAGAAGCTGTCTCCTGCCTATGTCAGAGAGCTGAAATCACTTGCTGAAATCATTAACCCCATGCTACAACATATAGTGTTTATTAAGTTTGTGTGTTTCTTTTAAATTTTGTAAACTGTTCAGGGGATTTGCATTAAATGGAAAGATGGTACAGGAATAATTAATTAGTTTACTGGAGTGAATTCAAATAAGCCCATCCAAGACAGAGAACCTATATCTTTTACTTCTATTCCTATTGTTTTCCTGGTTTTGCTTTAACTATTTATTTGTGCTTTTATCTTGTGAACTGCCCTGAGATCAAATAAATAAATAAATACTCAGACTTCGCATGCATACAGGATGATCAGTTCACAATAGGGCTGGAGTATGAGTCAGTCACTTAATCAGTTCAAAAGTTCCCCCTGATTAATCAGGCGGTATTGTTGTTTTTAGAAAAAGTCACCTACAATTATTTTCAACGTTTCCTTGGCATCCGTCTGTCTCAAGAGACAATGGAGTGTGTCTCCAGAGCGAAGTCAAACCACGTTAGCAGCACAAAAATGACCTCCCTGGGGCACAAGCCTGGGCAGTGTGTCTGGAGGTCCCAGGCTGCCCAGATGGCAAGACCCCCCTCTTGACCTCGCTGATGGGTTCCAAAGGAAAGCAGAGCTACTCCTGTAGGCCAATCAGGTTGCAGATTCACTTACTCCAGGAGCCTGATTGGCTACTCTTGGAGGCCAATCAGGTCACTGATTCACTTCCATCTGGAGCTGGATTGGGTGGCTCCTGCGGACTTAAAAAGGACTTAGCCTTTTTAATGTAGGTTCTCAGAAAAACTACACATAGCTGGAAGGCCAGTCAGGCAGTAGATCTTAAAATACATATATTTACAATTATTTTGAATGCAAGTACTTTTCAGGGATAGAATTTAACATAGCACCAATACAATTGTTTCATCAGCGTAAGCCTTTCCACTTGCCAGATGGAAAAAAATCCCTTCTTCCCCTTCCCCCTCCCCATGCCCTTTTCTGGGGGTTTTCTTGACCCTTCAAAGTGGATTTGGGGGGAGGTGCAAGAGAAGGAGGGAAGGAAGCCCTGTTATGCCCACAGAAGTCTTTGAGATAGCTTCCACTAGGTTAGTTTAATACGGCCCCAAAACTTCACATACAGTAGGTGGTAAAGATTTAGAAGAAGAAACGGATGATGTTTGCTTTGCAGTACCTGCATCTGTAAAACAAAACATAACTTTTTCTTCAAAACCATTGTTGTTTTCATAGACAAATTCAAACAGATTAAAATGCATTCACTGATTAATAGTGCAATTTTATGTGTGCTACTCTGCATTCATTGGTGCTTACTGCCAAGTAGGGATTGGGGGGGAGGTTTTGATTCAGTTTGCATTTAAAGCCAAATTTATCAAATCTGCACTTTCTGGAACAATATGAGAACAGAAACACAGCCATCCTTCAAAATTCACACTTATCTTAATTTTGTGATGCAATTCTTCCACCACAACGTATGCAAAAGGGCATAATTAAGAAGACAATGAAAGGGCAATGGCAATAGAAATAATAAGCTTTTATATTTTAATATATGCCGGTACATAGGCGAGTATGCAGCTAAAAATAAAAAATCTAACTAAAACGTATATGTCTTCTGCACATGACATAGAATATATAGCTCCAGCATGATTTTTTTGACAGCAAAGTCATTGATAATGTCATCACATGCTGAGCTACGACGTTTATCACCTTCTAGGCATATAAGGCTAAATGCAGGCAGCTTTCCTTATAAGATTTGTCCACGGTTCATTCTTGATCTTGTTCAGCCGTGAAAATGACCTTTCTCCTGAGCAGTTTGTTACCATTAAACTCAAAAAGAGCCACAATATTGCCTCTACATTAGGGAGAGCCAGCTACCTCTTATCTTGGATGATGACTTGAGGGCATAAATGTTTTTTATCTGATTAATTTTGCTTGGTATAAGCATGGAAGTGATGTATTTCCCCAGTGAGGTTAGCATCAACATTATCAGGGTAGTCTTTCATCAGAAGTTTGATACCTTCACAAAATTGTTTTTCTGTGGCATCTGAATCAACCAAGAATTGGGGGGGGGGTGTTGGTGCAACATTTTAAAGTTGGTTTCAAGTGCATCCACCATAGGCATAACAGATTTCACTCAAAATGTTTCTCTTGAAGAAAGCCTTTCATCAGCCTCAGGTGCATCAGCGTCATGGACTGTTGTTGTTTAGTCGTTTAGTCGTGTCCGACTCTTCGTGACCCCATGGACCAGAGCACACCAGGCACTCCTGTCTTCCACTGCCTCCCGCAGTTTGGCCAAACTCATGTTAGTAGTTTCGAGAACACTGTCCAACCATCTTGTCCTCTGTCGTCCCCTTCTCCTTGTGCCCTCCATCTTTCCCAACATCAGGGTCTTTTCCAGGGAGTCTTCTCTTCTCATGAGGTGGCCAAGTATTGGAACCTCAGCTTCAGGATCTGTCCTTCCAGTGAGCACTCAGGGCTGATTTCCTTCAGAATGGATAGGTTTGATCTTCTTGCAGTCCATGGGACTCTCAAGAGTCTCCTCCAGCACCATAATTCAAAAGCATCAATTCTTCGGCGATCAGCCTTCTTTATGGTCCAGCTCTCACTTCCATACATCACTACTGGGAAAACCATAGCTTTAACTACCTATATGGACCTTTGTCGGCAAGGTGATGTCTCTGCTTTTTAAGATGCTGTCTAGGTTTATCATTGCTTTTCTCCCAAGAAAAGCAATGACATGGACTAGTTTTTTCATCATTCTTTTTCTTTTAATTACACACTTGCTGTCAACATCAGGCAAATATTCTTTCCCTTTCCACCGCTTTCTTTTAGGAATCGAGATAGTACAGTAATGCGCAAAGTTTTGCACATGTGCCAAGGGCTACCTGTGTATCCTGTAGGTTTTGTGGAACTGGTCTAGGAAATGATTCCATGAACACTCAAATCCCTCCGTTTTCTCCTGAAAAATGGCAGGTTATCTCTTTGTATCACTTTATTCACTGTCCCATGAGCAAGGACATTGATAATTGAATCACAACTCTCAGCTGAAGTACCCATGTGTTGTCAAATAAATTTTGGGTACCATGGAATCAGGACCCAGTAATGATCTCAGTATTGCCCAACATTTTGTAGAGGCAGAAAGGAATGCATATATTTGATGTACAAAAGCCCTTTTTCTTTTTACTAAATCTAGGCAGCTGTCAGTTGGAGCAGAGTCAACAAGGTTCAGTCAATAATGTCCAGCACATTATTTCTGCAGATGTTTATAAAAACAATATGACATAGTTGTCATACCAGAATGATAATATCTGTTTTGGAGTCACTTTCCCCTTTATTTCTTAACCAATTACAGTGGAACCTCGGTTGTCGAACGCTACGGAAGCCGAACAATTCGGAACCCGGACACCTACAATCCGGAAGTGAATGTTTCTGTTTTCGAACGCGCCTCAGAAGTCGAACGGCTTCCAAGGTGTGCTTCTCCATTTTTAAAAAGGAATTTGCCAACCGGCAATTGCGCCTCGGTTGTCGAACACTTCGGAAGTCGAACAGTCTTACGGAATGGATTACGTTCGACAACCGAGGTTCCACTGTATGTAAAATCTGATATTTAGTGTGTGGAACAGGGTATTTATCTGAGGCCCTAAATTGCGGTTTGCATAAATCTGGCACCGTGGAGGAAAGTGGACACTCACCTTCAAAAAAAAAACCTTTGGAAAGCAATTCTTGGAGAAGCTGTTTGCAATTGCACACAAATAATAGGATAATAATAATGAGGATGAGGATGAGGATGTAGAAAAAGCAACAACAAAGGGATCATAGAGATAGAAAAACAGAGTGGCACACTGTTGACTGGTAAAAAGTGAAAGCCACCATTGTTCATAATCCTTTATGGGTACTTAGTGGTGTTTCTGTATCTTTTGGCATCTTTATGGTGAAAACTTGGAATAGAAGAGCGGTGACACAGAAGTGCCAATAAGAATTTCAGTGATATATGATGCTAGGCTTTCTATCTCTGTGGAAGGTTGGCATTTTAGAAAAATGACCAGGGGAGCAGCAGTCAATGGAGAGAGGGAGATCTATATTATCATTTACCCATGGCTTTTTTTCAGCGGGAACTCACAGAAACTCAGTTCCAGCACCTCTCAGGTGGGTGCCACTGATATTCTAAGAGAATGAGGGAGATGTTCATGGTAAGTTCTGGCACCTCTTTTTCTAGAAAAAGAGGATAGCACATCAGAAGCCACAGCTTCACACTAAATGGCATAATAATACAACATCAGCTCAGACTTCAAATTATAGTACTACTACTGCAATGAAGGTACTTTCTAAAGGACATGGGTGGCACTGTGATCTAAACAACTGAGCCTCTTGGGCTTGCCGATCAGAAGGTCAGCGGTTCGAATCCATGTGACGGGGTGAGCTCCCGTTGCTCTGTCCCAGCTCCTGCCAACCTAGCAGTTTGAAAGCACACCAGCGCGAGTAGGTAAATAGGTACCACTGTGGCAGGAAGGTAAACGGCGTTTCCGTGAGCTCTGGTTTCTGTCACGGTGTCCCATTGCGCCAGAAGCGATTTAGTCATGCTGGCCCCATCACTCAGAAAAGCTGTCTGTGGACAAACGCCGGCTCCCTCGGCCTGAAAGTGAGATGAGCGCCGCAACCCCATAGTTGCCTTTGACTGGACTTAACCGTCCAGGGGTCCTTTACCTTTTTACCCTTACGTTCTAAACCGGAGGGGGGGGGCTGAAAAAAAGCAGGATGAAATCTGTGGGTTGTGGAAGAAATAGCAGTTCTGGAAAATGTTTTGGGGAAATATTGACTAGGTTCTCAGCAACAAATGTGTGAGTGAGTAGTATCCCTCCTAGGGAGAAGGATGAATGTGGGAAGACATTAGGTTTGCCATATTGGGAGGCCTCGGTTGTCTGTCTAGGGCCCTTGAGAGAATAGCTGTCAACCTTCCCTTTTTAAAGTGGGAAATTCCCTTATTCCAGCACCGTTGCCCCACTGTTTCCCTTTTTTCGGCGGGAAATTCCCTTATTCCAGCTCCGTTTCCCGCTGCTATCCTGGATTGTTAGATATCCCGTAAATTTCCCGGATTTCAAAGGAAGCAGCTCCTCTCCCTGCCTGCCGGCCAGGGAGGCTCCTCAGCTGCGTTGCTCGGCTGTGTTGCTCACCAATAGTTACAGAGAATAGGATGTCATTAGACAACAGCACTGTTTGTGCTTTGCTTGCATGTAAAATCAACCACTCTGGCCCAGCCCACAAATACACTCCTTCCAAAAGAGTGTTAAAGGATGCAAAGTCTGCAACACGTTTGTATAATAAGTCATTAATGGATGCCAGAGAGCCAAAAGAGTGAACCTGATCATGAAGAATTGACGCTTTTGAAATGTGGTGCTGGAGTCCCGTGGACTGCAAGAAGATCAAACCGATCCATTCTGAAGGACGTTGGCCCTGGCTGCTCACCGGAAGGACAGATCCTGAAGCATCACATGAGAAGAGAAGACTCCCTGGAAAAGAGACCCTGAGGTGGGGAAAGATGTTGGTGTGTAGCCTGGTGGAAATTAATTTGTAGCCTGGGGGGCTTAGCGCAGCGTGGACTTTCCCCGAGAACCGTAGACTGTCCCCGGGACAGGTGAGGCTGCTGATCCCTTATTTTCAAATCCGAAAGTTGACAGCTATGCTTGAGAGTGCCAGCCCCCAATTGAACAGATGCTGCTTCTGTATAAGTGGATGGTCCAAAGACCACAGTCTTTCATACTAACTTTAGACCAGAATCCTCCAGGAGCATGCCATGAAAACATAGACTTCTAAGGTTTTTTCTGTAGGGAGTGGGATTAATGGTCACCCCAGGAAGAGGCAGAGACCATAAACATCGATTCAAAGCAGAACTGTCACTTAGCAACCACTTTAGGCACCTATATGTGGTTATAAACCTTTCTTCCTTGCCTTTGCCAGAGTTTCTATGCAACTGTGTAAATTAGATTTCTCCCCAGAGTGTTGCCACAAAACCGAAACGTATCCACAAACATGCATGATATAAATGTGCCTCAATTTAGTTTTATGATAGGAACACCAATGTACTGTTGCTTGACTACGGTAGCCTGTCAATCAAAATTCACCTTCAGCATGAATTTGCTGGAAGGCTGAAGGCAAACCCTAGTCTCCCACGGTTGATAGTACCGTTCTTCTTTAAGGGGTCCTGTTTAAAGATAACACTCTAAAGCAGACTTTGCCAACCTTGTTACCTTCTGATCTTTACAACTACAATTCTCGCCAGCCCCAACCAGCGCTTGACAGGAGCTGTAGCTAAAGCACTGTACACATACTAAGTATTTAGAAATAAACTTAGACTGTTGCTTTCTGCCTCCTTGGCTGCCTTTCTTCATTCTGATTACTTCTGGCTTCGAGACAATTTTGCACCCAGCCATTGCCAAAAGTAGATCAATTAAACCATCTGTCATCTACAACGGGAAAGCCAATTGTCGAAATTTAGTTTATACCAAAGCTTAATTAGATCACCTTAATTGGATTCATGAATTTGGGTTTGTGCAGTGCTTTGAAGTTTAAAAGAAGCAGAGCCACGTGCAGCTATATACGCTATAACGCAGGGGTCTCCCACATTCCCCACAGCTGATCTGCTTCTACTTTTCTTTTTCTGAATTAAAATGGGAGGCACATTTCCCTGTCCGGTCCAAACGGGTTTCCTTTTCAGGATGCTCAAAAAAACAACAACCCTACCCTTTCGCTCTCTGATTGGAAGGCAGGAACCCCCAGAGCGGTGACTTCTGCAGAGATGCAACATGCGGACTTCTCTGAAGATGAGTCATTCTGTTGCATCTCCACATCAGGACCGATTTGGCTGATTAATATTCTGCAGCCGGGACCACATAACACTGGTCCTGAGAGAACTACATTGGCTCCCAGTACGTTTCTGAGCACAATTCAAAGTGTTGGTGCTGACCTTTAAAGCCCTAAACGGCCTCGGTCCAGTATACCTGAAGGAGCGTCTCCACCCCCACCGTTCAGCCTGGACTCTGAGATCCAGCGCCGAGGGCCTTCTGGCGGTTCCCTCGCTGCGAGAAGCAAAGCTACAGGGAACCAGGCAGAGGGCCTTCTCGGTAGTGGCGCCCGCCCTGTGGAACGCCCTCCCATCAGAGGTCAAAGCAATCAACAACTACATAACATTTAGGAAGTACCTGAAGGCAGCCCTGTTTAGGGAAGTTTTTAATCTGTAATATGTTAATGTATTGTTTTTTAATATTTGCTGGAAGCCGCCCAGAGTGGCTGGGGAAACCCAGCCAGATGGGCGGGGTACAAATAATAAATTATATTATTATTATTATTATTATTATTATTATTATTATTATTAATGTGTCTGTGGGAGGCGGGGGAGTTACTGCTTTGTATTTATTTGTGTTTTTATCTTGTATTTTTATCTTGTGAACCACCCTGATATTTTTTTGCTGAAGGGCGGTATATTAATCCAAAAATAAATAAATAAAATCTTTAAATTGTTACCTATAAGCATAGCTGTCAACTTTCGGATTTGAAAATAAGGGATCAGCAGCCTCACCTGTCCCAGGGACAGTCTACGGTTCTCGGGGACAGTCCACACCGCGGTATTCCCCCCCAGGCTACAAATTAATTTACACCAGGCTACACACCACCATCTTTCCCCACCTCAGGGTCTCTTTTCCAGGGAGTCTTCTCTTCTCATGCGATGCTTCAGGATCTGTCCTTCCGGTGAGCAGCCAGGGCCAACGTCCTTCAGAATGGATCGGTTTGATCTTCTTGCAGTCCACGGGACTCCAGCACCACAGTTCAAAAGCGTCAATTATTCAGGGGGGGATTGATCAGGTTCACTCTTTTGGCTCTCTGGCATCCATTAATGACTTATTATACAAACGTGTTGCAGACTTTGCATCCTTTAACACTCTTTTGGAAGGAGTGTATTTGTGGGCTGGGCCAGAGTGGTTGATTTTACATGCAAGCAAAGCACAAACAGTGCTGTTGTCTAATGACATCCTATTCTCTGTAACTATTGGTGAGCAACGCAGCCGAGCAACGCAGCTGAGGAGCCTCCCTGGCCGGCAGGCAGGGAGAGGAGCTGCTTCCTTTGAAATCCAGGAAATTTATGGGATATCTAACAATCTGCGATAGCAGCGGGAAACGGCGCTGGAATAAGGGAATTTCCCGCCGAAAAAAGGAAACAGCAAAATCCGGCGCTGGAATAAGGGAATTTCCCGCCAAAAAAGGGGATGTTGACAGCTATGCCTATAAGGCTAAAACAAAACAGAATGAGTTCCCCACCAGCCACACCTTCTGCTGGTCAGAAGGATGCAAGGGATATCCAGCAGCAGCACAGTGACTCATGCAGAGACAGAATGGGCATCCCCTCTGTGGATAAGTGCCAGGGCTGGTGCAAAAATATTCTGATGTTGGAGGCAGAGCTGTTGTTTGCCATCCATTTTCACTGACCATTGCGACCGACATGGAAGGAATAATATATGATACTTTCAAACTCTGAAACACAAGATGGGAACGAGGATGACAGTACACTTCAAAAAAAGAGTGATGCTAAGAAGAAGAACATACCGGTATTCCAAAAGAAGAGAAGGGAAGGTCATGCTGCAGTGACTGACTTCTGGGTTTGGGAATTCGTGAGGGTTGGGGTGGGATAAAGAGGACATATTCGGACTTGTTTTCTCCTGTCTAAGTGGTTATGATGTTTGGATCTGGATACTGGCATTAATGATTAATGGTTAAAAATGAGGAGGGAAATATAGCTAAAAATTCTGAGACCAGAGGGCGGTAAGGGAGTAAAAAGTAGAATTATAGGGGTTTTAAATTAGGTTGGAGTGAGGGAATTTGATAAGGCCTGAGGAAAGGATCAGAAGAATTGGGGTGCCGAGGAGTAAAATAAGGAGTTAGTATAAGTAAAAAGATTTGGGTATTTTTTATGTTATTGTGAGTTTATGAATTTAGAAAACTGATAAAGAGGATAGATAATGAATTCAACAGAGGGGGACTTGAGGAAGTCAACCGAAATATGAAATTGAGGGAAAGAGGAATACCTGGCCCACAGAAATGGGCCAGACCTAAGCAATGATATGTAATTTGTTAATTACGTTAAATGTACAATGTTTATGGTTACCCCGGTGAGAGAGGGGGATGGAAAATTGCTTCCCTCAGTGAGAGGGGGGAAGAATGAAATTTAACGGTAATGTTATGTGCTTAAAATTGTTAAAATCAATTGAAAAAAATTGAAAAAAACAAACTCTGAAACACAGTACTGCCACTCCACAGTACTTTTCCTGGGGGCAACTGCCCCCCACCCTTAAAAAGAACCTGCTGTGGGAGGGGAAACAGCAGGAGATACGTACAGCCTCTTTCTCCTCTGCTGTTTTCCCACTTCAAACCATCGCTCCCAAAATTGTGCTCCCTTAAAAAAACCCAAAACCTTAATCATGCATAGCATGTAGTTAGGCTCTCAGACTGTCAAAGAAGGCTGCAAAGACAGCGAGATTCACTTATCCTTATTTGCAGATTGGCTTGCGGGTAAATTGCATTCAAGAATCCTGCAGAAAACCACTTTAATTCAGGTCTTTATTGTGTTTGGTGTTGGCAGCAGAGCTCACCCTTGACATCTGTTTTCATGTCAGTGCTGAACCCTGGGATTGATTGATTGATTGATTGATTGGTTTTAATAATTTCTGCTGTGCGGTTCTTTATCAATATAGCAAAACAAAGCTAACGGCGCAAAATCAATAAAACACCCAACGCTAAACACAAATGCAAGGTTACAAGGTAGTAAGTGGGAAGCATAACAAGAGTATGAAATACAATCCCACAGTGTTCTTTGTGACACAGAAAAAGAGAAAAAAATGCCCTTGACTGTGGGTGCAAAGTGCAGCTCTTTCATCAAGGAACTTCACGGTGTCTCTCCGCACATCAGGAATTAGGGGGGAAGGCCTTCGGATAAAAGAGTCTGGAAACAAGACAGACTTCAGCTCATGCGTCTCTTTGGGTAGAAAAGAAATTTAACATGGCTTTATTCTTTAAAAGACCGGCACATTTTCACATTATAAAGCTCTTCCTTAGGGATATTCTCCATCAATTCAGGAAGTAGGTGGAAGATCATCCTTTGAAAGGACTGAAGACAGGAAGAGAACACTTGCTCTTGAGAAAGGACTTTGCAGCTCAAAATACACTGGCCTTTTAAGAATATATTTCCCCATTTTTCGGTGAAATTCCTCTGAATTTTCACAGTAAGATCGTTTTGTACGGGTATTGTGTCTCTGAAGTAACCACCCATATTTCAGGTACCGTATTGGCCCGAATATAAGCCGCACCCACAAATAAGCTGCACCTTTAAAATTCAAGGGGCAAAAAGGGGGGGAGGACAATAACCGTATATAAGCCGCTCCCTTAAAATTGGGTTAAAAGGTAAAGGTAAAGGGACCCCTGACCATCAGGTCCAGTCGTGTCCGAGTCTGGGGTTGCGTGCTCATCTCGCTCTATAGGCCGAGGGAGCTGGCGTTTGTCCGAAGACAGCCTCCGGGTCATGTGGCCAGCATGACAAAGCTGCTTCTGGCGAACCAGAGCAGCGCACGGAAACGCCGTTTACCTTCCCGCTGGAGCGGTCCCTATTTATCTACTTGCACTTTAACGTGCTTTCGAACTGCTAGGTGGGCAGGAGCTGGGACCGAACAATGGGAGCTCACCCCGTCGCAGGGATTCGAACCGCTGACCTTCTGATCAGCAAGCCTGTGGTTTAACCCACAGCGCCACCTGGTCCCTCTAAAATTGGGTTACAGGCTGAAAATCGCTGTGGTTGGTAGAATTGTAACTCCGAGCCAATTTAAGCCTTTGATCTTGCAAGCCCGCAAAAGTTACTGTACAAATCACAAATTGCTATTCAATTGCTACAATTCCGCAGGCACTCAAGCTCGCAAATAGGCAATAAAACGTATTTTTTTGTTCCGTTCTACCATATGTCTGTTTCAGCAGCGATATCGTAAAAGCCTATTTTTGTAGGGTCGCAAATATAAGCCGCGCTTAAACTTTTCACGGTCGGAATTTGGGTGGGGGGAATGTGGCTTATATTCGGGCCAATACGATACATTATTGTAGTTACAGTGCAAAAAGCCCTTTTAAGGGAGTACAAGAATTCACATGCTCAGGTGCCTTACAATAGTTTTACCCTCTGTGTCAGGCACTGCTTTTCAAGGTGTGTGTGGGGAGCTTGTCTGGCAGCCCAAGTAAGGGCTGTTTCCAGAAAATCAGGACTCTGAAGAAAAGCAGCTACCTCAGGCATACATTGTTGTTGTTGTTTAGTCGTTTAGTTGTGTCCGAATCTTCGTAACCCCATGGACCAGAGCACACCAGGCACTCCTGTCTTCCACTGCCTCCCGCAGTTTGGCCAAACTCATGTTAGTAGCTTCAAGAACACTGTCCAACCATCTCGTCCTCTGTCGTCCCCTTCTCCTTGTGCCCTCCATCTTTGAGAGCCAGTGTGGTGTAGTGGTTAAGAGCGGTAGACTCGTAATCTGGTGAACTGGGTTCGCGCCTCCGCTCCTCCACATGCAGCTGCTGGGTGACCTTGGGCTAGCCACACTTCTCTGAAGTCTCTCAGCCCCACTCACCTCACAGAGTGTTTGTTGTGGGGGAGGAAGGGAAAGGAGAATGTTAGCCACTTTGAGACTCCTTCGGATAGTGATCAAGTGGGATATCAAATCCAGACTCTTCTTCTTTCCCAACATCAGGGTCTTTTCCAGCGAGTCTTCTCTTCTCATGAGGTGGCCAAAGTATTGGAGCCTCAGCTTCAGGATCTGTCCTCCCAGTGAGCACTCAGGGCTGATTTCCTTCAGAATGGATAGGTTTGATCTTCTTGCACATTGGGGTCTGTCCCAGACGTGCAGGTGACAGCCAGTATGGAAAAGTACAAAATAGCACAGAAAACACCTGTGTTCCACAGGTGCTGCTCAATGCATCTTTACTAATCGCAGGCAGATTTCCCCTGTCTTACGTTTCACAGTGTGATACCGAGTCCTATAATTATTCCGGGTCTGTTGTTACAGGACATGTCACACTAATACTTAAGAGCTGTCAGTTTGACAAGGGAGCATAGAGACAATACTGGCAGCATGCGAAATACCTGTTCTGCTCTTGCTGAAGATTAAATAACTGAAACTGCACAGAAGAGAGGCACTGACTATAAATGTTATATTTTGTAATGCTAGCATTTCTGCCCCAGTTTCTGATGTTCCTTTTACACTGCAATACTTGCTGTGTTGTGGAACTGTGGGTTTTTTTATTAATATACAAACAGTGGGAAAGAACAGAATGTCAGGATACCAGCCCCAATTACATTGTGTGAAATTTCAGCACGAAACTCCCAGGATTTTCCATGTTAACAGAGTTAAAAATGGATTTTTTCTAGAAACAATTAACACAGAAAGGAGCGCTAAACTTCTGTTACATTCCACCAGATTTCAAGAAGTGGCTTTTGACATTGTGCGGAAGATCAACGTAAAAGTTAACAAGTCAGGAGATGCTGGGAAGGCAAAACAAAGTGCCGTCTGAATGCATCCTTTTTTATACAGCCTCAAAATTAATGAGGAGTCAATCTGTTTCCTTCCCGTGGTGCTTGTTTAGAGCATAAAGCAATAAATTTGAAAGCCATATATCCCAAATGATGGACTGACCATATCCCACACATTCTGATACATTTCCCATCACTTTTCTAACTGCAAAAAAAAATCAGGATGTTGTTTTTGTTGGGACAGGGGTTAGGTACAGAAGTACCAAAGCCATTTTAACTATGCATCGTAAATTTGCCACATACGACTGAATCATACCTTCAAAACAGAGACAATCTAGAATTGACCTTAGTCAAAGTAAGGTCCATAAATGTGTCAGACTCTTATTGGAATATTTGATGAAGATCTTTGGGGGCAGGATGATGCATTAACTTAACAATTACCGGTATATGAAACAAGTACCTGTAAGTGTGTCCACAGCTCCTAACCTTTTCCTTCTGTTCTACTTGGTACATACATGGGGTGTGTGGGATGTTAGGGGAGGGGTCCTACCTCTAGGACGAGGGATGTGTTGTGCTTCTTCTGGGGTAGTGTCAGGGGTCTAACCTCACGCAAGGCACTTGAGAAGGGGAAGGAGGGATGGAGGGAAGTGCAGCCTCTCCTGGGAAGCAGTTCTGAGTCCAGCGGGGATAGTAAGGACAGCCCCAGTGGTGAGGAGCAGGAACTGCCAAGCAGTGCGGTGGAGCTGAGGGCCAGAGATGCTGACAGAGCCCTAGCTCCACCTGAGTGGGTTGCGGAGCAAAGCGGTCAGCTACTTCCGTCGCTCCAGCTGCGTAGGGGGGAAAAGTGTAAGGAAAGGAGGCGACGCTTTGGA
This sequence comes from Darevskia armeniaca, assembly GCA_034641395.1. Classification (NCBI taxonomy): domain Eukaryota; kingdom Metazoa; phylum Chordata; class Lepidosauria; order Squamata; family Lacertidae; genus Darevskia; species Darevskia armeniaca. The sequence continues at coordinate 611,160 of JAWWNF010000026.1, read as the reverse complement.
ATTCCAAAGCTTTTATGTTGGGGGAGGAACCGGCGAAAGCCACTCCCGGATTCTGGAACTGACTCAAGCGGACATGAATCTTAAACGCTCCGATGTACAAAGTCTGTAAATAAAGTATTAGCTTTAGAAGAACGGATGTTTCTGGCTCTTTACTTTCGAGGAGACAACCCCGAGCCCTTACAGGTAGTTTGTCCACCTTTGGTCCCCACCCTGCACTCAACTCTCACCTGTGGCTTCTAGAAGCTGTCAGCATACGACACCCCAGGAAACAGGTTCGAATGGGCGGCTAAAACAGGTGAGGGTAACCTATGGGTCTTAAACCCTTGTAAAGTTAGGGAATTCCTCTGCATGTAAAGACAGGCTCAGGCAGATTGAGTGGAAGAGACTCATAGCGGGTTCAATGGTCCCACTATCCAATGGTCAGGAAGGTAGTTTCTGCACATGCTGTGGAGGGAAGTGAGGGGCAAATGGGGCTCCTCAACCTGGGAAAGGAGCCCATTTAGGAGAAGGAAAACTCTGCTCCTAAACCTCTGCTGTCTTGTGGGACATCTTCAGGAGAAGAAATTGTTAAGGAGTAAACCCTATACAAATCCCAAGAGGGGTTCCTTTTTATATATATAATCTATTTATTGAATTTTCCAATACAAATCACAGCAAATCACATTGAAATTATTCCCAATTACATTTCAAATTACAATCCAAATTAATTATACAAATCCCAATTAAAAGAAACATTCCTATTATGCCTAATTATTATAGTAATTTTTTTATATATGGACTTCCCATGCCTCGGACACCAGAGCTTCCCTGATCACCTCCATCAATTGCTTTTCAAAATTCTTTCCAATATTTCCACAGCCGCTGATATATGCAAGCAAGCAGGCTAAATTATAATAAACAATGTCTCTGTGTGGATGAGGTTGATCTTCTTAATTCCAAATGCCACATTCCGACCGTCGCCATCTTCTCGTCCTGTTGTTCACCAAACTTCTTCACTTTGCTACTCTCCCCCGCTTGCTTTGCACATACCCCTTTCCAGGAGTGCCAGTCTCTAATATAAATCAAATTTCAATAAACAACCAGAACTGGCTTCTCCCTATGGAGTAGTGCTCTGCCTCACGGGCTCCCCACACCGATTCAATTCTTGCAGCGCCATTACTTGCGAAGTCTGAAGTCGGAGGTCCTCCATTACTAATAAATCTTTCAGAGTCTTATTTTTAATTCCACACAGTTTATAAATATAAAATCAAATCTTTTCTGCCAAAAATCAATCTCAGTCTTTAAAGTCCGCTTGCTATTTCCAAGTGAAAGTGGTTTTTCGGGGGGGGGGGGGTTCACCCGTGTTAAGTATAATATTGAGGCAAAACAAGCATAGGGTCCAGGGCTTCCCCCCTTTCTTTCCCGCTTTCACATACCATTATAAAGTCCATCTCTTCTTCCAGTTTTCTTCAGGGCTGGAACCATTAGCAATATTTTCTTTACTCCTTTGTCCGAGGCATGCCCAAAACTTTTTGCCTAATTAAAATTCCAAGTTCTGGGACTCGTGCACGAACAGGGTGGCTTCCAGGAGTTCCGGCCCCCACGGGTGCTATCAGCCCAGGCCCCCCTGCTCCCCCCGAAGGGTCGGAACGGGTTAAGGGGCATCTGTGGGCCAGCGGCCCCTCCCGTCATCCCGGGAGAGTTAGGGAGGCTGCATACTCCCAAAGCAGCCGCCAAAATTCCCCGCGGGGTTCGGGAGCGATGTTATAAATCAGCCATCCTCCCGACGTGCACGAGCGGAAGTTGGGGTTCCTAAGACGATTGGATGGCGCCTTGTATGCCTCCTTCCAAAGGTCCAGCAGCCAGGTAAAGGGACCCCTGACCATTAGGTCCAGTTGTGTCCGACTCTGGGGTTGCGGCGCTCATCTCGCTTTATTGGCCGAGAGCCGGCGTACAGCTTCCGGGTCGTGTGGCCAGCATGACTAAGCCGCTTCTGGCGAACCAGAGCAGCGCACGGAAATGCCGTTTACCTTCCCGCCAGAGCCGTTCCTATTTATCTACTTGCACTTCGACGTGCTTTCGAACTGCTAGGTTGGCCAGGAGCAGGGACCGAGCAACGGGAGCTCAGCCCATCACGGGGATTTGAACCGCCGACCTTCTGATCAGCAAGCCCTAGGCTCTGTGGTTTAACCCACAGCGCCAAGCTGGTGCCAAACATATTGCTGTGCTTTCCTTTGGACCACACCAGTGTTGCCAAGACAAGGAGTCTTGTTGTCTAAAAAGCCCAGGACCTCCTTACACACTGCCTAGGCTTGCACCCCAGGTCACTTTGGTGCTGCCAACACAGCGGTTTGCTTCACCCCCGGAGGCACACTACATTGTCTCTCAAGACAGACGCCAACAAAGAACATGGCACTGAAGAGTTCAGCTGCCCACCGTGAAGCTGTTGTGTTTCATTGCTCCTTAGCCAGGGATGGAGGCTATAGAGTGGGGTTCTGAGGTTATTCTTTATGTCACGGCATACGTCCCCTGTCCCCAACACTAGTGATCAGCTCCAGGGCACTTCCAAGTGAATGTATTTAGAATTACAGTACAACATGTAGGTGTCTGAATGGCTTCCGCTCCTCTCACTCTGCATGATGTCCTGGTCAACTCAAAGTTGTTCATGTCAAGACATCACAAAGTCAAATCGAAAGAACGGCCTTGCCTACATGGGCATAACCCCCTAGGAAGGTCTCCTGCACAAACCCCATAGAAGTGAAAGAAATAAAAAGCTCTTGTTCACATTAGTAGACCTAGCTACAGGGAATCAGGCAGAGGGCCTTCTCGGTAGTGGCGCCCGCCCTGTGGAACGCCCTCCCATCAGAGGTCAAAGTGATAAACAACTACCTGACATTTAGAAAATAACTGAAGGCAGCCCTGTTTAGAGAAGTTTTTAATCTGTGATATTTTAATGTATTTTGATAATTGTTGGAAGCTGCCCAGAGTGGCTGGGGAGACCCGGCCAGATGGGCAGGGTACAAATAATAAATTATTATTGTATTATTATTATTGTGCTGCAGACCTTCCCAGTAGGATCATTCCCTTAACTCTCATATTCAGTTGGGTGGTATGAACTGGAGAGCCAGTGTGGTGTAGTGATTAAGAGCAGTAGACTTGTGAGCTGGTGAACCGGGTTCGCGTCCCCGCTCCTCCACATGCAGCTGCTGGGTGACCTTGGGCTAGTCATACTTCTCTCTGAAGTCTCTCAGCCCCACTCACCTCACAGAGTGTTTGTTGAGGAAGGGAAAGAATGTGAGCCGCTTTGAGACTCCTTCGAGTAGTGATAAAGCGGGATATCAAATCCAAACTCTTCTTCCTAAACAGATTTCCCTTCAGGTGAACCCCACTGAACATAAATTACAACAAGCAATGCAGTTAACACATTGTGCTGTGAGTTGCCTACAGAGTCTGAGCAGATCTCCAATGCATTTTAAGTTAATTACAAAATAACCTTGGCAATGTGCAGGCCTTAGGAGAGTGGGATGGAAATCTAAACCGATAAATCGATATTCACTCGTCCAAACTCAATGTGACAACTTGATTATTTTCAACTAGGCCTGTAAATCATATTTATTTCTTGTTGCTGTCTAGGTAGATCCTTGTAGCTCTTGGAATCACATTTCTTCTAGTATAATTTTTCACACTTGGGAACTGGAGGGGGGGGGTTGCTTTCCACAAACATGTTTTGAATATTTACTTAGGCAAATACTTCCCTGAGCATTTTTCCCCCCAGCCATATCTGCTAAACTGTGTAAGAAAGCTTTTCTCTAGAAGGCCAATACGGCAGAAGCCCAGGCAGCTTCAAGTAAATCTGTTTCACAAATATTTAAACATATTATTATTTGGGGGTTTTACATAGAGCCTCTTCCTGGTAATATTGTGCTTTGTGAAAACACAGCCAGAATACTTAAGCCAGGAAATGAGGTTAAATACAATTATTACACTGCAGCTTGTTTTATAGCTCTTCTACAGCTAGATATCTCATTATTACTGATCTGTTTCTATTCTTTGCCTTATATTTGTGATAGAACTGTTTTCCTAAAACCCTGTACTCAGATCCACCAGTTTAACAGTACTGCCTGCAAAATCCTAAGGGATTAGTAGCACAACTCTCCCCTCATCCCTACAATTTTATTATTTAGTTGTTAGTCTCTAAGGTGCCACAAGGCTTTGTTGCTTTTGCTGCAAGAGACTAGCATGAACACATTATCTAGGGTGCTATCCTACATTGGACGCGGGTGGCGCTGTGGGTTAAACCACAGAGCCTAGGGCTTGCCGATCAGAAGGTTGGCGGTTCGAATCCCCGCGACGGGGTGAGCTCCCGTTGCTCGGTCCCTGCTCCTGCCAACCTAGCAGTTCGAAAGCACGTCAAAGTGGAAGTAGATAAATAGGTACCACTGCGACGGGAAGGCAAAAGGCATTTCTGTGCGGTCTGGTTTCTGTCACAGTGTCCTGTTGCACCAAAAGCAGTTTAGTCCTGCTGGCCACATGACCCGGAAAGCTGTCTGTGGACAAACGCCAGCTCCCTCATCCTGAAAGCGAGATGAGCGCAGCAACCCCATAGTCGCCTTTGACTGGACTTAACCGTCCAGGGGTCCTTTACCTTATCTTTACCTACATTGGAGGTCTGCCAGTTGAAGAGAGCTCTGGCTTGAGGGTGCGCCTCTATCTATACCATCCGCAAGTGGATGCCATCTCTAGCTCAGTCCTTGATTGGTAGGCTTTGGTGGTGTTTCCAGGAATGCTGGGGACGGAGAATCAAAGAATCGTAGAGTTGGAAAGGACCCCTGAGGGTCTTCTAGTCTAACCCCTTGTGACACATGTTAATCTCAACCCGCAGTCCCCCAATCAATTTGAAACCAGACCCTACTTAGCTTTGCAAATGAGCTAGCAGTTTTATTGCCGCACCAGTTGCATTGTGGCCTTTCCACCAGTGAAGCAACAGTGTATCTTTGGTCCAGGTGTGAGGATTAGGATTGTTTTGGTCATTTAGGGATTTCTCCCCCCCCCCCCGGGACGCGGGTGGGTCTGTGGGTTAAACCACAGAGCCTAGGGCTTGCCGATCAGAAGGTTGGTGGTTCGAATCCCCGCGACGGGGTGAGCTTCCGTTGCTCGGTCCCAGCTCCTGCCAACCTAGCAGTTCGAAAGCACGTCAAAGTGCAAGTAGATAAATAGGAACCGCTCTGGTGGGAAGGTAAACGGTGTTTCCGTGCGCTGCTCTGGTTCGCCAGAAGCAGCTTAGTCATGCTGGCCACATGACCTGGAAGCTGTACGCCGGCTCTCGGCCAATAAAGCGAGATGAGCGCCGCAACCCCAGAGTCGGTCACGACTGGACCTAATGGTCAGGGTTCCCTTTACCTTTAATAGAATAGAATATATTTTATTGTCATTGTCCCCTTCGGGAACAACGAAATTACTTGGCTGCTCCATCCACCCAGATAGGGCACTCCCCACAAAAACAAAACAACTACAAAAACACTGATTAAAACCATACACACTGATTAAAACCATACAATGATAAAACATAACAGGTAAGATTAGATGACTTCAAAGTCCAGGCTTCCCATTCAAGGCCGAGATCGCTCTGGAGAAGAAGCTGTTCCTAAGACGGCTTGTTCTTGTCGACATCGTCCTGTATCTCCGTCCCGATGGCAAGAGCTCAAAGAGACGGTGACCAGGAAGAGATGGATCTTTTACTATGTCCAGTGCCTTTCTGTGGCACCTGGTGGCATAAATCTGCTCTAAGGTGGCGAGCGAGCAGCCAACAATGCTCTCTGCTGCCTTAACAACTCTGCACAACCCCATCCTGTCCTGGGTAGTACAGCTTCCGTACCACACACATAAGCCATAAGTGAGCACGCTCTCAGTGGCACAGTGATAGAAAGCAAGCAGCAGCTTTTGCGGAAGATGGTTTTTCCTTAGAACTCTCAGGAAGTACAGTCTCTGCTGCGCCTTCTTCACAAGCCCCCTTATGTTTGCACTCCAGGACAGATCCTCCTGTAATTCAATGCCCAGAAAACTGAGCATTGTTACCCTCTCCACACAGATTCCATCAATCAAAAGTGGTTGGACATCAACCACTTAAGGTTAGACATGGACACGCAAAGCGTTTTATTTTTTAATCAAGACTGCTTGTGCTCTGCTCAGCTCCCCCTTTTTTCCTGCCCTGCCGTCCACCTGCATCTCCCCTCTCCTGCTCCTTGCCCATTCTCCAGCAGCCACTAGAAGCTACCCAAAGGAGGAGGCTAGCAGTGGCAGCCATGGAGAGGCCACGGAAAGGCCACAGGATGTTCCCTCGCTGCCGCCACATTCCAGGATCAAATCAGAAGCCGGGGTGGCTGTCGTCCCTGGAAAATAGGGACAACTTGGAGGGTATGCAACTATCAGGTCAGAGGAAGAAAGGAAATGACAGCTTTACTGGACATGCTTTAAAGCCCTCTGGGGAGCAAGGGAAAAGCCAAGCAAGCAAAAAGAATTGCGGCATCACCACCACCAATCGAAACGATTATAGGTCTCACAGCTGCCTTTGTTATGCTGACTAGGAAGAGGCCAGGTGAACAGTCTGTCTCAAGCTTAGCCAATACAGACACAAAAGCCGCAGGGCTGGACGTGCTGTGGGTTTTGACTGAGCCAGCCACATGGCTATGCTTCCCGCTGCATTTCTTTCTTATTTAAGGGCACAAGAGGTCCTCTGAGGGCCGCATTCTGTTCCCCACAGATACCTCCCCGCAAACTCAATGCAGGAAGGCAGCTTAGGGGAGGGTTAGATCTGTACAATCTTTGGGGCAGAAAGGGAAAGGGGAAGGAGAAATCAGGTTTTTTAAATGCTGTTAAGCACTTTGTAGGCCTAATGGTTAAAAGGCAGGATATAACCCTAAACAAACAGCTCTCGGTTGGTGTCCACCCCACAGTGATGTCCAGCCTTTGAAGATTTAGGCATCATTATTTTAATTTATTAAAATATGTCTATACTGCTCTCACATAGCAGTATAGCAGCGTACTGCATCATTAAAAAAAACAAAAAAGTATTAGAACAATTAAAAGCACACAGAAAGCAAACAGATTCCAGGCCCAAGCAGCTGTTCAAAACTTTTGATAGGTAGTCTATATTATTATTTCCCACAGTTTTTAAGGGCGCTTTATGGTTTCTAGTAAACATGCATTGTTGTACACCCCACTGCTATTTGGTGAGGGGGGCAGTATATAAATACTTTTGTCAATTAATAGGTAAATAAGCAAATGAGCCATCAATCAGCAATCAACAAATGTCTGGATAATTATAATATTTATTTATTTATTTATTCATTCATTCATTCATTCATTCCCCGCCCATCTGGCTTCATTTCCCCAGCCACTCTGGGCGGCTCCCAACAGAACATTAAAAACACAACAAAACATCAAACATTAAAAGCTTCCCTAGACAGGGCTGCCTTCAGATGTCTCCTAAAAGTCTGGTAGTTGTTTTTCTCTTTGACATCTGGTGGGAGGGCGTTCCACAGGGCGGGTGCCACTACCAAGAAGGCCTCTGCCTGGTTCCCTGTAACTTCACTTCTCGCAGTGAGGGAACTGCCAGAAGGCACTCGGAGCTGGACCTCAGTGTCCGGGCTGAACGAAATATTTTTAAATGCTGGTGCCTGCCCGATCTGTGACGAGAGAGTGTTCCACAGAGCAAGCACCCTGCCAGGTGGATCAAAGTTGGCCATGGTGGCACCACTGGGAGGAGCTCCTCAGGAGATCTCAGGGTATCGGCAGGTTCATATGGAGAGTATACTCTCTCAGAGAACCAGCTCCCCAGTTGTTTAGGGCCTTATAAGTCAATGAAAAGAACCTTAAACCAATGGGCAACCATGTGGCAGGGAGCACCAGCAAGCAGCCTAGCCCCAGTATATGATGCCTCTTCCCAGCAAAACCTAAGCATAGCTGTCAACTTTCGGATTTGAAAATAAGGGATGCCTCGAGGGCGGTGCAATGGCACCAAGTAGCCTCGCCGCCCTGCGCTCCAGAGGCTGCGCGCGAACGGGTGAGCGAAAGAGCGAGCGCGTAGACGGCAGGCAGGCTGGCTGTCTGGTTCGGCGTGAGGGTCTGGCTGCACAAGGCATGCAAGCTCCGCCCCCAGTCGGTCTCAGACTCCTTATTGGCAGCCGAGCAACGCAGCTGAGGAGCTTCCCTGGCAGGCAGGGAGGGAGAGGAGCTGCTTCCTTTGAAATCCGGGAAATTTAAGGGATATCAACAATCCGGGATAGCAGCGGGAAACGGCATTGGAATAAGGGAGTTTCCTGCAAAAAAAAAAAAAAGGGAGGGTTGACAGATATGAACCTAAGAGTTGTCCCAAACAGTGCACTTACGGTGCCATTAATTTATTTATAGCGTTTTTGCAGCTATTGTTTCATCCTGATTCATATAACAATTTTGTAAGGTAAGGAAGTGTTACTGGGCACATGGAACTTTCTAAGCCTGACACATCTTAAATTCATTAAATCCCACACAGTCATGTTAGACCGAGCTGCAGATAACTTGTACGCACACCAGAATTCTAGAATAAGCAGTCGCTGACATTAAGTTCAACATTTCACTGTCATTCTAAATGCAACCCACATTTACGCGTTAAGATGGTAATTCAGAAAATTTATTTAAATATTGCAGCCGCCTCACAAAAGAGGCCAACAGTTCTGAGGGCAAGAGCTGGAGCCATAGCTGTCAACCCTCCCTTTTTTGGTAGGAAATTCCCTTATTCCAACGCCGTTTTCCGCTGCTATCCCAGATTGTTAGATATCCCATAAATTTCCCGGACTTCAAAGGAAGCAGCTCCTCTCCCTCCCTGCCAGCCAGGGAGGCTCCTCAGCTGCGTTGCTCACCAATAGTTACAGAGAATAGGATGTCATTGGACAACAGCACTGTTTGTGCTTTGCTTGCATGTAAAATCAACCACTCTGGCCCAGCCCACAAATACACTCCTTGCAAAAAAAGTGTTAAAGGATGCAAAGTCTGCAACACGTTTGTATAATAAGTCATTAATGGATGCCAGAGAGCCAAAAGAGTGAACCTGATCAATCCCCCCATGAAGAATTGACGCTTTTGAATTGTGGTGCTGGAGTCCCGTGGACTGCAAGAAGATCAAACCGATCCATTCTGAAGGACGTTGGCCCTGGCTGCTCACCGGAAGGACAGATCCTGAAGCATCTCATGAGAAGAGAAGACTCCCTGGAAAAGAGACCCTGAGGTGGGGAAAGATGATGGTGTGTAGCCTGGTGGAAATTAATTTGTAGCCTGGGGGGCTTAGCACGGCGTGGACTATCCCCGAGAACCATAGACTGTCCCCGGGACAGGTGAGGCTGCTGATCCCTTATTTTCAAATCCGAAAGTTGACAGCTATGGCTGGAGCCCACTCCTTTAAGAAGTGTAAAACTGAACCTTAGCCCACCATTTGCTGTCGTCGTGGCAACAGGACCCGGAGGCAGTTGGCAGGGTCTGAGGTACAGAGGAGACAGAGCAACCGCTGCACCCCAAACCCTGTGAACAAGCAGAAGCCCCTTCAGTTTTGACTGGAAAGGGAGCACCTGGCCACTACCAGCAGCCCCCCCCCACATGGAAATCTAGCATCTCAGGGAGAAGGACGGCTCAGCAAAATGCATATTTCAGTACAGTAGAGCCCAGTTGGCACTGCTATCCCTTCATAAATGAAAAATAGTCACAATAATAGTAGTGGAAAGCCATTGCAATCGTAATTTTAAACAAAATACATACACAGGAAGATAGCATTGCACAGTGGCTAAGAGCTTTAAACCAGTAAGTTCTCTGTTCAAATCTTTATTCTTCCAGGAAATCAACAACACAGCTTTATGTAGGCCATGTTTTTTCAACCTCTACTCCTCAGCCGCAAAATGGGGATACCCAGGACTTTTTTTTCAGCCAGAACTCACCAGATCTCAGTTCTGGCCAGGGTGGATAAAAATCAACGATTTAAAAAAAAAAATCAAAAAAATCAATTTTTTAAAATTTAAATCGGATTTGTTTGATTTAAATTGGATTTTTTAAAAAAAATGCTTTTGGAGGAAAAATCTTTCTAAATATAGTCTTCTATTTAAGTTACATTGTAGTCCAAAGGCTATTCATCAGGAAATAAGGATTTGTTTTAAGTTTATCAAGTGTGCTAAAACTCAGTCTAAGTTTTTTTTAAAAAATGTTTAACCACATCAGTTAACAAACATGGATACATATGCTATGTTATTGTTTTAGTTAAATAAATTGTTTAAATGGTTATTAAGGAAATGATTATTTTTCTCCTTCCAATAAAGTACAGCAGAAAAGTTGTCCAAATATAAACAGTTAACTTATTAAACCTCACCATAATTTCATAATTATCTGTCTCTGTATTTCTAGTAGTATAACCAAATCAGTAATTTTTGATATAACTGTAAAAACTACTCTGAAAATTTATTATTCCAAAAATGAAACCTTCATATGGTTGTAAATATTAATTCTTCATGGTCAAAGTGTATTGGTACACTTCGACCATGAAGAATTAGCTGACGAAGAATTAGCGAAACAGGGCCTTGTCCTGGAACAGAAATTTATTTCAACTGGAATTTGTTGCAATACCATAATATTAAAAACTGTTTGAAAATTCAAAAACTGATCTACTGCCTGGCCAGAGTTCTTGCATTCTTCAATTTTGACTACAGATGGAGAAGGAGCATGAACAGACTTAGAAAACTATGTATGTAGAGCTAAACCGAAGGGGACTCGGGTCAGCTGCAAAGTAGGCATTGGAAAATGCCAGTAAGATGCAACAGCACAAATGGCTTCAGCGAAGAGAGAGAGAGAGAGAGAGAAGACTCAACGGCTGCAAGGAGGAAGCCGTAGGGAACAAACAGAATAAGATGGGTGTTGCCATGGGAACCAGAAAGTACATGTTCCAAGGAGCGAAATGGCTGTGGGCAAATAACGAAATGGTAGGCCCTAACGTGGCATGAGAGCAAAGAACAACAGAACGAGGGCATTGAACGGCAGCTCTGACTGAAGTGATGACGGGCACTGCATGTTCTTTTCTGAACGCCGAGTGGCAGGTGGCACTGACCTAGTTTCTCCTGAACTTCGTGTTGCAGAGATTTCTTCCCTTGCTTTCCTTGGAAGGAAGTA